>JALBCR010003392.1:115000-434084 GCA_030710515.1 Abscondita cerata | reverse complement strand
TCAGTAGCTGCTTCGTTCCAGTTACGTATTGCTATTCTATAAGTCCTCATTTTAGTGCAAATTTGATCAAGGAAAACGAATAAATAATTCGTTAACAGTTTGATAAGATAAAGTTACCATTTATCAAAAATCTGACTAGACAATAAAATGCAGTGGATTAATGATAGTATAACGAAATCCTTTGTTCCAAATTATTTTTTTTTAGATATTATGTCGATAGAGTAATTAATAAAAAATTTGGCAAAATTAATAGGGTTATGGAAAAGTGGAAACACGTTTTTCGATAAGAATTATTGAACAAAATTGTCTGCAATTAATATTGTACGTCTGTTCATGATATAAAAGCGACAAGTCTCGTAGCCCTCGGGCGACATCAAGCTATTCAACATTATGATTATTTAACAATTTTCGCATGAAAATTGAATCAGTTGATAGAAACAAAAAGCTTTGAAAAATACTTAAAAATAATAATATTAAAATTATTAATAAAAAATGAACGATGAAAATATCTAGTCATAAAATCAAAATAAAATTAACATCATCAGATAAAATAAATATTTAAAACAACAAATTTTTTAATGGATATTTTTAACGTCAAAGAAGATTTCAAAAAGACAAAAAATCTAATCTTTTTTAAATAAATTGTTTCAAGTGAATATAATTTAGTTCTGTTGGTTGATAAATGTAGTATAGTTGTAATTATGAGAGAATTTTTTGAATACAGATTTGGTTTCTATGAAGGCGTATAATTCGACCCAATTCCGACTAATATCTCGAATTTCAATTAATAACTCTGATTTCGACTTATATCTCGGAATTACGACTAGTACATACGGACTTGAGTATCTCAAAAAATCCCACTTTATATCTCGGAATCCCAACTCATAACTTAGAATTCCGACGGAATGTGTCAGAAAACCTATATTCTGCATTAGACGACATAGTCTAGAAAATTCAAAACCTACCAACCCAGTTTTTTATTTGAACACCCGCTATTATCAAAAGGAATTTTACTGTTTGAAAATTGTATAATTTTTCAAAGCTGTTTTCGTCCTGAACATAGTTAAGAGAGGCAACTTTTATAGTTACTACGAATGACGACAATTCTCTGTAACAGGTAATTAATTGTTATTTGTAAATATCGTCATCAAAGTAAATTGCAGATAAACAATTAAAATACCTGTTTTACAGAGAACTGTTGGTAAATTCTACTACCTACGTTTCTTTTACACGAGATGTCGTTAAGACACACATATTTCTCTTTTATAGTTATGGTTGCGGCTTGCACACCCCAAACATATGCAGCAATCCTAGATCATTTTTATTCTAGTTCCAAACCAGTATATAGAAACCATCTTTAAAAAATGTTGAATTTGGCCTCAGTGTGTGTGGAAAATATGTTCCGGCTACCATTGTCGATGATTTCTAGGAGAGAATCTATTAGTTTTTCACTTCCCATAGTGAAAACTAAAAGCAGACCTTTTCAATACCTTGAACATACTAATTATTGGAGAATTGATAATAAATATGACGGTGTACAGAACAAAATAAATCATCAGTTTTATAACTTCCACCCCGTTTCTATGGAGTCCACTCAACAAATCGGAAGTCGCCAAAAATCTAAAAATTACCATTCCCCCCAAAGAAGGGTAAACCCTCCTCAGAAAGGGCGAAGGTTCCTAATAATGGGAAGCCGAAACAGAATTCATATATGTATTATACCTCAGTCAGTACTTACTGTGTACATGCACCTCAAGGATGGTCAAATTAAGGACTGGATAAAGAATCAGAGTAAGTTTCTGGCCCAGCATTCACCACCTACTTATAGGTGTGGCTCCTCGTGACAAGACCCTTGGAAAAGCTCACTTACTGACCAGAAACTTCTTACGGGTATCAAAACCCGAGTCTCCCAAATGATAAATTAAAGCCGGTTCTAAATCTTACCGCTTGGTTATAAGGTTGTTAACCGAGTTTTATACAACTTCGGTGAAATCTATCTAGCAAGCGTAATTGCTTACCACTTACGGGTCTAGAGAATGGGAAATTTTAATTTATAACAATTGTTGTTAAGGTTACAGTTTCCGGTATCTGCTCGTGACACAGTTAATTTTTGTAATTTTTTTAAATTTATACAGGGTTCTATGCTAAACGATTCAATATAAAATTCTTGAAAGGGTGTTGCGGTTACAAGAGGTTTTTCAAGAACACTCCTTCAATTTTAAATATTTTCAACAACGTCAGACTTCCGATTTTACCAAAAGTTGATACTACCTTTGTTGTTTCAGAAATGAGAACACTGGTATATTATTGTTCTAGATTCCTTATAAAATTTAAAGTAAATTTTTTTTAAGGTCTTATAGGTGTAAAGTCAATTTTGAGTTATTTTGATTTATTTGCAAACTACCTGAAAAAATAGACAAAACTTATAACGTCGCTGTTGCCCCAAGATTATGTAAGATTCTTTCCTCCCAAATTTTTGCATTGGTTCTCATTTTTAAACCATATAATTAAAACTTGGCTACAAGTGCGTACACTGCAGATTTGTATTTTATTTACAAGTTCAAACCAGTTCCTAACATGCCATGCCCATCTAAAATAGTTTCTGTGAGTTATTAAATTGCCATCCATAATGTTCATAATAATAAAACAATACATAATGTTTATAAAAAGAAATATATAATAATAATTTACAATATAAACATAATGTTATAGGCAGCAATATGTATTGTAGCTAAAAGTTTTAATAATATGGTTTTGACATAAGAACTAATATTTGTGAAAAAACGTTTTACATAATCCTTCCATAACAGCGACATTATAAATTTTGTAGTTATGCCTGCTTTTTCAAGTAATTTGCAAATAAATTAAAACAACTGCAAAAATTAGCGGGAATTTACACCTTATTATAAGGCCTATAATAAAAGTTGAAGCTTTAAATTTGATCAGAAATTCAAAACAATAATAATATACCGAGTGTTCTATTTGAAACATAACAAAAGTTCAGTATCTTACTTTTCGGTATAGTTGGAAAATAGTTTTAAATCGAAGCAAAAACTCCTTATAACCAAATTTTCCAAATCTCTCTAATAGGGCTACCTAGCGCTGGAGACCCTGTATATGATAGCATTGCTTCGTACTTCGTAAACCCTTTGTTCCAACGAGTTTGTGAATAAAGTGGAATAAAAAATGACAATTTGAAGTAGGTTAAAATAAAAAAACATTTAATATTCATTAATACATTCTGCTGCAGTTTTTAAATTTTAAAAACCAAAAAAATTTCCCCATCTTGTAAGGTAAAAAACTGATTCTATATTTGACGAATTTCGACTCAAATAACATTTTTAAAGTAATTCACTTTCAAGCTTTAAATTGAAAAGAAAGAATAAGGTAAATTTAGTGGGCATTCTCTCCTCTTACAAACTGGAAACTGTCAGAATTTTTTTGCAAAAATTAGACAAAACGTTGCTGAAACTATTATGTATATTTTTACTGAATTCATATCCCATGAAATTAACCAATTTGGAGCACTACATAAATATAAGTATTACAAATTGTGACGCATATGCAAGAATTTGTGAATCAGAGAATGTTCCAGACAGAAACACGAACACCTGAAAACTGCATTAGAGACCAACGGGTAGTCTGGAAAGAGATCGAAAGATCAAGAGCATCGATTCACTACCACCCACGGCATATCAACCATACATATCCATTGGGTCAGAGACCCTACACAAAGAATTCTAAAGGGGTTCGACATCAAAACTATGTTCAAATCAACCAAGAACATTCAGCAGACCATGAGATCTACAACGGTTGCCTCCCTTTAGCAGCCGGAGTTCACCTTGCTCCACCTTGTCCGCCGTAACAATAATGCGCCACAGGAACCAATTAAGGGAGCAATGAGAACTCCGCTTAAAGAACATCGAAGTGGGGCACACCGGTAGCCGAACAAGATCATTTTCAAGAGCTCCAAATTACTAACAACTAGTTGTCATAACAGATTAGTTAGGGAAGGGAGATCCATAGACAGCAGAAAACTTCAACAAAAAGTAAGAAACTCTGGTGCGCCTTAAACAACATAGAGTTCACTTTGCATCAAACGTATCAGATGTGTGTTTTTGACACATGTTGTTCAGTTATTTATTGTTTCTAGCTTCTGATCGTTTGCTTAGAGAGTGTTATTACTGTCAATTAAATGAATTAGAGAGTGAGAACCTAGACGAAGAGTAGTAGTGACGAGGCCCTGGTTTGATTCTAATTAACGAGATATTTTCTGATCAAGTCGCGCTTTTAGTTGAAGTAAGAACAAAACCCTTAAAATGTAGGGAAGCTGCCCCTACGAAATAATGAGTTATTTGTCGATGATGAAGTAGAGATTGTATATTGTACACATAGTTAGAATGGGCAAAGGTGCAGAAGAGGAACCAGATGGGTAAAGATTAAAGTTCCACATCAAGTTCCGATCAATCGTTAACAAACAAACCTTTGTCCTGTAGTGATAAGCTTGAAATCTTGTGTTTACAATAAAGTAATAATGAAAAATAAAAAATGATAAAGTAAAACGAAGTACAAATGGCGGAGGCGAGTGCGGACGATGAAAGCGAAAGTGGTTGCTTCTAAAAGAAAAATGTGTTTTCTGTTGTGAATTTATTAGATCCGGTGGCATTCAAATTGTTGTGAGTGCATTAGTTATGTTCATTCAAGATGTTTCGAAAGTATTAGTCGTGTTTTTAAATCTGATAGGTTAAACTGGCGTTTGTAAATCATGTTGTGATAAGATTCTGTTGGTATAAAAACAACTGTAATGTGGAAATGGTTTTAAAAAGAAAATATGTTTCTTAAACATGAAATTAGTATTCTCAAGCAATTGGTTAGTGACGCCAGGGTATATAATTGCACTACAACGTGAAAAATCCTGATACGTGTAATTTCTATGCTGTAAGTACTGTTTGCAATTCAATTGAGTAAAGTCTCAGATAAATCTGCATCATATAGTGATGCTATGCAGAAAAAATATAAAACAAAGATAAATCAGACATTGTTTCCTTGTTTATCAAACCTACGAATAAAAACCAAGACATTATATAAATTGTGAGGCGATGTAAAACGAATTTTAAACCGCAAGACCTCAATATTGATATTACTTAGTACTAAAATTGTTAAGAATGGTTTTCTTATCAATTGCGATAATAAACAAAATGTGCGTGAACTTAGATCACAACTAGAAACCAAATTTGGTAATCAATATGCTTATATAGAGCCTACTAAATTTCGTCCTCGACTTATTTTCTATGGTATATTGATAAAGACTATGCTGTCACTGATGCGACGGTGGGTAAATAATCATCTCTCGTCTCTGATCTGAAATAATTGCTACCTCTGATCTCAAGTTTATCACTAGTTTGAAGCGCTCCCGCTCTGATACCGATGATCTTATTTTTGAAGTTTCTCCTTGTGTTTGTTAAACTGTTCAAAGAAAACAGCATATCTAGGCTGGAGACGTTGTAAGGTTATCGACTATTGCCATATCTCTCGTTGATTTATAAATGTTGTAAATTTTTCTCATATCAAAAAAGATTTGTACATATGATGTTATTTGTTTCCGGTGTTCATTGAATCATGAAATCAAAGACTGTAAAACAAACGAAGGATGGATTTAAATGTATTAACTGAATCGAATATAATAAATTAAACAAAACTAATTATCCTGTTAATCACCTTGTATGTAATACAAATTGTAAAGTGTATAAGCTGAAGTTAGATGCTCTTATATCTAAAATAGATTATAATGGCTGATGTTAATTCATCAAGTTTTAAGCTGAGCGCATTTAAATATTCACTCAATGTTTTACTTATACTTTGACTTGTTTATCGACATGATCAATACACATAACTTTGATATTTTAGCATTAACTGAGACCTGGTTGAATGTGAAGGTATTCCGTCTGATTGCGTTGCCCTACAAGGTTATAATTTTTCAGTAAAGACCGATTGGGAAGAGTTGGTGGTGGCATAGGGGTTTATGTGAAAATCAAATACTAAAGTGCAAGTAGAAAAACTTTTCTATGATGGAATCAATGCCATAGGAACTGTAAATTTTGTCAGCAAACTGTTGAATTACTCGACAATGTCATTCCTGCCGCTCTTATATACTGTGATATTCTTATGGTTTATGGGAGACTTTAACGTGAAGTTGTTTAATTTAAACAATAACATTCTTAAATGTACCGATTCTTATGGTTTGACTCAGTTGATACATGAAGCCAAGAGAGTAACCCCTACTTCTTGTACCCTACTTGATCCTATCTTCATAAATAAAAACAGAGTACGTCTTAAACTGTGGAACTATTGAATCTGAACCTATTTCGAATCACAAACTTATTTTTTGCACTTTTCCATTTCTACGGTTAAATCAACACTAAAAATACTTACTTTCAGAGACTTCAAACACTTGGACACCGAGTCTTTTCGTAACGATCTGCGGTCTGTTTCTTGGAATGATATATATTACATTAATAATATTGACGAAAAAGTTCAATTTCTTTAACTTCAAGCATACTAAACCTTTTGACATTCACGCGCCGTATAAGACTTTTCGTGTCAGCAAACCACCGGCACCTTGGCTCAGATAACTTGAAAATTATTATTAAGGAAAAGAAACGTGCTCTTGCTGCCTATAAATTGAACAAATCTGATGAGAATTGGAATTACTTTAAAGAATGAGAAATTTTTCACTTGCAACTTTGAAGAAGAAAATCAGCCTACCTTGAATTTTTGAGATCACGGCATAATCCTAAATTACTTTGGAAAGCATTAAAATCATTTAATATATCCAACAAAAATAAAACTGAGTTACCAGCTCATCTGTCCGATGTATCTAAAATTAATGACTATTTTTTATCAGTTTATAGTAATGATGACGTAAGGATTCCCTTAACTTTTCAACCGAAACAAATTTAACAACGACATTTGTTTTTCTTTTAGCCTGGTTGATCAAGTAACTGTGTTTAATACTATAATGTCACTCAAATCCAATGCACCGGGCACCGATGATATTTCGCTAAACATGATTATTCAATGCATCTCTGTTATTTTAAACCATGTAACTCACTTGATGAATTGTTGTCTCGAAATTGGTTACTTTCCAGAAAAATGGAAGGAAGCGGTTGTTTGTGCTGTACCAAAAGTTCGTGTTCCTGCTGACATATCAGACCTTCGTCCTATTAGCTTACTACCAGTTTTTCTCAAAAATCCTTGAAAAAATAATTCATTCGCAAATTGAATATTATTTAAATAATAATAAAATTCTTCCTGTATGTCAATCTGGTTTTCGCAAAGGTCACAGTACTGCGCTCTTGAATTTGACGGATAATATTCTTTTAGAGCCATAGACAATAAACTTGCTGTTCTTCTTATCTCACTAGATTATTCTAAAGCGTTCGACAAATTGAACCACTCTTTATTAATTGCTAAACTTGCATATTACGGTTTTGATAAAGTTGCTGTGTCCTTTTTCAGTTTTTATCTGACCAATCGCACTCAAAAGGTTCGCATAAATAAAATCGAGTCATCTACTAACACAATTTCTTCTGGTGTCCCTTAAGGATCTATTTTAGGTCAATTGTTATTTATCATATATACGTCTGATATGTCAAATTGTATTAATGAATCTCAAATTTTTGCTTACGCTGACGATACCATGTTGATGTATTGTTTTAATCCGCTTGAATATGCACTAGCTAATAACGTTATCAATGATGATCTTGATAGAGTGATAGATTACTCTTCCAAACACAATTTAAGTATTAATAATAAAAGTCTTCAGCTATGATTTTCAGCTCACGGGTTCATCGAGAGTTTGCTGAAAGAACACATTATCATTCGCATTCTAAACCAAGTTGTACCATTTTCAACTCTAGAGTAAGAATTTAGGGCGTCATCTTTAATTTTGAAAATTTACGGTTTATTCAACACACAAACTGCTTGATTCAAAGACGTATGCAAGTCTAAAAACTTTATACAGTAATCGTTTTACCTTAAATTTCAATACACGTAAAAAATTATGTGAAACCCTGGTACTTCCTATTCTTTATTACTGCGATTTAGTTTACTATCCTTGTCTCGACTTTATTTGTAAAATTAGAATTCAGCATGTGCAGAATAATTGTGTTAGGATTATCTTTGGTCTCCACTAAAATTACCAAATTGAAATGGTTAAAAACTAAACTGTGTTATTGAACTGCATTATCTATTTTTCGTTCACCAGTTGATCTTGACTTCAACTCCCACTTATCTTAGAAATAAGTTAATTTTTCCGGCACAATATTCATGATCGTCAAACTCGACATTTGTATTTGTTAACCTTACCTCAGTATTCTACATCACTTTTCAGACGGTCTTTCACTTACAATGCGGTCTCAATTTATAATTCAATCAAACCTCATTTTTAAAGCCTTGTCCATTTTTTCATTTCGTAGACACATTATAGCCTCATACTTCAGCTGTTGCACTTGAGCATAGTATCATTATCATAAATTAATTTTAATTAATTAATTAATTCCTGTTTAAATGATTTTTCTTTGTTTTGTTTGTAATTAATTATTTTTAACATCCTTTAGGTACCACTTTCTTTTTGCTATATTAGGTTAAGTGTAAGAATAGCCTTGAGCTAAACTTCGCCTCATATATGCCTACATTATAAGGTACAACTGTAATTTGTAATAACTTAATAAAAAACGATTTTGAATTGAATTGAAAATTTGTATTCTACTCATGGAACATTTGATATTTATGTAATGTCGCAAATTCTATGGTTCCAAATTTGTATCATTTGAGTACAGATAGTAAAAATTCTAATAAATGATTTACGATACAGAAGTAGAGATTACATTACACACTTAACTTTCCATTAAAATCGGTACAAATAGTCTTTGATATACTACTTTGCTACAGTAAAGACCTTTAACATTTTTTTATATAATTAATATTCTTAAACATATTGTCAAAACTATTGTCGACTATTAAAGCCGCGCACATTTGTACGATAGTGAACTTACACTCGAGTTCTCCCGCTCCTGAAGAATCCCAAAATGATGAAAATGCTGTCGAGTGATTCTTGGTGTTTGTTTACTATTCTACAATCTCTCGCAAATTTACAGCAGGCGATTTGAGATTGTAATTTTTGCCAACACTTAGTTGACTACAATAATCGAAGAATCGACTTATGTAACTGTTTTCACATCTGCCGACAAAGTTGCTTTAATGTAAACTTTAATGATACCAATTAAATAAGAAGGAAAATGGCAATAAAGCCCAAATTTAGGAAATTTAAATCATTGTTAATGTTAATGTTAAATAAAGTACGAAACAGAAACAGCAACATTCTCTTCGTGCAGATAAACGAAAGCTGATTGATTAATGAAACTAGAAAAATTAGATATAATGCAAAATTGCAAGTCTAATTACATTTCTAGAATAGTTTCTATGCCCTGATTACATCAACATTTTTTTTTTTGAAAGAGCACAATTAAAAAAAATCACATTTCCCTTCTACAAACTCAAAAACCTACAGTAACAATTTTTAATCACTAAACCATTTTAAAATAAAACCAAGGAAAATATTAGTAAAAAAACAATATCTTTAAAAAAAACCGTTTTTAAAAGATAATCTTAAATTGAAATTAAAAATTCTATAAAACCAATGTTATTGACTGAAAACTTTTACCGGAATTTAGTTTTAAAATCTAGCCAAACTGAGTTATCGTTTTGAAACCGCTCATAATCCCACCTACAATAATTTTTTCTCAGTTAAAAATATTTCAAAAATATATATTCATAAAAATTAAATTAAAAATAGTTTAGAGGACGTTCTTGTTTCTTTAATAATACTAATAAAATAAAAGGAAATGGCAATAAACCCCAAATTAAACAAATAGAAATCATCAATAAATACAAAGCCACTGCAGAGAAATCCTCTTATAATGCCACCTACTATAATTTGTTTGCAGTTAAAATATTCTTAAAAATTAAATGAAAAAGTAGGACAGAGAACGTTCTTCTTTTAAAAACAATGTTATAAACTTTCATAACACCAACAAAATAAGAAGGAAAATTATAATAAACAAAAAATTGAAGAAATCGAAATCATCAATGAATTTAAAGAGTTAAGTAAACTAAGAAATAGAGAAACAACAACTTTATCTTCGTTCGATAAAAGAAGATGATTAATTAAAAACTATGTTGATGAGTTCATAGCCGGCATCTGACTAACTACAGATTTCTAAAATTATTTTCGATTTTAATAATTTCTATGTTCTGATTTCATCGAAATTCTTTAAAAGAAGATTTCGCGTTTATAAATTTAAAAGAAAATAAAAACTTACTGCAACATTAATTTTTAAACCATTTAGAATCATTTTTTTAAAGATAGGTACTACTTAAACAACTAAAAATAACTTTTATATGAAGAAAAATTCTAAAAAACAAATGTTATTGAGAAAAAATCATTCCAAGTTGCTGAATTTCTTCCAAATACTAATCAAACTGAGTTACATTGTATCGTAAACCGTAACTATAGATTTCTATGTGCAATATATTACTAAAATGATGGCAATAAACCCCAAATTAAACAAATAGAAATATTTAAGTAAACCACGAAACAGAGAAACCGCAACATTCTCTTCACCAAGTTAAAGAAAGTTGATTAAGGAAACCAGAAAAATTAGATGTCATGTAAAAATGCAAATCTGATGTATTTCTACAATCGTTTAGTAGTGACGCTCCCACCAACAATAAGCACCAAGTTTGTACATATTTCTAGAATAATTTCTGTTCTGATTTTTTTTAAAAGACGCAAAAGTCTTAGATAAATTTGGGATTCAATTTGAAATTTAAAAAATTAAAGAATCAGTGTACTTATTTTTTTATCGATTCTTCTAAATCCTTTTAATTTTTATCGAGGCGATTATGCATTAACGGCATTTAGCAATTACACAAATACGGTAACATCAGGTGAAGAATGTTACCTTAGAGGGACACTTATATTCACATACAACTAACACTTATAATCACAATACGCGCACATAATAAAATCCGAAAAATTTCACCGCGAAAGTAACAAGAATCTGACTGTCATGACAGTGTGCACGAGAATAGCGTGGTTTTGGAAAATGGAGCAAATTTACGGTACATCTTTCGGATATTCGATACTTAGATTTAAAGGAGAAAGGTGGCAATGATCTTAAATAGCACATTGGTAAGAAGATTTTTAAGATGAAGTCGTTCGATAACTTTATACTTCTCTTACATAAACCTACATATTCAATTACGCCTACATTTATTTACATGGAGCGGCAAATTCTTGCAATACCATAATCATAAACCAGAAAATAATGGTATCGAAACAGGAAGCGTTCGCCGATGTTTTTTTTAAATCGGTAGCTGTATACCGTTCGAACTTTTTTTATACGACAATGGTAATCACACGGTTTTGCACAAAGACTCAGGCAGTACCAGGAGAACATGCAGTCAAATTTGTATGGCAGCCTCCGCTTTTGTAAGAATTGGTCCGCACTACCAGCTATAAGAACGTATAGTAAAATAAGAATTTAAACAGTATTACTATACAATTGGTATTACGGTACTTTAGAGCAACTGTCTCCACAGGTAAATCCAGTTATGTAGGCCTTTTATTATAATGAAGTAGAGCATCCACCAAGATATAATTTGTAGTGCAAGGTTGCTCATGCGGAAACATAATATTAAAAACTATGACCTACTTATTTTTTTACAACGTGCATAAATTATACTTTGTATGGAGGTCATTTCACCTTTCTTGTGTTGTGAAAACCAACATTCAAGAGTACGCACGTTTGATCAATTATTTACTGATCAGTGGTATAAGATCCAAATCGTGACTAATTCAGACGTGATATCACAGATTGATTTAAGATCGATTGTTTTAGATTCAATTTCAGAAATTAAATATTTAAAAACGAATGGTCATCGTATTTTTTTTAATTACCTAGATTATAGGTACCTACTAATGTGTTTTATTTTTATTTGATGTCTCAATATATTACTGAAATTACAATATTACAAAAGATAACGATTTTCACTTTAAAATATCATAAAAAAGTTTCATGAATATCACTGAACTTTTCCAGATAAACTGGAAGAACCGTTATGGTTTATTGGCATATTATTTTTGAATCATGTGAACAATAGTGACGAAGCGTTTTGATATAATGGTTTAATAAGTTAATGGAAAATTATTTAATCTTTGAATTCAATTGAAATGATTAGACTGATGCAATTGAAAAAGTTACTAATCATACGTATCTAATCGATTTCGTTTTTTGGTAATGGTGTTGCAACTATTCGAATTACTAGACATTCTCTTTTTGTGTTCATATTGGTAAGTAGATTCGAATGGGAGTTTTGTAAGAGAAAGAATAATGTTGTGGACGAAAAAAAGTTATTATGCAAAAAACCAATAGTTGACTCGATAGGGGGAAGTCACTAAAGTCGGACCCCATTTAGTTTTTGGCGTCCAATTTGAACATTCAACATATAGAAATTACAATACTTGCTTGAACAGTGGCGGCTCGTGGTCAATCATACTGGGAGGTCAAAATTAATTTAAAAATAGACATACTTAAAAAATATAAATAACTCAAATGCACCGCAAAATTTTATACAATCTACAATTTTGTTCAAAATATAGCGATTTTTCGAAACATTCTCATTAAAATCTCTAAGGGATTTTCTGTAAGCATTGTCTAGCTGTGTACGAATATCAACATTTCCTACGGTTGCAAAATTTACCGAGCATTTCATGTGTTCTGCAGACGAAGCATGTTTTTTTATTTTCTCTTTTAAATGTTTTAAATCTCTTACACCGGATTTGCACTATAGCGAGTCTGACGAGTCTTTAGAAAATAATAAACAAACAAAACAGTAAAATACGTTTGATACTTCACAACCACATATCCAGTTAGCTAAATCGTACATTACCTTGCGAAAGTTTCGATGAACATCTTTATTTTTGTCTTTGCTAGTTTGTCGTAAACTTAGTTCTGGCAAAGGACGACCATTTGCCTTGAACTCAACTAATTTTGTAAAATTAAGTTTGTTAGCACTTTTAGTTGTTTAATTTTCTGCACTACCGACATTTTCTATTATAGCGCATGCACACGCGAATCAAAAATAGTATTTTTACAAACCAACACAACAACAGTAAAACATATCAATATAAATTCTTAAATTGATTTAAAACACGCGAAATTCGAATCAAAAATCGAGCGTAGTTGTACACCCTATACGAAGTCAACGTAAACTGCGGGATCCGGCTCATGACCCAAAGTTGATTATTGTTTCGGACGTTCGCGTTTATTCGGGCGCTGCACGTTTTCGAGTTTTTCGGGTAGATCTAATTCAATGAGGACAATTCGCACCGCCAGCCCAAGGTTGAAGAGGATGAATTACTAACGACGGCCGATAAATTTTAAGTTATTGTACTTGCGACTTAATTACCTATTTTAATAAAACACGTAATAATGAATATTTTTTATATATTGTCAAAATTTTTGGGAGGTCATTGACCAAATGACCATATGGACAAGCCGCCACTGTGCTTGAAAACTGTAAACAATTAATTCTAATATATGTTCGGCACAAACTTGAGACAAGATTTGTTTTTTAAAAATTTGGAACACACTTGGGACGTGAATTTTTCGCAGTTTAGAAAAGTGGCTTCTATAGTGGGCTTCCTACCTAAAATCTTGGAAAAATTCTAAAAGTGTACAATAATAAAGTATTGTTTTTATTTTTAACTTATTAACAGAAATACAGATATAGGTAAGTGTTTATTTCGGCGTCGACGCAGTCGACTTAAGCCCACATAGAACACATTAAACACATTAGCCAGTGCTCTGCCCTTGTGTTTTCTAAAACCTTTACACAGTAGAAAATACACTCTGCGTCATCACTGCACAGCTACCTTATACGTCTTTTGGCTTCCTCTTGTTTGACTTTTATGACAAGACTTCGATGCCCCTATGTGTATGGATTTCGGAGTGACATGAGGAATCGTCGTTTAGCTTTGCCCACAGGAAGAGTTGATGGAATAGGTGATTTACAAATTTCCTGGTTATCATCGCTACGATGGCTTGAGATAATAGTGCTCAGTAGATCTTCATCAGTTCCTATTCTCAACTTGCTGACCTCTTCAATAAATTCATTGTCGGTGAATTTGTTTCTATCTAAGGGTAGATAACAGTGACTCGAAGCCATTGATTGAAATTGGAGCAGTCTGTCACCTGATGTATGTTTTTTGCCCTTACGTCGAAATTGTCATGGCGCAGCCATTGTCTGATCGCCTCAGCCATAAATGTTGGGTCGAAAGGCTGCATCTTATGCAACGAATGCGGTGAAAGCGAGAGGAGTGTAATATGGTTTGTTCTGGCCAAATCGATGTTTTATCTGATTTATACAATTTGCCTTTTATCTCGGAGATCGACTACTCTTACCACTTTTGGGATACCACTATCGTCGACTATTCTATTTTATGCTGAGTATATTTTCCTTCCTCGCAGAGATTCATAAAATGATTGAAAAAGACTTCCACGTTTTCTTTGCTAAACATCAGCCCTGTAAAATAAAAAAAAAATCCGGTAAGCTTTCTTTCGGAGAGCTGTGCTTAGTGGCGTTTAACAAACAAATTGACCCAGATTCTTTCTGCCGTTTCATTGTTTCTTCCGGCCAGCTGTATTAAAACTATTCTTTGCTGGTCTGCACGCGTCCAAAAAACGATGCCTCCATAATAAGACATATTCAACGAGTTTTCTAATTCTTGTGCACGAATTTTTTACAGGTCTGCCGTATTTTGCCTTTGTTTGTCTTTGAAGAGTCAAGAGTCAAGAGCTTCAATCCAAAACTATCAAATTCAGGTGATTTATCGCAAATACATCCGTGCTCATCCGTATCTTCACACTAGTTAACCTATCTAGCACTCGTACATAATTTGATACATTCCACACTAGTTAGAAAAATAATTAACTTACACCAACACTAGAAAACTTTTCATCAAAATCATTTCGTTACTGGTAACGTTATACACTTATATCATAATGGACTGAATGTTGTTGCTTATGCTGAATAATTTTAATAAAATTTATTTGGTTAGAAACTCTTTTGTGATTAGATTTAATTTTCAGTTTCTCTATCTTGTTACACCTTCTATCGCAGTGACTGTCAAGGTAATTTTAAGCAAACACGATAGATGTTATTTAACCAACGTTTCAACTAACTAACTGTTAAGGATCTACACCAATGAATTGTTAGATGCTTTGATATAGAATAGACAAGGTCAGTCAAAACGTTGGCTAAATAACATCTATATGGTGTTTGCCTGAAAATTACCTTCTCAATCACTCCTGTGGAAGGCTCAACAAGAGAAACTAAAATTAAATAAAATTTACAGACATTATGTAGTTATGGTAGAAAAAGTATATTGTATTATCTCAGAATAAAATCATTTTTCATGCTCGTTATTATTAATCAACACACTCGCGTTTCGATTTTCTCTGTGTGTAATATAATATACTATTAAATAAATCAGAACCGTTTTTATTTTGAATCAATTAGAATCAATCAAAATTGTTAAAATTGTAGCCCTACTTGATCACTAAATTTTAATGCGTTCCGTCAATTATTATTATTAAAGGTATTATTGTTCACTGAAGGTTACCTTATCATCAGGTCAAAAGCACAAAAAGGAAACGACACTTTTAGAACAAAAAGTCTAAATAAAGATTCTAGAGAATGTAATTTTTTTGTATAATTAATATTCTTGAAGATATTGTTAAAAACAAAAAATGTTTAAATAAGTAATTATTATGCTAAAGAATGTGTATAAATAATATTTTTAAAAAATTCAACATAAACAGAAAGTTCAACAGTTATGTAAAATATTTTCGTTGGTAGGAACTTTGGCAATTACGGTTACCATTTCAATACGGCCCAATTCCGGTAGACCTTTTTGTTATAACATCGACCCCGCTCATGGAAACCTTAGTTTTTATGAATATGTACTTATTTTTACATTACACATGACTATTTATACATAAAATTTGTTTTTTTAGCAAAATCAGTTACGTTTAAAGAACTGCAAAAAATTCCCACGGAAGTAATCGTAATTTTGTAAGTTTATAAATTACATTTTAAAAGTTCTCCATGCTAAAAGTTGCAAAATGAACAAAAACCAGTATTTTGGTTATAACAAGCACTAACGACTGCTTAAATAAAATACTGGGTTGGGCAGGGCATAGAACCCTACTTATATTAAAACATATAACCTAAAATGAACAGAAATGAATGTTTTGTTTAGTTTCGCACAAAACAGAAAGACCCGGTTAACTAGTTTAAGAAAAACTGATTTAATTGAAAGCATTAAGAATTTGAAAAATAAGTAAACAAAAATTAGAAAATATAGGGCGAATTCTATTCTAAACTTTGCTGCAGCTGAACACCAATTACCAAATGTCAAAAAAATCCAAAATCTATTGAGTCGTTTTTTTATTTTAACAATTTTTAGTTAGGCATAATAACTAACAAATTTTTAAAATTGTTTTGTGAAAAAATGATAAAAAAGGGAATAGTTTAATGTAAAAAATATAGCTTTATTTGTCTTTTAAATAATTTTGCTGAGATTTTTGAAGTTGATTCACTATATCCAAACTTGTTGTTTTAAACAATGTATAGCAGATATTATTGACGTCAGATTTGTAAAGCTTTAATCGTATAGATATCTCTTTATATTAGCAAATAGTTTGTAATGCACGGTAATTTTCGTCTAAAAATTGGATGTATGTAGTACCTCAGGGGTCTATTTTGAGTACTCTGCTCTTTTCATTATTTATTAATGATCTTCATTTCTGGTTTTTAGTTTATAGGTTAAATTCTCGACGAAGGAATACTTTATACATACGGAAACATTGTACTAATCTTCAATCAATTTACTGATATGAGTGATGTGTAGTGTGTCCAACTAAATACCCTTGACCTAGTATTGAGTATTTGAAAAATTTTAATTTTTATATTCCAAAACGTAACTACTTGTATATTTTCCTGTAAGCCTGGTCAATATTGATCAACCTACAATTATTAATCAAATCAAATTTATTTGTCTTTTTAAAATAACAAAGTGATTCGGTTCTTTCACAAACTTTTTAAACTTAAAACTAAATACGAAATTTAACTAAAAAAACCTTAACAATCATTTTCTTTTTATCCATATTTGATTCCATCCATTATTAAATCGTTGTATTTGTCGTTATATCTTCCTTGTCTAATCTTCGTTCTTCTCTCCTGCACCTGGTTATGTTTGTCTTTTTTTTTACTATCTCTTCTTTCATCTTTCTTCCTTCACCTCTTAGCTTTTTTTATTTTTTTTTCTTGCGTATTCTCCTCTTTGATAATATGCTTACCTATCTTCTTTACCTTATTTCACTTTTTGTTCCTCTATCTTTTCTAACATGTACAGCATTTTATTCTCTTTTCTGTTTTCCATCTTTTCCTTCAGTTTCAATGCTCTATTTCCTGTTTGAATTATTAGGTATCCTGGTCTTTTATTATCTAATCCTAAAGTCCACCTCTTTGAATAACTAATTTCTGTTTCCCTCTTCAACCTCCCATCCCTCTCTTCTCTAAGTTTTCAGTATTTTTCTTTCCCTCTCCTCCATCACTTTCCTCCTCTCCAACACTTCCCTCATCCATTGTTTTCCTTCCCCCATTCTCTCCTAGTAGTAACTTCCATTCCTTTTCCTCTTGTCTTGTTTCCCTGCATCCCTCTTTTTTTCATATGTATTATATTTTCCCATTCATCCCCACACAACCTGCATAATCTCTCCTCATCAGTCATCCAATATTTATTTTCATTTTCTTCATTTCCCATTGTGAACCTTGCAATCATTCTTATTTCATTCATTCCTTTTCCCTCTATTTATGTACCTTGGTGTCTTGTCTGTCATTATTTTATGTATTTCTCATTATATTTTCCTTCCTTTATTTTTGCCCTTCTTTCCTGCTTCTGTGTATCTTTATCTCTTGCAATTATTTCCTCCTCCATCTTTCTCCCTCCTCTCTATCTCTTTATCTCTTCTCTTGCGTATCCCACTCTTTCATAGTATTTTCTTCTTTCTTCTTCCCCCATATTTTACCTTCTGTGCCTCGATCTCTTTCCAACATTCATATAGTATTTCATTTTTCTTCCTACTTCCCATTTTTCTTCATACCTTACTCCAATTCTTCCTGCTTGTATCCTTATTTTTCTATTTCTAGCTCTTCTTCCACTATATACCCCGGTGTCTCCTTCTCTAGTCCTAACGTCCACCTCCAGTATTTCTCCTGTATCTTCTCCAGCTCTTGCTATTCCTCAACCCAAAATCTCCGCTCCATACAGTACCACACTTCTTACCAACTTTTCAAACATCCATCTCATTTTCTCTATATCTTTACCAAAATATCCTTTCCCCTAACCCCCCATACTTGTCCTACTATTCTATTTCCTTTCATTTTCATCTCTTTTATATGGTCTCCATCTTTGTTATCGTATCTGATGTTGTAACCTAAGTATCTATACTTATCTTATACATATCTTTTTCCTTCCTACTACTATTCCTCCTACTTGATTTTTTCCATTTCCTCCTCAAGATCATTAATGTATATCGAGAATAAGATTGGGCTTAGGACATCCCTGTTTTAGTTCTTTTTCCGTCCTAAATTTTCTACCTAGCTTCCTCCCTACCCTCGTTCTACACCTTGTTTCTTCATATATTTCCTCTATTGCATTTTTTTATTCTCTGTTTATTCCTACCTCCTCCATCCTTTTCCATAATCCCCTCTTTCCACCTTATCAAATGCCGCTTTAATGTCTAGGAATATTGCGTACATCTCTTCCTTTCTTTGCTAACTCTTTATTGATTATGTGCTTTAATATGTATATATTGTCTATCGTTCCTCTTCCTTTCCTAAATCCTGCTTGCCAATCCGGTATTATATTCTTTTCTTCTATTTTTTTCCATTTTTTCTAACTATTTCCGCATATCTTACAGCCCGCATTCATTATACTCACTCTTTCTATAGTTGTTCGCTTTCTTCCTATGTCCCCCCCTTGTAAATTGGGCATATTATTGCCACTCTCCATTTTTCTGGAAACCCTTCTCCTTTCAATATTCTCTCGAATACTTCTCTTACTTTTCTCTCATTCCTTCTCCGATGTACCTCCATTGTTCTCCTTGTATTCCATCCGTCCTTCAGCTTTTCCTTTTTTACTTCATTTATTGCTCTCTCCATTTCTTCTTTTCTTTTCCTATTTCACCCTCTCTGTGTCTTATCCTTTTTTTCCAACTTCTGCCTTTCTTGCTTTTTTTTCACTCTCTCCTACAATTATTATAAATCTACTCTTTTCTTTAAAATATTTGTTTGCTAAAGTTTCTTAGTCTTTCATAACTCACTAGGCTGTAAATGATTAAAAAATATTGAGAAATTCATAATTGGTATCAATATCAGACTCCCAGATTCATCCTCAAAATTCTAATTACTGAATGTGTGGATTAATTATTTAATGTTCCATCTGAAATTACCACAATTTAATCAAATAAATGGAACGTTAATAATACAGCATATGTATGAAAAAACTTCAAAATTGCATTGCACAAAAAACGTACAAGTGTTTTAATAAGTCAAGCTATCGCCATCAGTTGCGAACTTGATACCACTGTAGTTTTTGTTGTTCACATTCTGTTTCGTTCTCATATCATTATTTTATTATAATGTTAACCATCTCTTGATCCTTTAATTTTTGTCTTTGTCACGACTGGCATTCAGACCGGTTTATTATACGACGTCAAGCAACAACATCTTATATGCCTTAAATCCACTTAAGCAATATAACCTCACATTCTGTTAGAGAGGTTGGATTAAAGCATGTTTAGGGTTTGATGGTTTTTTTCTAAACGTTAAAGCAAATGAAAGGTTCAGGGAATAACGATCAAAGTCACATTTTGGACCAAATTGAGTTAAATACGTAATTTTATGGTTTTAAAGTGTACCTTAATTGCAAAATTTAGAATAACGGTCATAGATAGGCAAAACCTTGGGCAAAACATACAATTAAAGTTAGGTAATTAATTCAACCAAAAAATATTTTGGGCAAACCAAGTTTGTCATCTCATATGATATATAGATTAATGAGTAATATTCGCGTATTTCAATTTATTGCAGGTAGTCTTATACGTGGTCTGTGCTCGCTTTTGCCTAGGAAATTTGGTTGTAGTTTGTTATCTTTTCTTTTTTAATATTCATCATTATAGATTTTTATTTTCAGAAAATAGATAGTGTCTTGGTTTATAGTTTTTTCTGTAAAAAAATGCTTTGACGAACAAAACCACCACTACATACTGTTCAGTCAACATACACAGAATAAGATTATACTGATATAGTTGGGAGTCCATATATTACACTTACATCATAACAAACTGAATGAAATGTACAAGAAATATACATATATTTTATAACCATATGAACAGCCACTTTCATCTCAAAATCAACACCTCCAACTCCAACATCTTTATCCAGCTGTTTTGCAAGTGCAATGTAAAATTACTCTTCTGCAAAAAATGCTAACATATGATTATGTCTTTTCCATTCAAAATGGTAAGGTTGAAGGTTTATTTCAAGTTAACATAGAAAATAACATTGGAGAAAACATATCAGTTCCATGAATTGATGGAAGCAGTAAAAATGATTTGTGTTTTAAATTTTGTTAGTACACATTTCTGTAATTGCTTAACGTTTCTATGTACGTTATAAACCGATCACGTTAATGTTGGATAATTATGATTTGTAAAGAATTTACAAATTCAAGAAGGTTCTGAACTTTTCTATAAATATACCATAGAATAAGTCTCAGCTAAATGAACCAGTTAACAGTGTGATATTTATTTATTATTATTTATTTTTACCATACGAATAAATAAATAACAGTGTGATCCATTGTTCTTGATCATTCAGCAATGTATAGTCGATTAAATGGACCAGAGTTGGGCATTAAAAGTCACTAAGAGCCCCAATGCCAAAAGTTTTATTGTCTTGAATTTACATAGGAAAACCAAAAATTGTATAAAAAGTTATGTTTAAAATTATGCCTACTATTTTGCCATAATGTTAAATTTGTCATACAACGTTTCGTCTAATCAGGGCTACCATTTCAATGTAAATTATCACATGTAGATCCACAAAATTACTATTTGGCCTCCTCACGGGTAAACATAAAATTAACATTCATAACTTCACAAACCCTGAAACGTCATGTTTACTAAATCAACAATTACCCAACTTTTTTTTACTGTTAAATGGTAAAAAATAAATTGCTTTGGAATATTTTTTAGTTTCTTAGCCTAAATGATTAGCGCCATCTTGTAATTTTGAATTACAGTTCACTTTATGACCGTTATTGACAATTGACAGCAAAAATATTTGTTAATTTTAGATTTTACCATTTAAAAATAGTCAGCCAAAAAATTTACTACAAATCTTGTGCGTTGTGCTTCAAATTTATTTCGCGCTGTAAAATTTAATTTTCCGCACGCGAATGTAAATAACTATTTGAAGGAACCGCGATTTTGTTAACATTTTCACTCATCACCTAAAATTTAATAAAGAAAAGTGGTATCTACTGCGTTCTATGTGGAAGGATGAATTACTGACTTTTCAGAAATTTTCAAATGCTCATTATCGTTACAATGCAAATTTAACTCAATAATAATAATAACAATGAGATTCTCAAAAATGTCCTTAAAGTGAATCATTTCTTCTACGCTATTTTATTTTATTTGTTTACATATTAATTTCATCAACGTATAATTAAATCAATCCACAATAATATTATTTATAAATTGTGCGTGTGCGTATAAATTTTAATAAATAATACTTTTTTTTTCTACAGACGAAACTGCATTCTGAAGTGAAGAAAAATAATGAACTAAAAACCCACTAATGCTAAACCTCATCTCTACCTTCACACAACAGAACAGAAACGTTAGTTAAGATTTTTATTCAGGTCCGTATTTGAAAAGAAAGTTGATTGTGGTGGCTCTGATTAGACGAAACGTTGTATGATAAGTTTGATATAACGACAAAAGAGTAAGCAAATTTTGAATTAAAAACATACAAATTTTAATATCTTGTAAAATAAAGGATATACAACAACAATTAACATTACTAATGTTCTGGGTTTTTGTGTATAACTCGAAAACGGCAAGAGTTATTAAAAAATAATTAAAAAAGGACCATTTTCTCAAAATACCAGGTATGTAGAAATATGAGTTTATATTGATTTTAAAGTAAATTCCGGAAAAACCTTTTAGAGAAATTGAGTAATTTTAGACTCTAATATTGATTATTTTTTCCTGTAAACTTTGATCTAAAATCCCAAAACTCGATTTTATAGGATTTGATAATACCTTCAAAGATTTTCCAAAAATAACCAAAACTTTCTTATAGAAAATGTTAATTTTCCATTACAATGGTTTATTTCATTTTCGCAAAAATGAATTTTCCGCTATTTTGGAATAAAAATATTATAAGAGTAATTTTTTAAGAAAAATGTAGTTTTTTGTACACGTTACATACAAAATTTGTTGCCATTATTGCTGGTTTGAAGTCCTAACTCGCTTTTCTTTTTTTTGTTTCCCAATGAATAGCGGCAAATACATGTTATAAAGATATTGGTAAGGAAGAGCGACAGCGAATAATCCTTTTTCCCATTTTTACAATTTTTTATAGAAATTTATTTTTCTACTTCTGTATGTAATTCATATATTAGAGTTTTACAATCTACACTCTAATGTAATTCATTACGATACAATTTTTTATTACGATATAGATTTAGAACCAATAGAATTGCGACATTACGTAATTATCAAATGTTTCATGAGTAGTATACAAATTCAGAACCAATAAAAATACACCGTTGTCTTTTGCACTTATCGACTGGTGCTGTGGCCAAAAATCAAACATATTTAGCAAATTTGACAATTTGTAACTACAGGAGTAGTGCTTAATTATAAAATTAAATATCATTACATAATATTCTATAATTTAGATACTATACAGTCATAACGTGATGACGTAAGATTCATTTCATATTAAAATAACTAACAAAAAAAGTAGTTGTTAGCGCTTTATGTTAGAATATAAAAATTAAATCAACTCAAAGATAATTGTTTCAATTAAAAAAATTAGAAACAGGTTATTATTAATTTTATTACCACATTAAATTCCTCACCGTAATCAAATTTCCCAAAATTGTTCTTTTGTAAAACTAAACAATTAAAAGATAAAGGTTGGTAATTTATCACCCCATCTCTGGTTGAAAATGTAACATTAATCAGTGAATTTATTATAAGAACGCAAGAAAAAATGTACATGTTAGTTCTTAAAACACAAAATTTCGATTATTTTGCACGAATTGCAAAGAAATAGTTATTTACATTAGAGGTGGAAAGTAGGATTTTACGGCGCGACAGTTTTGTATTGCTAGAGCGCCGTAAAATCACTTTATACATATATGTATAAAATTTTGTGGCCGACGATCACCACCAAAAAGTAAAAAAAAAACAAAATTATTTCTACTGATTTTAAGTAGGCCTGGCTGTTTAACCATTTTGACATACACCACCTATGTGTCAATTAACTGACGTATAGATGGCGCCAAACAATATCACCATCAATATATATATATATATATATATATATATATATATATATATATATATACAGGGTGTCTCAGATAAGGGTGGCAATATTTCATGGGTATTATTGAGAAACTCAGATTAGAGATTTGAGATAATAAATCTATGTTCGGAAATGCGTTGCTTTCGATATACAGGGCCTTGAAAAAATTCAAAATTAATATGTTTTTTGTCTGTATTTGAAAACGCGTTGATCGATTTTCTTAAAATTTCCAGAGTATGTCAAGCAAAGCATTGGTCATATTTATGTGCCAATCCGACTCTTCTAAAAAATTTCAGGACCGGACTTTCGGTTTTTCTCACTTAGTTTTTAAGAGAAAATGTAGCACGCCACTGGTTTCCAAATATTGGAATCATTTTTCACATTCCCAATCAATTTGGAAAAGAAACGCTCTCTGTTTTTTTTCTTCTCCGACACGTCGTTTCGCGAAAAAAAATAAAATCCATTTGATGTCTTTCAAAGAGCTCATTATCGAAAACTTCAGGTGACAATAAAACGTAGTGAACAATGAATATTGTCATGGCGACAACGAAAACAAAATTAATACCGCAACTGGCAAGAGGTTTGAGTATCGTTGTCTTCACCTGAACTTCAAAAACACTTGACTACCATATTAATTTTTGAATTTTTTTCAAGGCCCTGTATATCGGAAGCATCGCATTTCCGGACATAGATTTATTATCTCAAATCTCTAATCTGGAGTTTCATCTAAATACCCTTGAAATATTGCCACCCTTATCTGAGACACCCTGTATATATATATTAGACGTTTATGGAGAACTAATCGTATTTAAATTTTGAAAATTAATGATTATATATCATTCATACTGATCTTTAATTGTAAAATAGTTTCGCTGTATATTGCACTTCCGGTTGTGCCTGAAGTCGACATCAACTTCTTTATGTTACATAGAATGATATGTTTTTTATGATATTTTTGTATTTAGCTCTTAATTTAAAACAACTTTTATTAAAGTTTGTAATATCTACATTCCATAGTTTTTGAAATATTTTTAAATTCAAAAAAAAATATTGGTTTGTGGAAGATTTTTTAAAAATTTATATTTTTGAACTTTGTTAAGATAAAAGATTTATTTTTGGTTTCCTTATAACAGAAGCTTAGTTTTATTCATTACTGTGATCAAAATATGTTCAGTGTATTCAGGACATCCACCATTGATTCTCAAAGTAAGCCAACTTCAAATAGCAACAAGTCAATTTTTGTAAATGAAACATACTAAATATTATTTAACAGGTTGATTCAGAATTTGTTTTGTGATTGATTGATATAAGCATTACCTATACTCATTTCATACGGTTTAGAAGTTACAACGTATTTTTATAAAAATTATTTTAATGTGGTAATATCTAGCTAACTATGGAAAAAATATAAGTATACATTGGTAGCAAGATATTTATTTGTAGTAAGACAAAATCTAGGTAGCGGTGCAAGACAAAAATTAAAAATGTTTAACGGTAGAAGCAATGTAGGTTACAAATACCATACGAATAAATAAATAAACAAATAATAATATTGATTTTTAATTAGTTAATATCTACAAAAACTTAGTTATTAAATTGTTCAAATGACGTCTATTTTCTCTCAAACAAAGATGAAGTCTTCGTAGCACTTCTTGTGTAGTAGCTCTTCAAATATCACTTCTATTAATTCTTCTAACTGCAGAATTTATTCGACCTACCAGTTCTTCACAATTACTTGGGAGTTGCGTAAACAATATCTTTAATTTACCCCAAAAATTAAAAATCGCAAGGAGTCAGATCTGGTACTCTGGGAGGCCAACGTAAAAGACCGTAACGAACCATCCACCTGGAGCTCCGTCTATTTGGTACCAACAAATCAAATATGTTTGAAGAGGAAGATCTGTTTATTATGATTTACAATATTACATGTTACCAATAATGCATTGTTTTTTTCTATAGTTAGCTAGATATTACAAAAATTAAATATAAATTTTTATAAAAATAAGTAATAACTTCTAAACCGTATGAGATGAGTACAGATAATGCTTATATCAATCGATCACAAAAAAATTTCTGAATCAACCTGTTAAATAATATTTAGTATGTTCCGTTTAAAAAAATTGACTTGTTGCTATTTGAAGTTGGCTTACTTTGAGAATCAATGGTGGACATCCTGAATACACTGAACATATTTTGATCACAGTAATGAATAAAACTAAGCTTCTGTTATAAAGGAAACCAAATATAATTTTATCTTAACAAAGTTCAAAATATGAATTTTTAAAAAATTATCTACAAACCAATATTTTTTTTAAATTTAACGATATTTCAAAACTATGGGAAGTAGATATTACAAACCTTAATAAAAGTTGTTTTAAATTAGGAGCAAACAAACACTGAGAATCACTCGACAGCTGTTTCGTTCTTTTGGGACTCTTCAGGAGTGAGAGAACTGGAGTGTAAGTTCACTATTGTACAAACGCGTGCTGTCGACTATATGCCCTACTGGAGGGATCACAATATTTAAACGATAAGTTTTTCGACATCTAGTGTCGACTCGTGAAAGCGTTCACGTACGTAAATGTAAGCAACTTTGCCAACAGGTTTGTTTGCTATTGTACAACCTCTTGCGTACTTTTTACTGCAGGCGATTAGAAATTTTTATACTTGCTAACTGTTATGTTGGCTATAATTATTGAAGAATCGACTATGTAATTTGCTTACATACCTGTCGGCAAAGTTGCTTACATTTACGTACGTGAACGCTTTCACGAGTCGACACTAGATGTCAAAAACCTTATCGTTTATATATATATCATCAAAACCCTGCTTACCGTTAGGTGCCAGGTTTAAACTTAACATATTTCCCTTACATTAACATACATGTTTGTTTTTACATCTTACAATTAATAATTAACTCAAATATCTTCTTGTTCGTTGACCTTCTTGTACCATTCTTTCTTATTACCGCTATCCTCTGTGCCTCTATCCATGTCATGTTTCTCTTCTTTAAAATTTTTGCTATTGCTCCGATCCATGTTTCCATTGGTCTTCCCTTTTCGGTTTTCTTTGATTTGCGCCCACCATATCTTCTTCACTTGCCTTGTGTCTGCCATTCTGGTCAAATGTCCTAACCATTTTAGTTGTTTATTCTCAATCTTTTTGTGTATGGATGGTAATTTTAGCTGTTTTCTTATTTCCGTGTTTCTCACTTTATCTAGTCTTGTTATGAACTTCACTCTTCTTAGGTATATCACCTCTATTGCGTGTAACCTACTTTTCAATTTTTCTGATAGCACTTCCGAATGTCAAGATTGGGAGGTATATCGTCTTATACATCGTTATTTTTGTCTCAGTCGGGATATCTTTCTTGCCTATAAATTTTTGGTTGATTTGGTGGTATAACCGTGTTGCTCCTTCGATTCTGCTCTCTATTTTGCTGTCTTGTTTACAGTTCTTATTTATCTTGACCCCCAAGTATTTGTATTGCTGTACTTCCTGTATTTCTTCTCCATGAATTTTTATTCGTGTGTCGTCATTATATTGACTTTTGGATACCGTCATTCCTTTTGTTTTCTCTAAGTTTATCTTTATATTAAATTCTTGCAGTGTGTTGGCCCATATTTCCAGATTGTTTTATAATCCCTCTTTATCCGGTGCAAATATTACCAGATCATTAGCGAACGCGCATTCCGTTATTTGTAATTGGACTAACTACAGATTCTTGCTGTAGACTATGATTTACCTCAAACTTATCTGATTTGTTGTTCCTTACTCTTACATAGCTTTCATTGTTCATATATAGCCATTTTATCGGATCTATTATATTTTCATGTACACCTATTCTATTTAGAGCTTCCCACACTTTTACCCTGGGTATCCGATCGAACGCTTTTTTCAGGTACACAAAGCACATGTACATATTTTTACTGCTACTTATTGTTTTTTGTATTAACTGCTTGATTGTGAAAATGTGGTCCTGAATACTTCTTCCTTTGCAAAACCCACTTTGCTATTATGTTCGGTATTTGTTTATGATTTGTGTAAGTCGCTGTTCTATTACTCTTTTGTATACTGTTTTTGATAGACTTATTAGTGTAATCCCTCTATAGTTTTGGCACTTTTTTGTATCTCCACATTTATGCAAGGGTACTATTATTCCAATTCTCCAATCATGGGGCACTATCTTTTCGTTTATAACTTTGTTAAACATTTCTGTCATCATCTCTACGCTAGCGTTGCCTATATTCTTTATCATCTGCGAACCAATTTCGTCGGGTTCTCTTGCTTTGCCGTTTTTTATTTTCTTTATCGCTTCTGCTACTTCCTGCGTTGTGATGATCTTCTGTTGAGTATAGTTATTTTCATATTCGTTTTTCCACTGTGCATTCATTTTTCTTTTGTTAGCAATTCTAAGAAGTATTCCTTCCATCTCTCCATTACCTCCGTGTTTGTGGTCAACATTATTCCTTCCTTGTTTTTATTTGCCCCTGTATGTGCGTTTGTTGTTTTTTTTTCTCATGTTTTTCATAACCTTGTAAAATAGTTTCTGGTTGTTTTTATTGTTTGCCTCCAAGCGTCTGCCAAAGTCTTCGCATGCTTTTTTTTTCTAGAATTATAACCTTGACCACTTTTCTTTGCTTTTTATATTCTTCATATGCTTCCTTCGTTTTCTTTAGTAGATACCGTTTCCATTTTTCTTTCTTCTGTTTAACCTGGTTTTTAATTTCTTCCGTCCACCACACTGTTTGTTTTTGCAACCTGTTTAGTTTCGCGGTGCCGCAAGCTTTTCTCGCTGCCCTTGTTAATATTCGCTTCCCACATTTCTTGTACATCTCTTCTTCTGAAGTTCTCCTGTACTGCTGTGTATTCTATTTCTACCATTTGCCTAAATGCCTGTGCAACTTCTTCTTTTTCTAGTTTGTATATTTTAGTTTTTTCAAAATACGCTTTAGCTTCTGTGTTGTGTTTTATTTTGTTTTCCATACTTGTTGACTTCTCCTTCATTTCAGCTACCAGTAGATAATGGTCGCTACTGATCTCTGCTCCCTATTAATTGTCTATTTTACTTCTTTTATCTCTCTTGATTAGGATATAATCAATTACTGACTTCTCTTATCTTGGCGGTGATTTTCTTGTGTACATATGCTTTTCTTTGTGTTGGTAAAATGTATTTGTTATTATGAGATTGTTATCATTGCAATACTCTATTATTCTTTTATCGTTTCCATTTCTTACTTCTTCCCCATGTCTCTCTACTGTTATTTCGTTTATGTCTTGTCTTTTCCTACTCTTCCATTTAAGTCTCCAATTATTTCTAGTTTCTTTGCTGTTTTTGTTACTATGTTTAGTTGTTCCCAAAATTGATCATTTACTCCTCCACTGTGTATTAAAACGTGTCCAATTTCAAGTTCTTTTATGCCTTATCCCTTTCTCTTCGTTTTGGTCACTCCAAGAATCTTTAGTTTTGCTTGCTCAAACTCTTTTATTAGCTCGTCTTCTTTTCCATTTAACCCTCTCACTTTCCAAGTTGCTAGTTTCCATTTATCCTTTTTTGTCTTTGTTTTTTGTTGAATTCCCTTAGTCGTTGTCCTTTTTCCTTGCTTGGTCTTGTCTTTTCTAGCTGTCTTATTTTTATCAGTTTTTGGCGCATTGGGCTTTGTAACTAGTTCCTCTTTTTACTCCATACATAACATTTTCCATTCATTGTAAGTTTTTGGTATTCTACTCTTCCTAGTGCTCCTTTCTCTTTTTCTTCTCTTGCTATTTCCCTTATTTTTCTGTGGATTTCCCTTTCTTTAAATGTTAAATCACTGTCAATGAATACGCCTTCTTCTTTAATTTTGTATTTGTTTTTTAATATTTTCATTTTGTATTCCCATTCTTCCAGTTCGATTATACACTTAGTCTCTCCGTTTTGCGTGCTTTACTTATGTTTACGTTAACTATTAATTTTTCCTTTATAAACTTCTCAGCTACCTGATTTATTTGTGTCTCTGGATTGTTCATTATTTGCATTCCATGTATAACAATATTATTTTTCTTTTCGTATACTTCCTTCTTATTCTCAATCCTTTCTAATTCTCTTCCAGTTCTTCTGTGATCTGTCTTGCTTCTGCTTTTTCTTTTTCCCATGCTTTCTTTGTTGTTTCTACTTCTTTTCTTAACAGTTTTATTTCTTTTTCTTGTGTTGCCAGTTGCTCCTGTAGTTGTTTGTTATTGTCTATTATTTGTTGTTTAATTTCACTATTTTCCTTTTTGATTTCTTTTATATCATTACTGATACCCTTCATTATTTCTTTTTTGTTGTGTTTGATTCTATGTCACCTCCGGGGACCTTGAGGTTTTTTCGTTTTCCTTAAATATTTCTGTATCAGGTGTTGTTTCTTCTCTCTTTCTTTTTATATATTGTTCGATATTTTCATCACTATTTATGCGGTTCCGTGTGGCTGTTTTTTTTCCATTTATTAATGCAGCGTTGCGTTCTTCTATTTGTATATGTTTTAAATTTAATTTTGTAATAAGAATTTAAGTTAAATAAGTATTCATTTATTAATCCGTCCTCGCGTTCTTCTATTTATTCATAATTTATCATCAACAACAAAAAATTAAATGCGCCCTTATTCTGTACACTATCGTGTCAAGTATTGTATTTTCTAAAATCAGTTTATCGGATTTTATGCTTAGTTTATTTTTTAAACGTTCTCGAATAGCAGACAAATCAGCCACTACTTTACCGCATAGTAGCCGTACTTTTCCGCTATAATAAATAAATAAATCCCGATGCGTTAAATTCTATCCTGTATTGAAATTGTATTAAATTGTACAGTGACGTTATCGTAAACTAACTTTTTGACAACTACAACAAATTCACATCAAAAAACGGGTAACTTAATTTTCTAATTTTCTACATCCGCATAGTAGGTGTACTTTACCGTATAGTAGTCGTACTTTACCGCATTGTGTGTAAAAATCAAGATTCAAGACAAGTATGAACAACTGAAAATGTGCTTTACAGTTCAGGAGGCCAAAATTTATCGGATTTTATACTTACCACCATTCTCAAAACTCAAAAGCGTCATGCCGCTTTCGTTCTACAATGGTTCAACATATAAAATGAACGCATTACTACAACTTTTAGCAAAGCAAGCATGTTTAAAATTTCATCTTATGTTTTAATGTAATTTTTCCAAATTTTCATTACGTTTAGTTCAAAGATGTATCATTTGAGGGACGTTGGAAAATTTTCCAATTTTTTTGAAGAAATCGTATTAAAGCTGCCATGAAGTTAGCTATTTTAGCGCAAATTTGACGTTTTTTTTTCTCCTTAGTATTTAATTATTAGAATTTGTGCATTGTCCCTCCATAGACAAAGTCCTTATCTATGCAGGGTTTAAGTTTAAGATAAAATTGTGTCAAATAATCAAATAATATGAAATTATAGAAGTGTCTGAACAACTCATTTTTCTCTAGGTAAACGGGTCCCTTTAATAGCAACAAAAATGTTACTCTAACCCAGGCTACTCGGATGCAAATAAAGAAATGAAGTATATGTCAATGAATGAATATATTCTCCGAATTTAATGTATTAAAAATACTGTTTATTTTGAGTACATACTCTAAACTTAGTAAATAATTTAACGAAATATATTACATAATTCCCATCAACAAATTAAAATTGTTTAGATGTAGGTCGTATTCAAAAGGAACGTAAACATTAAAAATTGTGGTGTCATTTGCGTAATGACGCGTAATAACGCTAATAATTTAATAATGATGTAATTAAAGAAATATAGAAGAAACCATCAGAAACTAAATAGAAAAACTACAGTTTAACCCACAACAACAATAATACTTGTAAGTATCTGCGAAATTAATTATAAATTACATACATGAAAAATATAAATATAGGAACTGAGCTAAAATTATTAACACCAAACACAAATATATTTTTGAATAAAAGATTATGAAAAATAAAATGACAGTTTATGTTAGTATAAATAGTTTAATTTCAATTATGTACATAATTGTTTAAAAAATATATCCAAATTTCCATTATGTACACGTAGCATTAGGCCAACTTTTGAGACAAATTAAACAGCAAAACAAAAATTTGCTATCTTATTTCATTTTTTGATGCAGGGACCAAAATTGAATTTTCCAAATTTCGATATGGTCATATATCTCATCTGTTGATAAATATTCAGGAAAAAGTGTAAAGACATTTCTTGTACAGTTTTTAGCGTGGAATCAAATGGGGTAGTCAATTTTTAAATTTGGTTACCAATAGTCGAGATGCCACATAAACTTAGTTTTTTTTAAATGGCAACCATAGTTGACTTTGACTTCATTAAAATTCTTATTTTGTAAGCTTTTTAACAATATATACTTTATAGAGATTCTGTTAGAAAATTACGAAATTACAAGCCAATTTGTTAATTTGCACTTTTGTAAGTAGGTGATGCAATAATTTAAAACAATGAAACACATCACATCTGTCAAAACAAAGCAAATTTTTGTTTTCGCTCTTTAATTTGTTTTCTAATACTACGTAAACAGTTTTGCTCTAACACTAATAGTTACCGAAATATCCTGCAATCCCATCGAAATCGGTTAACCCTGTACATTATATTTTAATTATTGAATAAAGTGGATTGCATTTTCATTATGTCCGCAATTGTAATTTTAAAATAAAAAGTAAATTAAATTTCCGTGATTAAATTTAATTCTTAATGTTAAAAATAAAATGAATTTTCATTATGTAATGTAACAAATATATTGGCAACATTTGTTTCATATTTAACATAACCTTAACCTACCAATCACCTAGAAAACAAATGTATTGTAAACAAACAGCATGAAATAGAATCATTTTAATTTAAAAAGTAATCAAGTGTGTTCATTTGTGTATTTAAAACTCTAAAATTATAACTTGCTGTACAGGGTGAACAAATAAGAATGCAAAGTGTTATATCTCAGGAACTACTCATCGTAGAGACTTGCGGTAAAAAATTTCATAACATAAGTGGCTATAAGAAATAGCTGGAAATTATTTTCAAATTATTAAGATGGCCGCTAGGGGCGTAGCCGCCATCCTGAATTTAAAAATTTGGATTTAGTCGGGTTTTCGCTATATTAACACTACAAATAAATAAATGCTTTTTATAGTTGAGGAAAATCCTCATCTTTTTCATTTAATACTTTTTTCCTATCTCTAAAATAAAGTGAAGAGGGTCTTTGAAAATGCTTGTAAACAAATGCCAACAATTTCAAAATGGCCGAACATAATTTAATGAGCTTGGTGTCGTTGAAAAGAGCTTTCCGTAGGTTACAATTCTGACCGTATCTATGGTCATCGTAATTTGGCATGTTGCCGCTAGAGAGCATTTTCCGAAATTATCACGGAAATTGCGATTTTTCTCGGAAAACTTAAATGGAACGGTATTATTTTCTTATCATAAAAAATAGTAAAATTAAGCCCAAATAAGCTGGTGAAAACCGCACCTCGATATCTTATTACTAACCTAAAATATCTATATTTCGGTCAGATTTTCAATTTTTTCTTAAAAATTTTGGATAAAAAATACTATATTCTGAAATTTATTTGAAAAGTGCGATGAATTGCAAGAAGAACAGAATAAATCTCATCTTCTTTACCACGACAAGGTCAAAAATTAGTCGATTTTTGAATAAAAAATAACAACGGACAAGGGTTGTTTTTTATGAGTAACTTTATTTTCTCTATCAAACTCAAAATCCGTAAAAAAAATAAACTTCGATAGTCATCAATTTAGTAATTTTATTGAATAATTTGCAGTATAATTTAAAGGGCATAATTTATGCTTGGCACATATTAAAATTGAACTAGATAAGTAGGAAAAGGTAAGTAATAAGTAGTAGGTCAAAATATAAAAGTACGCTTGCGTACTCTTGAATAACTAAGTTTTCATAGATCATTTTGTAAATAATTTTAATTCTATTCAAGAAATGTTTTCCAAAACAGTTATGAGTCCTTACAAAAGATCGTCAGTTACGGTTTACTGAAAAAATTATGGACTGAAATAAATGAAAAATTCGAAATCTCAATCGCCAAAAATATAGGCCGAGGATGAACAGATATCTGCAGTACCTAGGTGTACATATTTTTGGACAGTATCCTAGACATTCATAAGCAGTATGTTGGCAAGACTAGTTAATACTTGGACAGGACTAGGTAATAATTGGGCAGGACTGGTAAGTACGTAGGTAGGACAAGACAGTAATCACGGAGTATAGGCAGTATATAAGCAGGATCAAGCAGTAATTATGCAGTATTATTCAGGACTCATCTGTTATAGTGAAATGGGGGATTTAGTTTTTATTTTTTCATTAGTTTCCAGTGGTTTTCAGTGCAGTGAGTTTAAAATATTATTCAATGAAAGTACTAAGTACTACCAGAAATATATCATCTCCCCCGGAATGTAGAACGTCCCATAGATACAAGCAGTAGATTCTTTATACGTGTTAGTATTTTCTTCAGTCACCGATAGATGGGGTTATGCGTTGGCTTTCCGGTTTCGTCATTGATTGAATATCGCAAATAATGTTACCACACGACGGAACAACGCAATAATTTAAAAATAGATTTTTTTTTAAGTTTTTATATACTATTTAGTTATACTATTCAGTTTGTTTGAATTAATCTTTAATTTTAAATTGAGTGTGAGGTGTGAAAATAACAGAAAACTAAAATATTATAATAATGTAACACGTATCGCCACCTATAGGCAACTTTGGGAAGTTCATATGCAAATATAGAATCATCTGGGCGTTATACATTGCGGGGGAGATGATGTATTTCTGGTACTACCTATACCTATTATTCATTGTTTCGCTGAAGATTTATAATTGATATTTTGAAGTAACAGAGTGAGTGACTTACAATTTTTTTGATAAATTATTTGTGTTCGTGCATTTAAAATCAAAACTTTTTTTCTTTTTTGTTTTCTTCAATTGTTTTTTAAGTAACGATCAATATAATGAGTCGTGTTCATAAAACTGAAGGATATCCTTGTAAGTACAAGGTAGAAGTATAAGGTTTTTGAGTTGAAGAAAAAGGTAGGAGTATAAACATTTCCTTTTTTCGTATTCATAACGATTACCTTATACTTGCAAGGATATCCTTCAAGAATAAGTAAAGGGGTGTCGGCTAAATGTGTGCCGCGGCAGGTTCCAACCTGTTTACGATGGATTGTTTATTTACGGTATTTATTTCTTATCGGTGTTATTTGAGCACATTCGATCAGAAAATATGTATTCGTCAAGCAGCGATAGTGAAAGTACAGAAAAAGATAATGCTACAACCGAACTGCAGTTCATAGCAGATGAAATTGCCAATGCCCCGTGATTTTGGAAAATCCGAAACACCAAAATAAAAGCTAGAAAGGATGAGGCATATTTAGAAATGTTACCAGGAAGTACGCAGGTGACATTTGGCAAAGCACTGGATGCGAAAGGCTTTTTAAAGAAAATAAACAATATGAAAGGAAGGTTGAAAAAAAAACTGACTTGAAAAAACTGGAAATAAAGCAATAAAACTGTTGGAATGGGAGAAAAGTTATTGAAGGCTATGGAAGGTGACAGTAATCCCACAATTGGAAGAACGGGGGCGCAATGCAGATTGGTATTGATGATGGTTACTCAGCATAGAGTGAGTGAAGCTCTACTACGCGGGAAGAAACTGAATCAGTCATCCAAACCACAGTCTAGTAGTGTCCAAGACTGTCGAATCTCTTCCGCCAACAAAAAAAAGCAACAGAAAGTACAGAAACAAATGAAACAAAAAGACTCACAACCAAAGAGCTTCAACGGCTAGTTCTTTTAGAGTAGTATCGAACAAGTAGAGTTCAAATAGATAATCCAGGCTATTGCAGAGATAAAACAGATTTATGTAAGTATAGCAGTCATATAAGATAAATTCAAATGTTTCAAACACCGATAATTTTTTGAAGTAAGAATGAATGACGTTAAATATAACGATTGCATCCGCGATTGCAGCCTTTTTCATTTTTAAATATTTTTTTGGACGTATATTATAAATACCGTTTTCGCATACTTTAGTTATTGTTTCGAATTTTAATTTCAGACATGGTAAGAAATTTTTAATTAAAATACTATATAACTGAAGGTAGGCACATAAAACCTCTTTGTTTAGATGTTTCCCCTAATTACTTTTTGAAATTTTTTAATTTTTAAAATAAATCAGTTAGTATCGTCTGGACAATCATTGTTGACCGCACTGTACTTTAAAATACAACTTGAAACTATATTTTCAGGTGAACCTATAAACTTTCCAAAAGCTTTTCAATGGCTTTCGGGCAGCGAAAAGGAAAACTTAGGCAATACTGATGTAGGGAACATTAACAATACAACAAACACCTCTAAACGATGTTAATGAATTAGAAATTGCCCACTATACAAACAATTTAAATATTTCGATTATGACACATCTGACGATGAGAATTCTATTCCGATAAATACGACTGAAACACCCACAGAACACATAAAAGATCTAAAAAAAGCTTGCACTCTATGTTCATCTGAACTTTAAAGATTACTCTGATGTATCAAATAGTAACCCTAGAAAAGGGTCATACATCGAACTGTCACTAGATGGAGGCAAAAAAATCACTATAAGGAAATCAAGCATGTTCTGGTTATTTTGCGAGATCCCTCAAAGGCTCTTAGCAGATCGCCTACATAGAGTTCGAGGAATGAGCCAAATTTTATAAAAAATCTACAACCGGATTAACAAGAATAGAAGAATAAATAAGGAGATTGCCAATTTAAAATCATTTACAACTAAAAGCAAACAAAAAATGGCAAGTGAACGTAGTTCTAACAGCAGTACTACTATCGAACTAAGTTCAGACTATGCTGATGAAGAAAGTTTCAAAAGTTACAATGACATTGAATGTTTTAAAAACACTAAAGTTGAGTGTGAGAAATACTACGCGGTGTTCTATACAGACTCATGGTTAGTGCAGTAAATAGAGATATATTTTTGACAAAAATAATAGTAGAATACCACCTACGCCATGTAATTGTAAATAGTATAAAGTACCCTGTATTCATGTTTTTACCAAAAATGAATTGTCATTATATAGTTAATTAACATTTAAAAGCAAAGAAAGATGTTTTTCTCAACTTTTTTTAATCCACGCTTATATAAATCGCAATGCCCTCAAACGTGCTAACGGGCGGGTACCCCCGCTACTTCGCCGTTTTCTCACACTCGGTCATTTTCAGTCATCTTTGCATGCATTTTATGTGTGCTAAATATCATTTTATCAAAAAATGAGAATATACGTTTTGTTCCTTTCTATTACAACTTCAAATTTTTTTTTATTTCTGACAATCGGACTACCACACGAGCATTCAGACTCGATTGAATATATTGCTTTAAAAAATTTAAATCGGAATTGTGCATAAACTAATTGCCCGACAATTGCAGGGTTTTGCACATACTAAGTACGTATCATTACCTTCTATTTCCTGAAAGATTTATCTTATATCTCTAAAAATGATGGATCTACAAATTTTAAAAGAAAAACCCAAATATTTTACTTTTTCCGATTTTTCTCGGAAAGTTATTACCTGATCGAATCGAATTGGTGCTCATTTTATTCGTATTCTTATGTTCTACAACTTTTTTTTACATCATTAACTTTGGTTCATTACTTTTCACTCAGGAAAAAAAAATAAGAAAAAACACATTTCTTTGCGTTTAAATGTTAATTAACAATTCATTTTCGGTATAAAACATAAATACAAGGTACTTTATATTATTTACAATTACATGGCGTAGGTGGAATCTTACTATTATTTTTGTCAAAAATTTACTTAATATTTGCTCTATTGACTGGGGTAAGACGCAATTGGTCAATTTGCATTAAATCATGAAGTATATTCGAGAAACACCATTATAATTGGATAGTTTTTTAAAAATGCCTAAATATCATTGGCTTATTGAACATTGAGTGATATAATCAGTTCCATCTTAAAATAATTCAACTCTTGACTGGGGTAGGTATGTAGGGCGAGTATTGGAGTTATTCGAAAAAACATGCAAAATAAAATTTATTGAAAAGTTTCCCGATGAATAAAATAGTCTTTCACGATACTGTTCTAGAAATATATACCAGCAATAAAAAAATAAATAAATGTTCAATCCCTTTTTTCTCTATTTAATGTGGGGATTTACAATGTGTCTGTCAGAAGAGATGTTAAACGATCCAAGTCAATTAAGCGATCAAGTTACGAATTTGCGGAGGAATATTGAGTTATATACTAGATTAAAATACATTGTGTGATTTTTGAAATGTGTGAGTTCTAGAAAGTTAGTTATTTTTTAATATTATCATTTTTTCAGTTTGGTTTAACATCCATTTTTTTTAAGTCGCACTAATTCTACATACAATGTTTTAACAAACATATGTGATGAGTACCTATTAGATAGTAATTGGACGGTGTTATGCAGTACAAGAACAGTATTAGATAATACATGGTCAGTATTAGGCAATGCAGGAGTTGGACAGTAGTAAGCAGACTTGGACAGAACTAAATACTTGGGTAGTATTAGGAAATACCTTAAATATTGATAAATACTGTCGAATGGTGTACATATTTCCGTCCACCTGTTCACCCCTCGATATGGGCTAAATGAATGTATTTTTACTTTCCTGTAAGAGGCAACCAGAAACAGTTAGTTCTGCCCGAGCTGCTCCAGTTCAGTCCGTATCGATTTTTCGACAATTTAAAGAACTCCTTGAAGAAATTCTCACTAGTTCTTCACGACTAAAAAAAAGGTTTGTTTACGGTACCCAACAAAGTTTCAATAAAAGAGGTGTTTATTAGAGCAATTTGCTGTTGCAATGCATCTGCAAATTAAACTGGAGCTTATAGTATATGCAACACCTACATGAACAACTATGATGGTGTCTGATAGCGGTTTTATGAATTCAGATTTATTCTTGACATTGATACGTCTTTTCAAAGATTAAATTAAACCGAGAGCTGAAGAACCAGTACTCCTTGTACGTCGCACATTAGTCTTCCAACAATTTTATTCGGTAGAAACGTTCTAAACTTTTAGGACCCTTTAAAGGCTGCTTTTAGCCAAGAGTCTTACAAATGGATAATAAATAATCCTGGAAAAGTAATTAGCTAAGTGCATATTGCTTTATAATTTAGTAAAGCATATCCTACACTACCATCTCTTTACAAAGGTTTATCCTTATAATGCACATGTATTTTGAATAATATTTTGCCTTATTCAGTGTTACTGATTTGCCAGATAGAAAAATAAAATTCAAATTCAAATAGAAGATGAACTACTTCAATCATTACAGAAGAAATATAGAAAATAATTGTTTTCATACTCTCACCAATCACTTAAAACTAATCTGGATTCACACTCGTCTAGAATTTTGAATCGAAATCAAGAAAACAATTTATATTTTGTTTCGGAAGATCGGGGAATTTCAAAACCAACTATTCATTATATTGAGTAGCCGTAGCTGAATCTATTGCTCAAGCCAAACCTAAAGATATATCAAACTGCTAAAGCAGGAAAGCTAGAACTCTAAAAAAAAGCATGCCATACAAAGATTCTAAAGTATTAGATAAATTAAAAAATGAAAAAAGGAAAAAATGCCTAACAAATGAAACAAACAAAGGAAATGGAACAGAAAAAAAAATTTATTCAGAATGCGATTTTTGTTGGTCATATACGTATTCAAGTGAGGAAGGGGTACTTTTGAGTTGTCATAGTGCGCACTCTTAGGCAAAAACTCTTCTAGAGTATGCATATGTACATGCCCTTTTTTAAAATTTTTTTATACGTTAAACCAATATGTTCATAAATGTTTATTTTCTTGCTTTGGTAGATAGTTTGGTTTTTATACAGGGTGTCCAGAAACCCTCCTGACAAACGAAGACCGAAGATTCCTTGGATAATTTTAAGACAATTTAACCCAATTCACCTAGTCCGAAAATGCTTCCTAAGGGAGCTAGAGCTCTTTGAAGATGGCGCCTTGTAAATAGTTTTTTTAAAATACCTCCAGAACGCTTCTACTTAGAAAAGCAAAAACTGGTATGCTTGTTTAGCCTTCAGAGAAGAATCGATTCCATCAATTGCGAATTTGTAGTACCGGTCATAGGCGTCCGTTTTGGGTAGGTCAACGGTTATTTTAACGCATAACTTGTTTGTCTTTTAACTTTTAAGCATTGGTGACACTAGATTATTAAATTTTCAGGTATTCTAGTATTAAAAGGTACTCTTACTTTAATTGATTAGGATACACCGTTTTCTAGAAAAATGGATTTGAACATTTTTGGTTTTTTTGTCGTTAAAGTTAAATTTATATTTTTTGCACTAGTTGGCTCTGAACTGCCAACAAAAGTAAAACCTACGTTTTTCATTGTCAAATTGTTGTCAGTTCGCGATGTTTATCTTTTAATTTTTTACTTTACCAAGCGCCATCTTCAAAGAGGTCTAGCTCCCTTATGAAGCATTTTCGGACTAGGTGAATTGGGTTAAATTGTCTTAAAATTATCTGAGGAATCTCCGGTCTTCGTTTGTCAGGAGAGTTTCTGGACACCCTGTATATATTTAAGTTAAGGAGACGACTCTTACCTCATTGTTCTATGTACAACATTACGACAATCCGTGATTTTTCTGTTTCCAAGTATTTAAATTTTATTTCCTGTTTAATAACTTAATAGCTTCCCACCAATTTCAAGTTTATATTGATGTACTAGTTATATCATATTTAGCGTTTTGAAGATTAAACTGTTGCAGAAGATACTGTATCTCTTCTTCATTTTCCACAATCAATGCTGTTTCTCGGTCAAATAAATTCAATTATCAAAATACACGTTCTAAATTTGATAGAAAGTAGTCGATATGTGTTTACGTACAAAAAGTGTACCATTACAATTTTGTTACTAACCATATTTTTTCAAGTTTCCAACATTTTTTCAACATTATTATTCCCTAACAAAATATTCTCAGTAACCATTCGGAAAACGGTTCTCTCTTATGCGTTGCCTTCTGCAAATTCTTCATCCTTTACCAATTTTCTTAATTTAGAAGGTACATGTCAATGCTCAATCTATGTTGTACAATGGAAACAGTTTTCTATCTAAGGTACTTAAAAGAGAGCTCTTATAAATTTCTTCGTCAACCTCAATTACGTGTGTAATGACAAAAACAAAAGTTTTTCATTTGTACAAAAAGTGCATTTAAGAATATTTAGTTCCAAGCACTCTGGTAGGTCAAATTTTTATACTCTAATTGCCTTGCCCGACTATTTCAAGCGGAAAGAAAGAAAGGCATTTAAAGAAAGTTTTCATGTTTGAAAGAGAAGCAAACTGACTCACTTTATATTGTTTGTCTGAGAGAAAAGATGCTGAAAATATTTTTATTCATCTTTATTTAAACATAAATGCTGATTAAAGGAATGGAACTCTAAACTGCAAAGTCTATTTGTAACAAAATGGCTAACCTGTTCATGGGTAAATTTGGAACTGATTTAAAAAATAATTTTGATTATTTTGCTAGAACTTGGTTTAGATATGTAGATGATGTTTTTGCAGTTTTTTGACACTAAAGTTTACAGCCCTTAGCAATTTGTAGAAATTTTAAATTTAAAATTTTAAACTATCGTGTTTACCTATGAAACAGAAGCAAACCTGAAGTTACCTTTCTTAGACACTGTAGTGAGAAGAAATGGCAACAAATTAGATATAGATATTTATCGTAAAGACGCTAACACTATGAGGTTTATACCAAATGATTCCAACCATAGTATGCAACATAAACTTGCATATTTCAACTTTTTGATTCACAGATTATTACATTTCACATTTTCAAAACAAAACTTTGATAAAGAACTGCGAAATATTAAGCAGATTGCATCATTCAATGGTTTTCAGGAATCAATTCTCACAAATATAATTAGAGAATATAAACATAAGTTAAACATTAGGAACAGCACAACATTAGAAACTAGTAGATCTTCAAAAAATATTTTCAAAATTTGTTTATAAAACAGTAATCTCTAGTAGTAACAACTTTGCCAAATCTTTTAGGCTATCGGGAATATATAAAATAAATTGTAAAGACTGTAACCAAGTATATATAGGGTAAACCAATAAACCTATTAAAACTCGTTTTAAAGAGCACTTAGCTCATGTCAAATATCATCGCTCAGATAGGTCCAGTGTTGCAATGCTTAAAAATGGCCATAGAGTAGGCGACATTGAATTAATTAAGAGAGTAGATAATAAAAACAAACTTGATTCTTGTGAAATTTTAAAAACAGAAATTTGCTTATAAATAATGATGATTACGGTCCATTAGGATTTTCGGAATTATTCAAGCTTATATAAGAATCAATTAAGTATAGTTTTTGTGCAATTTTTTGGTGTTTTCCCTTTTGTTACATAAATACTGATTAAACAGAATGTAAAGTGTGTAATCATTTATAAATATATTTTGGTGAAACCAGATTTTGATTCTTGAAAGAAAGCAAAAGAAAAGAATATTCTTCTGGTTTTGCGTAGATTTATCAACAACTTTAAAGTGTAAAAAGACGTATTGGAGTGTCTCAAAACATTTGTCAATGTAATATTAGTTTTCAAAATTATAAGTGAAGATATACAGTAATTCATATAAAAAAATGAGGCTCTAAAGTGTTTTAATAATAAAATAACACACTCACCGTCGACCTTTAGTTGTTTGTTCACTTAACTGTGACTTGTAATTTATTATCTTATAAATGTTCTTGTCAATTTGGATTTAATTTTCATGTTTGTTATACCACAAGTAATGTATCTCTAACACATTCCTTCATTTTTATCAACAAAACAAACAGTAGTAGAAACCACTTTACTATGATTACAATGATTTCTCCTTTGTACACACAAGTATTTAAATTTATTCTTTGTATCTAATTGATAAATTTTATCACGCATTTTGGAACGTGCGGTTACAAAGTTCAATAGAATAAAAAAACAAAAATATCAGCAAACACTTTACCGATAATTTTATCGTATTAAAAATCTTATGAAAAATAAACAACTCGAAAATACACTTACCTAAACCTGATAAATCTAATTTCTGACCTAAGTGCACTGTCATCCTTGTCGCATTCACTAATATTTGTAAAGCCAACATGAGTATTCTTCTATCGGAACTAAATAGCAATTACACAATGTCCCATATCTTCAACATTAATTACAGTTTTTTTCTTAAATTAAGATGATTTACGTTCTCAGGCGACTGAATCTGTAAATAAAATCGATAATATAATGTCGGATTACATTAAAAGAAACATGAAAGGATATTAAAATTTCAAATTATAAATGTATAATTGTATATAAAGGGTGGTCAATTAGTGCGAGGAAGATGGATATCTCGGAATATCTCGGAATTTGATATGTCACACTTATATAGAACACCCGGTATAAACGAAAATAAATTCAATATGTGCAGCTCATTCCTCTCCCTAATTGACCACCCTGTACATATAATAAAATGCGAAATCAGTTGCTGGGTAATGTTTTATTATTTGATTAAGCTGGAAATAGTAGATTATTTTACTAGGCGTTAAACAATTATATTTTTTCCACGACATACTTAGAAAACGGACGTTTCTTCTCTACAAATAGTGAGGAAAATTCGTTTTTCCTCACTAGCGAGGAAAATAATGTCGTTTTACAGAAATGCCTCTTTGAAAAAATGTAATAATGTGTCATTAGAACTATATGCGCCTAGTACTTAGTTAAACAATTTAATTTAGTATTCACTCAGGTTTGTTTAATTTAATATCTTATACTTCGACTCTAAAAAATTGCTACCCTACATTTATTGGTTAGAATTACGCAGCTGCGCTAAGATAGATTGAGACCACACCGATACTACAAATACTATAGCGAGACTATTGGGACTCACCTATTAAATATTACTTCTTTCATTAGGTTGTTTTTTGGGGAATGTCTTGAAAAAATGTTGTGTCTAACACATGAGGAAAGCCGTTTTCCACTCTCACTCTAACTCGAGTGGGAAAAAGAATCGCTTTCCTCACTTGTTGGACAAATAAATATTTTAACTCCAAGTGAAATATATTAATTTTTCTTCAAGCGTTATTGCTAGTTCTTAATGTGTTATTTTCAAATTTTCGAGATTCTCGAGTGTTATGGTGACGTTTTATTTTCGACGAATCAAGTTGGTACTTTACTGTTACATTCATAATATGACATAACCGAGGTACCAACTTCTAAATAGTTGTGAAAACAAAAAAAACTGTTGCTTTTAATGTTTAGACAGTAAAAAGCGTTTTTAGCGTTTGCCAGTAGTTTAATAATATGCCGTCTTATTGTCTCTTGAAGAAAAAATAATTTAAATATATTTCTAAATCGGGATATTAAAGTTATCTTGCATTAATTAACAATGATTGTCTACATGTTGTAGTATAATTTATATTTTATCCTGTGCAGCCAATTAGGACGTACAATTATTTAAAACTAGTATTGACAATCGGCGTTGCCCGGGTTACGCAGGCCCATTTAGGCCTACTTTTGCTTACAGTTCATCAAAACCGCAAGACACACTTCTCGAGCAGTATTATGTCATTTGTTTTTGGCTCGACTCATACATCCATAACATACTATTATGTAGCACAAAAAAATATATTCATGTGTGTAGTTTAGTCATTCTTGTTTCCGAAAGAGATTTTGTTGAGAGTTTTTTACAAGAGACCAAAACAAACCATTATAAAGAATTGAAGGTTAACAGGAACAAATTCCGTAGGTACCTACCTTAAAAAATTAAGATTGTGGTTCCTACAACATTTCACTATTTAATTATATACGATAGTGGGATGAATCCACAATTTTTTCTTTTAATGGAAGAGTAAATTGTTTTTTTATAAATAGTTCAGTGTAAGGCGTATTCTCATACCAGCGTATTAGCTTTTTCAACACACATGCATAAAATGAGACACTGGGATAACCTGGCAACAGTGCCGCTGTTTTTGTTCAATTCCGCATGCCTTGAAAATTTTAAATGCAAATTTTGTAGGGATTTCAGCGTTCCGTTTCTTGTTACTGCAGATGCGGTGTTGCCACATCTTAGCATATTAAACATAGAATCTGTAAAATCTGGGAGATCTATCTTTTAAAACGGGAAATGCAAAATTTATTGCAATGTAAGATACCAAAGAAATCACATGCACCGAAAAGCTGAAAAATCTTGCAACAGTGTCGGCATCATTGTTTATTTCAACATCAGTTTTGAAGAGATTTTGAAGATATTTAATTCAAGGTGCGCTATAATTCTGCACTCTTTGACGTGCCTGATTACAATAACTATTTATCACATTCACGGTTTACATTAGTCAAAGTATGGCTTGAATATGATTATATTCTATTAAAACTTTAGAATACGAATAACGGTACCTTTTTTTTCAATTTCTCATTTCTGAACAAATAAACAATTCATTTGCATCATCTTTATCAATTTCTACTCACCTAACAATTGTATTATACATTCACATCGAGAATAAAACGAAGATGGCCAAAACAAAAACCGCAAGTTTTGGTAAAAAAAAACAAAAAGAAATTGTAAAATAAAATATGTGTTGAAGAGTTGGCAAAAAAAATTATAAGAAGACGATTGAACTCCTGAAGGTCTTTTGTTCTGAACTTGAAAATTATGCTGAATTCATTGTATGTAAAAGAAAGCATTAACGCTGATTATCTCATACATTCAGTGTGAAAAAATTACAAAATAATTAATTGTTTAAAAAACACTGTAATATTTGAGTTCTTCTATTGTAAAATAGTCAATTATAAAAAGTTAATTATATTTCATAGATTTCATGCTTTGTAACATTCTAGTGTTGTATGAATCATTGCATAGCCATCACACGACGGAGGAGGAATTGACATTTGTAAAAGTAGCATAAAAATATATTATTGTTTAAACTAAATGAGCTGTATAATATTTTAGCAGTGCACTCTATAAAAGTAAGAGAATTCGTTCCATTGTGATACTTCTTGCTTCGCTCGTTGTTCCCCAATTCCTATCTTTCAACAATACACTGCTTATTCAACTAATGTAATAATATCTTTATATCAACGAAACTTACAGTTTGGTTTACTAGATCGCTATTCTGTGCGTCGTCGTCGCCATCGTCGTTGTCCATTACATGGTTCCCGTTGTGATAGATTAAATTTGACATATGATTGTTATGTATTTTTTAACGCTGATTCCGAATATGCCCCTCACTTTTCAATATCTCAAACAGTTTTCGAGATATTCAATTTTAAAGTTCGAAAATTTTAGTTGTGAATCATATATATTTTTCATCGCCCACAATTACTTGATCACAACGCCGCCTGTAGTCATATCGCCCACATTTCAACGATGATCATAACGCCGCCTATGTTCATATCGCCCACATTTATTTGTGATCATAAAGCCGCCTGTGTTGATATCGCCGCCTGTATTAGAGAAGTTTGGCAACCTTGCTCTTCACCTACAACTTGATATGTTCATAACGCCGCTTGATCACAACGCCCAACGCATGTAACGTCATTGCTCAATTTCTAATTGTATCAAAATTTTTTAAGAGGAAAATTTTAATTACTGTAACCTACCAACCAATACAGTTTACCCCCGATCACATGAAAACTTGTAATTTTTTTAAAGAGGAGTATTGTAACAACTGTAACCTACCAACCAACACCGTTTATCCCCGTTCACATGAGAACATGTAAATTTATTAAAGAGGAAAAATTACAGTAGCGTTGTAATAATTAGTGAAAGCGATGTCACCAGACGCGGTTATGAACAATCTTGAGCAATAAAATTACAGGCGGCGTTGTAATTTTGCAAAGTGGGTTTTGTGGCCAGGCGGCGTTATGAACAAACCGTCTTATGGGTGAAGAGCAAGGGTGCCAAACTGCATTCTAAATGCAGGCGGGAATATGAACACAGGCGGCTTTATGATCACAAATAAATGTGGGCAATATAATCATAGGCGGCGTTATGATCAACTAATTGTGGACGATGTGACCAGGCGGCGTACTGATCGGGCCCCGTATTTTTCGACGATGATTAGAAAATCACTAGTATTTTACAATACCTCAACCAGTTTTTGAGATATTCGAGCCAAACTTACAGTTTTTTGGCTGTAAGTTTATGAGCCGTAAATTAGCGGATTTTTTTTGTACTAAGACCATAAATGTATTCGTTACAAACGAAAACTAAAGTAGAAAGTAAACAATTTTAAAAGTACATAAAAGAATTACTATTTTATTTTGTTTTTGTAATTTATTGTATGCAAAAATTTCTAAATAAACAGCTAACTATATTATTATAGATAACAAGTAATCCGTTAATCCCACAGATAATATGACTCTTATTTTTAATTTCCAAAATTAAAGAAACGTAAAAATTCCCACAATAACATTGTTTTTAAATTAAAATTGATAAAAAACTATAGTTAGCCTGATGTAAGTTATGAATTTTCAAAATCACCTAAATCTATTCACTGTGATATAAACATTAGTCAACAAAGAATTCACATCCGACAACAAACTATCTATAGTTTTCTACAAATTTTATTATTCACTACACTGTAAGGTGGAGCACCGTTTAATTCTCATTTACTTTCAACGATTACAAAGATTTTATAAATTTAGACGTGTTCCCACCTGAACGGAAGTAATAAATAATAATAAATTAAATGGACCATACTATACCTATATGATAATCCAGTAATATGTTAACATTGCTTGTATCGACAAATATGAAAACAATATATAGTTACAGAAGTCCACATTATAAAATTAATTTTGATTTGGTCTCGTGTCTTCTTTATTTGAAATACTACACCACTTTGTTATTTTAAGTAGTACACACTGTATATTATTACATTCTTGAATGGCTTGATGAATTTCAAACAGACTTCGAATAAAGTATCATATTATACAGTGACCGGCAAAGAGTTTGCATCAAAAGGGAAACATTTTTGTAATTAGATATCTGAACATTTCTTTTGGCAAATGAATTCAGCATATCAAATGAGAAAAAAACTTTGGCAAATGTCATGTGACCACTGTCATGGCGGCAAATATAAAAAATATTTCTTAAATATGTAAAAAAGTGTAAAATGCCTAAGAGAAAAGTTGTTCAGAATTAGGTTATACGTCTATGTACAAATTTTTAAAAGAAAATAACGACTTTTCAAAAATATCAGTTGTTCGGCATTTTTTTCGGAAATATTGAGAAAACAAAATTTTTTGCGTTTGATTTGCATAAAACACAATAAAACCAACAAATAAACTTCACAATCCAGTAATTTTTATTTATTAGTCTACTAATGGACGGTAAAGAACAAAAACATTGTTTTTTTAGGACAGAAAACAAAAGGTTGAAATTACAAATTTAGAATTATTTTAAAATAGTCCTAAAACAATTAATTTTTCCATTCTAAACCCAATTTAAACAATTTTTACAATATTGCCTGGATAATAAACTCATACAAAAACATACAAAAAATTTCCGGAAAAAGTGCCAGAAAACTAATATTTTTGAAAAGTCCTTATTTTCTTTTAAAAATTTGCACATAGACGTATAATCTAATCCTGAACAACTTTTTTCTTACGCATTTTTCAATATCTTGTCATCTAACCTCACTTTTTACATATTTATGTAATATTTTTTAAATTTGCCGCCATGACAGTGGTCACATGACATTTGTCAAAGTGCTTTTTTTGTCATTTGATATGCTGAATTCATTGGATATCTGAATTACAACAATTTTTCCCATTTGATGCAAACTCTTTGCCGGTCACGTATAAAATCAAGGTATATTATTTTCTTTTTTTGGAGTTCTTTATTAGCAATCAGAATATGTACATTCTATGAGAATAATATGTACTTAAGTGTTTTAACGTAGGACTTTATTGGATAGGCTCCCATCGGTGTCTCTCCATATTTAATTAGTCAGATCCTTCGGCCATTTCATCTGAAGTCGACTGTTGAGCGAATCTGCTGTAGCGGTTCTATGATTTTATTTGGGTGGATTTCAAGTTTTATTTTGTGTTTAACAGCGTATTGCTTGATAATATCTCTCAAAAAAGGGATATTTAGGTCGGTGTGGATGGTGCGGTTTGACACATACCATGATGCATTTGACATATTTCTGTAATTTATTCTCTTTATTCTCTAAATTTAAACGAGATTTTCTTTCTATAAGCCGTATAGATTTTTATACTTAATATCCATTTCTTTAAGTTTCTTGCTTATATGAGTCTTTCAAGTTAAACGCCTATCAAGATAAAGTCCCAGGTATTTAACTTCTTGTGATAAAGGTATAGGTATGTTATTGAGAGTGACTGGTGGACATGTTGGACGTTTTGTTGTAAAAGTAATGTGCGCAGATTTGTCTTGGTTGACTTTTGTTTTACATTTATCTATTTATTTTTCAATTAGGTTTAGATGAGTTTGAAGCATCGCAGATGATATGTGTGGATTTTCATTGCAAGTTATGATTGCGGTATCATCAGCGGAAGTACTTATGGTGGTATTGTTAGAGGTTGGTAGGTCAGAGGTGAAGAGTAGGTACAATATCGGACCCAAGACACTACCCTGAGGTACACCAGCGTTTATTTGCTCTATGCGGGATACATCGTTACCAATCTTAGTTTGAAAGCTTCGATTAGTGACGTACGAATGAAATATGCAGTAGTATTCGTGTAACATAGTTTTCTTTATTTTAAATAACAACTCTCTATGTCAAACGCGATCGAACGCTTGTCTCACATGTAATATTACTGCAGAACAGAATAGTTTATCTTGTAATGAATTTTGAATTGTATTCGTTATCCGATGGCATTGTTGCATCGTAGTATGACTATGTCTAAAACCGAACTGGTGGTTGGGTAGCCAATCTTCTTGAGGTAAATCTTCATTTATTCGCCTTAGGAGTAACTTTTCCAGCAGCTTTGAAATGACTAAAAGGAGGCTTATGGGTCGGTATGAATTAATATCATTGAGGGGTTTCCCTGGTTTAAGGATTAGGAGTATCTGGGCGAATTTTAACTGTAATGGCCAGAATGTGAGCCTTAAAATGGCATTAAAAAGAATTCTCAGAAATTGAATACCCTTCTTAGATAGATGATTTGGAATAATTGGTGTTATGAGGTCTTGTCCCGGTGCTTTTTTGTTGTTTAACATTTTTATTTCACTTTCTATTTCTAAGATGGTAAATTTTCGTATTGGCAATGTCATCTGAATAATTCATCTTCTATTTCTTGGTTTATTACACTGCAGTTTGGTTTAAATATTTCCGCCAGGTGATGTGCGAATGCATCAGCTTTTTCCTTATTAGACCTTAACCAGTTTCCTCTTTAATCTCTAAATGGTGGTATATGGGTTTTCGATCGTTTGGTTCCTTTTGTGGCTTTCCAGATGAATTTATCGTGCGTAGATAATGATTCTATGTATTCTTTGAAAGTTAAATTACGTGTTTGTTTTAATTTATTTTTGAGCTTATTATTGTGTGTACGCTGCCATCTTGTTCTTGCCCTTCTTTTTCTTTGACTATTTCCATTATCTCCTGTGGAGTATTTATTTTAACGTTGGTGATTTGCTGTGTAGTATTCTATCCGGCTGCTTGTAGAGTAGAAATAAAATTATTTGTAGCTAGTTCGATTTCATCAGTAGTCTTTAAACTCTGGATGCTGATCAGTATGATGTTGAGATAACTTAATAATAAATTAAACAATGTTTAGTTCATAATAAAAAAAAAGATTTGTGTTTTACACAATTTCAAATTTATAAACTTCAATTTTTTTTATTCCATTTTTCACAATCGAGTGTAGAATAATTCTTTTTAAATTTAAATTAGAGTGAAATGGTAATAATATGTGTGTTCTTTTATATTTAATATTTCTGTATTTGTGGTCTAAATTTCTTCACCACTAACAGCGACAGATACCAAAATATGTACATATAATGGATGGGTATAAGTTGCTTATGTTGACTTACGTTAACATTTAAAAAAAATGAACAGAGACTCCATTCTGCTGAAAGCATATCTCGGCAGTCTGCGACTACGCTACATTTCGTATACAGGCCAAAACGATAATATTCTCTCAAATAATTAATTATAATTAATTGTTGTTATTATTTAATCGAAGGTAAGTTCAAACTTCAAGTACAAGGCCGACATTCACTTCAATCATGTAATTTGTTTGTTTTCATTACCAGTAAAAAATATTTTTATTAACGTAATTGCTTTGAAGATTTTATGGACTACGGATATTTTGTAGATAATTATTAAAGTCAAAGGTAGAAAAATAAAATACTATCCATACATAGATAAACAACATCATAGAAACGTAGCCTTCTAATCCTACATAAATGAAACCATTAGTACGTTATTAATAAAATTTAATCTAGATAAAATCGTAGGGAGGTTTAAAATATTAATGCTATATTCCATTTGAAACTTTGGAATTTGCAGTGAAAAAGTGTAAATAACATGTATAGTTTAAAATGTACCAAGTTATACAGGGTGTTTCAAAAAGGACTTTACAACTTTAAAAATTCATATAATGTTTATCAAACAAGGTACAGAGCTGGTTTTGGTGTTGTTTTAAAGGAGAACACTTCAAGTTTTGACTCGCGTAATCCGTTAGTGCCTGGTCGCGGTTATGCTTCTGTACAAGTTTTTTACTTGGCTTTATCGACACTCGTGCGTTTCAAGCATTAAAGCTGTTGCTTAGATAGCGATATGCACGTTAAACGCACACATGTCGTTACAATTAACTGTTGGCATTTTTCTTAGTTTATACTAATCATACGTGTCAATGCTTTTACACGAGATGTCGCAAGACACACATTTTGCTTATATTCATTGCTCCACGAGAGTTTAAAGACCAACCGCCGTCTTGTACAGTTGTATACCGCACTTAAGTATACACCTCTGATGAGCTCATAATAAGAGCGAAATGCGGCATCAGGTGTTCTTTCGTTGCGTGTTATGCTTCTGTACAAGTTTTTTACTTGGCTTTATCGACACTCGTGCGTTTCAAGCGTTAAAGCTGTTGCTTAGATAGCGATATGCACGTTAAACGCACACATGTCGTTACAATTAACTGTTGGCATTTTTCTTAGTTTATACTAATCATACGTGTCAATGCTTTTACACGAGATGTCGCAAGACACACATTTTGCTTATGTTCTTATTTACCTTCTATAATGTTTACACATTTAATTAATTTTCCTAAACTTTGAAGCAAATGCTTTGCCAAGACGAACCAATCCACAATTACACACGGTTTCGTCACCACACTATACAGATTTATACTGATCTTCTGGGGCACCATACATAACATTTAATACACAATACAATATTAACAGTTGAGAGTATCTTTTCCTCCAATTGTGGTTTATAATTTAAAGTTGTTAACCTTCTAAGTGGAGGTGGGGGTTTAAAATAACGGTCTCAAAACTACATATATGGCCGACGTTTTGCCCAAACCTGTGAGAGCTTTATCGAGGCTAAACGTAAATCAAAAAACCGTGTATGTCATAAAATTAAAATGATCATCGAGGATCATCGTCTGTTCAACAAACAATTTTTACATTCTTGTTTATTTATTCGTTCGTTCGTCTACTTATACTGTGTGTTCTATATAATTTATAATTTTGAATCATTTTTTAATATTTGTGACATCATCAATCCTCGATGAACATTTTAAATTTTATGACCCACACGGTTTTTAATTTACGTTTAGCCTCAATAAAGCCCTCACAGGTTTGGCCGAAACGTCGGCCATATTTATGTAGTTTGAGACCGATATTTTAAACCCCACCTCAACCTAGAAGATTAACAACTTTAAATTATATAATATTAAATAAATAAATAATTACTAGTTAAGCCATCCATTAAAAACAAGTCAACCAAGTTTCTTTAGTGCAAATTGGACGTGCTACAGTAGTTTGAGGTGGCATTAGATGTTGCAACCATCGTATCAGTAAATTTACAAACAGTGTCAACGTGAAATAGTAATCTAAATTTTTGATAGCTTAGTTTGTTGATTGTAGAAAAATTTAAGAGTAACTTCATAGTAAGATAAGATAAGGTTATGCCATTTTTGATTAAATTGTGTGAATACTTTTGCAAGTATGTCCCAATGAATTCAAAGTACATGTATAATCCAAAGCTTTGGATGTAAATAACCATAGAACATTACTAGATAAATTGAAATCGTTTGGATTATGTAAGTAGGCAGATATCAGTACGTAGAATATGCACGGCGTCATTCAATTAAATACCCAAGAGGAGTCACACAGGGTTCCAATTTAAGACCACTGTTTTTCAATCATGCTGATGGTATATCTAAATATCGTATTTCAGTTTATGCTGATATACAAGAAGATATTGATTGTTTGGTTGTAATTTAAGCATTTAAGAGCATACAATCTTTTAACTATGAGAAAGTGCTAAGAAATGAATGTGAACTAGCATGTTGATGTTTTATTACAATCTTGTAAAATTCATAAATCAGTTACTGTAGCTGGAGAACTTACGGGAGCACGTCATATTTGTCAAATTTCAAGACTATCGCCATCGCGTACGTACAAAAGAAAATCACTGTGTGATCTTTGCCAAATGTATTCTTAGATCACCGGCATAAAGAAATAAGTTTACCTTCTTCTTTTAATTAGATTAAATATCTTTTTAATGTTGATATTTGACTTGTAGGTCATTCTGTTGGGATCTTTTATTTCGGCAATATTTGTTTAGAAGCAGCCTTCTGGTTCTTTATTTTCTATAAATTTTCTCTTAATTTCTATCGTAAAACATATCCTTTGATATGCTCTGTTCGTTATTCCTTAGGTTTGGGTAGAGTTTTTTACTCTTTGTGCTAATCAATTTTGCTACATTCCGTACTCTGCTGTTTGTATTTTATTTATTAATTTCTTCCATATGCCTCCTTCCATACTTTTAGTCGCGTCTAATTTTCATTTTTTCCATTCGCCGTCTTATTGATGCTGATGTTTAATTGTCCCGTTCTGTAGGTGAGCGAGGTAGATACTTTAATATCTAACTACCTTTTCACACTATTTACATCCCGTGTGAATTTATGCCAGCAATACCTTAGTAACGTTACGAGTACTGTTCAGTTTAAGTCGGTAATGCGGCTGCCACTTTTTTGTCTGCTAGACACGTTGTATTTTGTATGGCTGTTGATTAGTATTTTCCCATTGCAACCGATCAATCCGTATTCGACGTTATAGACTTGTGGCCAAGTGGAATCATTTCTCCGCCACGCTTGAGTTTCTTAGAGGTTTTCTCGCGACATTATAAGTATAGGTAAATGCTGGAGCAGTAACATCTTCTGCTACAGGTGTAAATGCGCATGTACAAAAAGTGATATATTAAATGACCCTTTTAAAGCAACCACCAAACACCAATCGTTTTGGTCTGACTCTCTCTCAACGTTTTAAAGTTCAAAAACGTTGGTCCAAATCATAAAAAGAATTTCTCCTAAGGCTATTAGTAGAATATTATACAATGTTATCATTAAGATAATTAGAGGAAAACGTAAATAATGTTGAAAGGAGAAAATAATTAGGAATAGCATTAATGTATTGAAGCGTTTATTTCTTAAAGTGGACAAGTTATCATCACAAAGTGGTTACGCAAAAATCACGTGTGGGGGTGAAAAAAAATTACATTTCAAGTGTTTCTTATGTGGCTTCAGGTTGTGATCGTGGAAACGCCCAAATTAGATTTTACAGAATTAAAAAAAAAGACAAATAACAACTCAATCAATTCCGTTTATAAAAAAGGTAAACTTAACTTTATCACCATTTTTCTATAGTTATAGTACTACCAATACTACCTCTCTGAAAACGCAACCTTTTCCAAGCAGAGTGCACTGAAAAACGACATTTGGATTTTTACGTTGACAATATAAAAATAATGGGATCTGAAAAAATACGTTCAAGAAAACTTTTTTGAATGACCATCTAGGCAGTTAATTATACTCGAGTGTAAATAAATAGGTTGTGCATTGTTTACGTATTTTGAATTAGTATATTTTTGAATTATACCTTTCAAACAAACTTACCTTGAAACCGGTATTAAGCGATAACATGAAAGATTACGATAATTATGATTTGAATGAACTTAAGCTTTACGACGTATAGAAAAACACACATAGTATTTGTAAAGAGGGCCATTTAATATGTCTATGTTTGTACATATTACGTATGTAAGAAAATTTATATATACACGGCTGAAATTGTTCCCTATTGGTAGAGCAAGAGCCTTTCTAGTATAAAGGAAGCAGGTTTGTTTGTTTGTTTCTCATCTCTCGAGTTGAATGAAATACGCATGTTTGCTTTTTGCTGGATACCCTTACTTATTCCACATGCGGGTGATGATTAAAAGGAAGAAAAAACAAAAATCTCAAACATTTTTAGATTAGGTGAAATATGCGATTCCATTCTTGAGTCTATATCGTAAATAATGCTAAAGCTAATCTTGTCAATAGAAAGTTTCAAACACATGAACCAATACGTTATCCACAATTAAAAACATACTTGTACAATAGAATAATAAACTAAAAACTCTTCCACGACCAACCAAAAAACGTAACAAAATAAAATTCTGGTTAGAAACATTGCAGTAATGAACAGAGTAAGGTAAGGTAATATATTACAAGACTCGGTCTTTTCAATGACTATATATTACTCCACATCTTATAAATAAGATGGGGGAGTTATGCGACGGTTTCAAACCGAAAATTTTAACACCCCTTTTTTTTACTTTTTCTGACGAATTAGAGTTAGTAGGGAGAGTGGTATACAGTGGAACGCAGTACACAGTGGAACAAAAACGAAATATCTTTTGAATATCGCGCCCATTGTGTAGTAATTTGTGTTGTCAATGTTGGTAGTGTGACGCCTTGTTGTGATATAAATGTCAGCTGTAAGTGAAGTCTTGCTGAATTTTTAGAGAACAAAGTCGGTTTTCCAAGGTAAGAAGTAAAATTTAATTAAAGGGTTTTAATTTGTTAGTATAGTTACCATGACATTTACGTTACACCTTCTGTATACTATCGGAATTGTCATATTTAATGCAACATTATGATATAATTTATAACCTAACTTTTAGTATTTAGTGATCAGAGACATGTAATAAGGAGAATATGTTTTATGGTACACAGTGAACAAATACATGTAGTACACAGTGGAACATGTCCATTGTGTACCACTAACTGTCCAACCACCCTTCAAATTAGTGGTATATCGCATAATAAAATAACCAAATTAATACCATTATTAATTGAATAATTTACCTAATTACAGATGCCTAGGAAACAAAACGATAGAAAAATTGGCAAAACAAGTAAAGAGACTATGTTAGCTGCAGTTAAAAGAAGTTATTGAAGGTGGTTGTAGTATCCGAGCTGTAGCAGACCGTTTTGATGTTAAAATAACAACTCTACATAGGTACGTTAAGAAGAAGCAACAAAATGCGGATACTGAAATTAATATGGAGCCAAACTATGCTGTGAACAGAATTTATACCGACGAAGAAGAACTTCAGTTAGCAGAATATATAACCACATGTGGTAAATGGCTTACGGTCTGACAACTTTAAATGTGAGAAGGTTGGCTTTTGAATGTGCTGTTAGGAATAATAAAAAGATACCACAATCTTGGAATGAATCTCAAGCTGCAGGAGTAGATTGGTTAAGAGCATTCATGAGAAGAAGACAAAATTTAAGCTTACGGCAACCCGAAGCATGCAGTTTGTCCAGGTTGACATCATTTAACAAGCATAATGTCGACGCTTTTTGCAAACTTTAAGAATGTACTCAACGACTGCCAACTATTGCGATGGATCACGAATATTTAACTTAGATGAAACCAGCACAACCACAGTGCACTGTCCTAAGAAAATTGTATGTCAAAAAGGAGTAAAACAAGTAAGCAGCTGTACGAGCGGAGAACGGGGACAGTTAGTTACCACTTGTGCTATTATTTGTGCCCTTGGGACATTTTTGCCACCAGTAATGATATTTCCCGCAAGAAATTTAAAAATCACATGCTAAATGGAGCACCACCAGGAACCCTAGGATTGGCAAACAGTTCGGGCTGGATGAATTCAGAATTATTTTCTGATGTCATGGATCACTTTATTAGCACACCAACAGCAGTAAAGTAATCCAACAGTGTTGATTTTCGATAACCACGAAAGCCACATTTCGATTAATGTGGTGGAAAAAGCTCGTGCGGCAGGAGTTAATATACGAGGCTGGTTCAATAAATACACGTTCGAACGGTGGTACATGTAAGCGGTTTATTTACACTAAACAAAATTTGCCATTACTACAAAGACATGCATCCCACTGCTTCACAAGACGCTGTATACCGGTGTGGTACCAGTCCATTGGCTGTTCGCGGAACCATTTCAAAACTGCCTGCTTGACTTGAGCGTCCGACTGGAATCGCTGTCCCTAAGTGCCTTCTTCAATGGTCCGAAGATATGGAAGTCACAGGGTGAAAGATCCGGGCTGTGAGGGGTGCTCCAAAATCTCCCACCTCATCCGCTCCATCTGTGATTTGATGATATTAGCTGTATGCGGCCTTGGCAAATCCGCTGTCGATTGTCGCCCATCTGTGAACTTCCGACACCATTCCACGACTGTGGTTTTGAAGGACACTCTCCACCATAAACATTTTGCATTCTCCCATAAATCTGAACTGGAGTGTTGCCCTCAGCATGCAGAAACTGTATGACTGCTCGGTAATCGGTTTTGGACGCTCCAACTATAAGACCTGCCATAATGAAACGCGCACAACAACTGTCTCCTGTACGAATATCACGAGGGATGTGTCACAATAGACAGCTATATAGCAGCCGCTGGCCTACGCAAATTTGTACGATTATAGCTCCATTAACAATCGTTTCACAGCGCTCGAACGTGTATTTATTGAACTAGCCTCGTAGTAACATTGCCTCCTCATTGCAGCAACAAACTGCAACCACTGGATGTCTCAGCTTTGCTCCGTTCAAGGCTTTTTACAATGCATCTTGTGAATCTTGGTTACTTAGACATCCCGGAATCCCACTGACAATTTATAATATTGCCGAATGTGTTGGAGAAGCACATACAAAAGCGTTGACTCCCACAAATATTATTTTGGGTTTAAGAAAACCGGAATTCATCCATTCGATGATACAATTTTACCGAGCAAGATTATTATGTCTTCGGTCACTGATCGCACTTTAAATAATAGCAACAGTGAAGACCCTGCAGGAACCCAGCAGTACTGCTACAACCTCTGGTTCAAAAAAAGCCACAGACTATCATAGAGCCCTTACCAGCCTCCTCCAGACAACCTAGGACCTGAGCAAAACCATGAGATCAGCCGATGCACTCAAGGAAAAAAAATTTTATTTTCTCCAGAAGAAATTGAGAATATCTATAAAGCTCAACCTCGTAAAATGACTAGGAAACCCAGAAAACGAGGCAAAAGCTCCATCATCACTGATACTCCAGAAAAGATGCCTTGCTTGAACAAGAACAATTAAAAGCACAAAGCGAAAATCAAATGTTAAACTTAGGGGAGGACCTAAACCTGTGAAAAGATCAATAATTGCAGATGATACCGATTAAACCGATGCTGAAGATGATGACCTGAGTATAATGAGAGTTCCTCAAGTGAGTTTTCTGAAATAGATGACTTTGATTTAACAATGAAGCACACCAAAATGATTTCATACTGGTGCAATTTCCCAAGGACATTCATTATGTGGGAAAGGTACTTCAGACTTGATGAAAATGAGGATTACGAAGTGTCATTTCTTCCGCAAAAAAAATTTAGTGGTTGCTATTTCCTTTTCCCACAAGTTCCAACATTTCCTTGGTAAGAAAAATGATGTCAAGTATGTTTTGCCACAACCACTTGTCACCTCAAAACAAACGGATTTAGTAGTTATTTTAGTTTGATAAATTTGGGCATTTAAATGTGCGTTAATAACAGAAATATTGTTTTATTTATGTTCATTTTATTATTTTTTTTTACAAAATGTTATTCCAGCATTAAAAAAAACATAGCCATGTCTGTCCGATGTTACAAGATGGTACAAGTGGAACAAATCCGGTATTTAAAAAAAAAAAATTCAGTATTTTTAACAAAACATTAAGTTTTTGGTATTTATTTTGTTTAAACATTGTTTAACCAACCTATGTAGTTAGTTTCCTTTGTAAGAAACTGATTTTTAATAAATAAATATATTTTTCGTCCACGTGTAATTCCCCTACGTTATAATAATGCAAAAAAAAAAATTTCTAGAAACAAAATATCAAAAAAACCACCAGTCCGATATTTATGAAACTTTGCACATGGGTCTTATTTATAATTGCTGCAGATCTGATTAGAAGTTGGGTATATCTATCTATCCAAAAGGGATGTAAACCTACATAGATTTTCAATTTTAAAAATATTTGGAAAAATATTTCTTTTACATATTTTTGCTTCTGAATAAAAGTTGTTTGTAACTCAATTATACACAACTTTTAATTACTGAGATATAACAATCATGTGACACTAATTGTTTTAACAATATCCCACCAATAGCAATTATACCAAAAAAGTTGAGGGAAAAAAGTTGTTGAAAATTCCATTGTCTATAGCTTTTGTTTGAAACATTTTTTCTAAAACGTAATTTTATTTTCGCTTTGTGACTGTGTTTTCAACCTTTGTCCCAACGACGTAATTAGGTAGCGTACGTATAATGGCTTACCAGGTAGATACATTTAACTATTATGGGCCGATACTGAAATGTGTAATTCGATTTTACAAATTGCTTTGCGGTGCATATTTTCTTCATAAATTGGATTTTTTCCCTACAACGTTTGTACTTCACATTTTATAAATAAGATGTCAGCAAAACCGTAATTCAGATTTTTATAAAACTTTGCACATAAGTTTTAAATATAATAGTGCAGATCTGAATAGTATTGGCACAATTAATCAAGCCAAAATGGCGATTAACCTACATAGATTTTCAAAATCTTAGAATATTTATTTTATACATTTTTTTATGTTTTTTGTACAACATATCGATACTTTCCATTCTTTGACGTTTATTAGTATCAGGGCGACGTGAAGTTCTGCGGAAAACACTTGTTTTAATATATTGTGTTGCTAGTAATATATGTGAAAATCGAATTTATGAAAATAAAAAAATTAATAACAGTGGAAAAAAAAATGTTCACTTACGAGGATGTATTGATATCTAGTTAGCCTAGACCTGTTCCTTGCATAAACAAAATATTGCGTTACCATAGCAACGAACAATAACTTATTAGAAGTGTCAGTGTAAAGTTTGACGTCAAAAAAAGTAAACCAGAGTCACGCAATAAATTAAATGAAAAAGATGTCTACCGAAATTGTGAAAATCGAAAAATTGGAGTATCGAGCCATCATCAAGTACCTGTATTTAAAAGGGTTAAGAGGTAAGCAGATTTACGAAGATATGCTTAATACCCTTGGTGATCAATGTCCTTCGTATGCGACCGTCAAAATTGGAATGCAAGCTTCAAAAGAGGTAAATTTTCCATTGAAGATGATGACCGATCGGAAAGGCCAGTTTCTGTGTCAGTCCCCGAAAATATCGATGCAGTTCATGACATGATTTTATCAGACCGTCGAATTGGGCTAAAACGGATATCTGAAGCACTGAATATTTCATACGAACGCGTTCATCATATGGTTCACGTCAATTTGGACATGAGAAAAATTGCTGCAAAATGGATCCCCAAATGTTTGAATGTTGACCAAAGCGTGCAAGGGTAGAAGCATCGCGTTCGATCTGTGCTCGATTTGAAAACGATGTAGACTTCTTAAACCGAATTGTTACTATGGATGAGACTTGGGTACATTTCTACGATCCAGAAACAAAGCAACAATCGATGGAATGGCGACACTCTGGTTCTCCAAGACCTAAGAAGTTTCGTGTCCAAAATCTGCTGGAAAAGTTCTTGCTTCAGTTTTTGGGATTGCCATGGAGTAATCATGATTGATTTTTGGATAAGGGTAGAACAATAACTGGAGATTACTATTCGACATTACTGACCACTCTACGGGAAAATATTAAAGAGAAAAGACGCGGAAAGCTATCCAAAGGTGTTTTGTTTTTGCAGGACAACGCCCCTGCACACAAATCTCATGTTGCCAAGCAAAAATTCGTGATTTAGGGTTTGAATTACTAGAACACCCCCTTATTCACCCGATTTGGCTCCGTCCGACTATCACCTCTTTCCTCAACTGAAAAAAAGTTTAAAAGGTCGTACATTTTCTTCCAACAAGGAGGTAATAGAAGCTGTGGAGGTCTGGTTTGCAGAGCAAGAAGAAACATTTTTTTTAAAGGTCTAGAGACGTTGCAGGTTTGCTGTAATAAATGTATCCAATTAAGAGGAGAATATGTTGAGTAATAAAATATTTTGACATTGAAATTTTGTTTGGTTCTATAGTAGGCTAAGAATTTTTCAATATATCCCTCGTTATAACCGTTACAAATGCTAATGATAAAAACGGAGATAAAAAATGTACGTGACACTGCACTAATTTTGAATCAAATCGAGTCCGAAATTATAAGACAGACAAAGTGAAAATTTCGAAGATCAACTGTCGTGCATTGTATTCAAAACGAAGTGTATGTAACACTTCCTGGCCATTATGTTTCTGAAATTTTTAGTATCGAGGTGTTCCCAATTGTAATATTGAAGCTAATAATATCGCATGGAAGCATTTTCCGCAATGCCACTTTAATTTTAAAATTTTAATTTCCGCTAAACATAAACAAATCAGATTTCTCGTTCCAACTTAAGATTTATTATTAAATCAAGGAAAGTATGTAATGCAATTAGAAGGAAAAAAGTAGGAGCATTGATTGAATTGACTGTACTTATATATATTTATATTGAAGTTGAAGGCAGTATTTTGGTCTTTATGGTTAATGTTGAAAAGGTTGTTGGGACTTTGACCACGCCAAGTTAGTAATTAAAAGTATTTATTTTTCAATATTCATTGTTCGTTTAACTATCGACTTCAATAGTGTATAGTTAAATTACACAGTTTTAAAAATTCCTATAATATTTGTAATTGGTGATACAAATCTCAATGGTGATTATATTTACATCGTAACTGGGCCGAAATTTAATTAACGTTTTTCACACAATTTTCCTGATGAAGCTAATATGTGATTAGCGAAATATTGAAAAATAAATACTTTTAATTACTAACTTGGCGTGGTAAAAGTCCGAATAACCTTTTCAGCTATATTTATATTTATATTAGTTCGTTATACCTATTATTATTTTTTTATTTTTATACAATATGATTTAAAAGTCCAACTCGCAATTATGGTTTAGATTTATGATGTTTTATTTAATTATTATATAACAATACATACAAAATTATAATAAACACCGCAAAGCCAGCAATAACAATTTTTGTTTATAAAATATTAAGGTCAAAATAATTAAATGGTTTAAACTAATTAAATTAACGTGCCGCAGAGTATTGCCCCAAAAGTATGTTGTATTTTTAATTCCAAATTAAATATACTTACAGAATGCAATGCACCAAAATATTCTCACTAAAAACTTACCTTCAGAAACGTATTGATGACAAACTATTATGAGTCTGATGTCTACGAGGAAAACATTTGAATTGCATGTTCTTATAGTAAGAAATGGTACATAATTATCTAAGCATGAAACATGAGCCAATAGTTTTAATGTATGCTTTTAGATAATAGTGCTATATCATTGCAATTGAATGGTCGAACGTGTACTACTAGACGTTGTACTTTTAGGTATTGCCCATTATTGCTTAAATGCTAATATTCATCAGTGTTCCACTTCGAAGATTTTCGACACGTTAATTAGACATTATGAATTTTGTAAGCAATCAATTTGAATTTGAATGTAAATTTGTTGTAAGAAGAATGAGAAAAAGCAACCCTACTCTCCGACCCAATTGCATCGGTCTACGAGAACTAAAAAGATTGTCTTTGGACAACTATGCGAGTAAGTTGTTGTGCAGCAGACTACCACCAAAAATAGGACCTGAAGTTTGTCGTTGTTATGTTATTTCAAATATTTTGGCCCTGTCAAGATACTTAGGCAGAATTCATGAAGCTTTTCCTAATCCTCTACTCACACTCATACCTTATTTATTTTACCTAATGGAACAGTACGTATATAAATTACAACATTAACTTTTCCGGGAAATACCTATTAGAACTAACAATACTCGTTAATTGTTTTTTGAAATACATGCAATATAAACCCAACCATGTTCAACTCATTAGAGGATTAGTACTCGCTTCAAAATTGTAAACACTTTACCTGCACCACTAAGTACTTTATAGGAATGTCCAAATGCTATGATTGTTTACGAGCGTGTAAGCTTTATTTAAATCTACGGATATATACCTATAGCAGGAATTGCATTTAAACGTAGTCCATTTTAATTGTTTACACACAGTAAAATGTAAAATTTTCGGGCGGATAACGATCTTAAAATGTTCCCAGCATTGTAAATATGTTTTTTCGTTAAAACAAAAATATAAAATTAGGCATTGTATTAACAAACCTCCTGATTGGTTATAATTAAGAAGAGAAATGTCTTCAAACATAGAAAGTCTCATGTTAAGTAAGAGAAACATTAGTAATCTTCTTGCTATTATCTAGAGTGTTTGTAATTTAAGAAATGGCAAATGAACTTACGTATGGTCTTAGTTCGCGTGGAAAACGTACTCTAGAATTGTACCTTGGAAATGTCGGAACAGTTATAATAACAAGTGTAAAGCAATCGTACATACAAACGGTGATTATATTATCAAATACAACAAACAGAATTCACATATTGTGCAACTTTTTGCAGCGGACTCAAGAAAAATGGTAACTCCTGGAGCAACACATAAACTTGTCTATTGTAAAAAACTACTTGAAGCAAATGAGAGTGTCAAATTAATGCTTCTAAAAAAACTCAATATCAAGAACTCTTCAGGAAGGTAAACAAGGAGAAGGAGTTGCTGTGCCTGCTATTCCAAACAGCATGAATTTTCTGATTCCTCAAAAATATAGCATGCAAGTGGATCTGATAATTCTAATAGGATATTACTGTTTGGACATGAAAAGTTATTAAACTTAATATTGGCACATCAAAATTTACAGTATCCATGTTCAACTTGATGGTGTAGCATTTCCATGTGTTTTTGCGTTACTGACAATTAAGACTGAAGAAACATATCGAAGGTTTCTACGTATATTAAAAAGTCGACTTCCAACTCTAAATCCTGAATCTTGCTTACTTGATTTTAATAAGGAGCAATCAATGCTTTTCAAATCGAGTTTCCCGGAATTGAAACAAAAGGGTGTTTTTTTCATTTATATTAATCAGTAATCCGAAAGTTAGGAAAACTTGGTTTAAAACGTGAATTTGATCCAAATTTAGAAAATTTAGCAATATGCGTTAAAATGCTAACTTCAATATCGTTACTTCCTGTTAAAGAAGCTACTGATCCATATCTAGAAGTCGCAGAAATTTTTTCTGAATTTGATGAGAAAGCTGAGGAGTTTTTACAATATTTCGAAAATACATTCATTAGGGGTCATAAACTGAGAAATGGTCGTAGATGAGAACCACTATTTCCTCCAAATATTTGGAATCACCGTCAGAACGCAGCAAATGGTTTACCCGGGACTACCAATAGCATAAAAGCTTTTCATTATTTCCTTCAATCTTCATTTCAATGCACATCCCACAATGTGACAATTCCTCGATGAAATTTTGGCAGAAGTTTGTTTGCAACACACACATATTATTTGTAATATGAATGTGGTCAATGAATGACTCATTGTTTAAAGTTTAAATAAATAAAGGAGCGTGTAGTAAGAGTCATCCAAGATTATACAGTGACCGGCGAAGAGGTTGCATCAAATGGGAAAAATTTTTGTAATTGAGATATCCGAAAATTTCTTTTGGTAATGAATTCAGCATATCAAATGACAAAAAAAAGGACTTTGACAAATGGCATGTGACCACTGTCATGGCGGCAAATTAAAAAAATTTCTTTTAAATATGTAAAAAGTGAAGTTAAATGACAAGATATTGAAAAATGCCTAACAAAAAGTTGTTTAGAATTAGATTATACGTCTATGTGCAAATTTTCAAAAGAAAATAACGACTTTTCAAAAATATCAGTTTTCCTATTATTTTCCTTTAAAAAATTCGTACGGGAACCAGTGTTGACCTCCGGCCCCGACAATTTAGTTGATAGTGTTTTTAAGTTAATATTTGTTTTTTTAATTCTTATTGTATATATTGTTTTTAAAGAAAGAAATTGTTATAACTGTAACTTAGCAACTAAGACCGTTGACCCCCGATCACATGAAAATAACTAAAATTGATTAAAACGAATGTTACTTAAAGTAATCGTTTGTGTTTGAATTGTCAAGATATTGTATTAACTGTAACCTTGCATCTAACGCCGTTAACCCCCGATAAAATAAAATGACCCCCGATCACATAAAAATAACTAAATTTGATTAAAACGAATGTTACTAGAAGCAATAATTTTGAATTGTTATTATGAGTGTGATTTTTTAAAGAAAGAAATTGTAATAATTGTAACTTACTAACCAACACCGTTCACCCCCGATCATTAACCAATGAAGTGCGGGTCATTATATAATGATGGTAATTTTACATTTCCGGAATTCTTCTGCCCGTTTTGTTCACCAGAACCGATTGTAGTGCATCACTCAGTATGGACCCGTGGACTCTCCTTGGAGTGACTGCACATCAGAATATATCGTACAGCAGCAGTTTGTTTTGGAACCTGGATCTTTTGAGAATCACCGACAAGACTAATGTATGTACTATAGAAGTAAGGGAACAGTACAACACCTTAATCAAACTGTGAATCAGAATAAGCACGGTCGTTATGAAGTCAAACTGCCGTGGACAGATGATCATCAATTTCTGCCGGATAATAAAGTCATAGCCAAAAGGAAATTGGATAACGTCACCGCAAAGTTGAAGATGAATAGGACATTACAAGCCTGCGATCAGGTGTTTAATTTATGGGAAGATCTAGGCATCATTGAAGAGATTCTGTGAAGGAGGTAATTAACCCCGGTCATTACCTACCGCATCGTGGAGTCTACAAAGAAAACATCACGATTACAGTTCGAAGCATAGTATAATTCTAAGAACAAACTTTCACTCAATCAGTGCGTTAAACAGGACCAAACTTACTAAAGAAAATCTCCATTATAATAACGCGTTTCAGAATCAACCCTCTTGGAGCAATTGCGGACATCAAAAAAAGCGTTTCAACAAATAAGTCTGGTGCCAGAGAATAGAAGTTAAGTCTGTTTTTTATAGTGGGTAGCGTCAACAAATTAAGGAATATCGACACTGGAGAGTAGTTTGGGAGTAAGCTGCAGCAACCATCAACAATATTTTAACAAAGGCGAAAAGGATTTACGGTCAACAACATACGATTTGAAGTCAGCCCTTTACGTGGACAATGTCGTAGTGAGTCTGATATCAAAGAGGAGTGTGACAAGCTTATGTTACCTGCAAAGTTCGAGTTGAGAGAGTGGATGTTCGGACCGTCAAATGAAGATAGAACCAATAGAATTAATTTTATTCTCCAAAATTGTTCGTCCGTTCGTGCTATAGTGTGTCTTATTATTATATATTTATTTATTTAATTTATAAATCTTTTAATTTATGACGGCCGTTAATCTTAGCGATTAAGTTATTGGAGTACAGTTTGTTGATTTTTAGATATTATGTTAGATGTAACTGTCAAGCCCTAATTTCAAGAAATATTGAAAAAGCCCGCATAGGTCGGGCGAAACGTCAGCACATTGAATCCAGGTAGTGATTTAATTTCTTCCCTCCACTTCAAGGAATCCGTATTAAGATATAAGTCTTCGAAGATAGGATCGTTCCTTTACTGGGTCTACAATGGAATCTTACAGAAGAAGAAAAATGTTAGGCAGAGGAGTCCATCTGGAGCTGGTCACAATCCTATCCGAGGAATTCAAGAATGCCTTTCAAAAGTTCATAGCTTGCAGAGGAAAGCAAAACGTAATCTACTCTGACAATAGAACTTTGTCGGATTTGTTAATCAGTTGGAAGGAGTAGACTGGAAGAAAATGGACAAGATGGGGCTTTTCAGAAGATTAACTGGAGATGTAATTGCCCTCCAGCACATTTGTGGGGAGGATTCTTTGAGAGGATGACGCGTTCAATAAAAGAGAGTTTGAGAAGAGTATTTGACAAGTCAACTTTATCAAAGGATGAGCTGTACACGGTTATGAACAAAGTGGAAGCAACCGTTAACTCCAGACCAATCACGTACGCGTCGGTTGACCCGGAGAACTTTAAGCCCTTGACCCCATCACTCTTCATAAATGGAGTTCGAGAGCCGCCTTACCAGAGTACAATGTGTTTGATGGAAGTGACCTGAGAAAGAGATTCGCTTACTTCTAGGAGAAGAGGGAACATTTGAGGTCTAGATTTCGGAAGGAATACTTAGGACAATTACGCATGTGGAAAAATCCAAATCAACCCCTCAGCCCATAGTTGGAGAACTGGTCATAATCGGTTGTGAGAATTTCAAGCGTCTGGAATGGACAGTTGGGAGATAACGCAACTAATTCCACGCAGAGATGGAAAATTCGTGTTGTTCGAGTTAAGACTGAGACAGGAGACGGATTTTCCCGTTAGAGATTTAAGCTGAACAGTAGAAATTTTGAATATACACCGTATTCCACGTAAGGCGGCCATTAGACCTTTATGGAGATTAAATCAATTTGATTTTTTGCAAATTTGTAGATTTACATAAAAAAGTATGCTTTTTCAAATAAAAATATAATGGTCATTGTACAACTTTTCGGTTACACTGAATATGGACATTTCCTTTGTTATTTTAAACAAAACACCCTGTATATTATTTAAATCTACTCCAAATCAAACCTTTTCTGCGTTATTCAATTTTTCTAAATTTTTAGTGGCCTGTAGATAATTTCTTAAAGTCATCTCAGGTACTATTTTAATCAAGTGTTTGAAATTTTAGGATGAGTTACTAAAATAGTTGTACTTTAAATAGAGATTTAAATCAAAGACTTGATAACATAATTAAGGTTATATAAACTCAGAATTATATGGACAATCGACTAACTACGAACTAAAGAATAAGTGTTTCAGAATGACTGTGTTAAGAAAAACTTAAGTTTCCGGCTTCTGTTATGATTTGGGAATCCATGTCAGCAAGTGGAGTGGGAAACTTACACTTTGTGGAAGGTATTATGAATGCTGATACATTAATGCGCTTCAAAATAACTTAACAACCCAAACTGAACAAATGCGTTTAAACAATATTTAATAAATCTTCCAACAAGATGGTGCCGCTTGCCATTCGGCTAAAGGAGTAAAAGATTGGATGTTAGAAAACAATATTCCATTTTTAAAATGGACGTCGAGTAGTCTAGATCTACCGCCGATTGAAACGTTGTGGCACATCATGAAGAAAAAGCTACGATCGAATCCCGCAAAAACCGTTCCAGAATTGCGAACCCGTTTCCAAGAAATTTGGAAATGTTTTACACCAGATGACTGCCAAACGTTAGTTGATACTATATCAAGACGTATCGAAGCAGTAATTAGTAGCAAAGGCGATGTAACACAGTGGCGATTTCTGCTTGATTTTTATTAATCGACAGTTTTTTTGAATTTCTAAGATATTTTTTTTCTGTTATAAGAAAATGTAATATTTCAGGCTAATATTAAATAAAAATATCTTGAATGTTATCAAAAATTCATTTTAGTTTTTAATATGTTTTCGCTAATATGACAAATTACATAAAAAACGTGGGCGAACTTCACAGAGGCTGGGTGCTCTTATTTTTAATAACCATATTTGGAATAATGATAATATTAATATAATAAAAGCACAAAATTAAATTTACTTTTAATTATAATTATAAAAATTCAATAATTAATTAATCAAAATCAAAATTTTAGAAATTAAAAAGTATTTATTAATTAAAATCAATGGTGTATTAAATATTAATTTTTTTTCGTTATCTAATTTTATTAATTTTTTTTTAACTTCTTGACAAAAATTTTATCTTTTATAAATCATTTGAGTATTAGTTTTACCAGAAATACATCATCTCCCCCGGAATGCATAACGCCCAAATGATTCTATATTTGCATATGAACTTCCCGAAGTTGCCGATAGGTGGCGATACGTGTTACATTATTATAATATTCTCACACCTAACACTTAATTTAAAATTAAAGATTAATTCAAACAAACTGAATAGTATATCCTAGTAATATTTATACAAATGAAATATTAAAAACTTAAAATGTGGGATGTTATACATTCCGGGGAGATGATGTATTTTTGGTTTACGTATTAAAATATATTATTAATTAATTACAATCAACTTGAAGCAATCCAATATTGATTTATTTTATTTATAACAGTTACAAAAATTATTTGAGTTGTGTTCAAGTTTATTGTAATTAGTTAATAATATATTTAAAAAAAAAACAATATCAAAATAAACATTATTTTTATTTCTATTTCAAAGTATTTTGAAAAATTTGCTTTCATTTGTGTTAGTTTTAATTTTAGGAGTTGCAAAAGACATAGGTATGTATATTTTTAACAATATTTATATTATATTACACTGTGATTAAAAAATGAATTTGAATACATTAATTGTGAACATTTTGTTCAAAAAATAAAATAAACGTTTAAAAGCGTATAGAAAGTGTGCGCAAAATAATTACTAGAAAATATACCTATGGATTGTATTCCGTTGTCTTATACCCGCTATTCAAGATCGTAGTGCGTTCGTTCTCTTGAAAACGTTTTAAGACTAGAATTCACTTAAAAAAAGAATATTGCAATATAGATAATAGTTATAGACATCAAAATTGTCAACAACATTATTATTCTTGAAGATATATTTAAATAAAAGCCAGGCTGTAATTAATCAGCAAATCAAATAATTCAACAAAAGTTGAAAGGAATTATATTAATAACAACTTTTATATGAAAAAAAAGTGTAAAAGCAGTAATATTTTTGGACTTACTCTATATAAACGAAAAGTACTATACTTTTTTTTGCTATAGAGTCTTATCAAACCTTCACTATTTATTATACTTATTTATAAGATCGAAAGTTGATTCGATACTTTTTGAAGATATTAATAATTGTTAATCTGTTACATGGGGTCCATAATAAACAAACGAGATCGAATTCTCGGAAAATTTTGAAAGTTTACTAAAGTCGATAGTAAATACTTTTTGGTTATCAATTATTTTTTCTTGAAGAAGTCACAACGACCAAGCTAAATCAAATTTTGTTTGCTCCGAAACATTGATAAGTGTAGCAAATTGCATAATTTGACTTTTAAATATAAAAATTATCCAGTAGAAACAATCAATAAAAGATATGACACACAATGATAATAAACCAATTGATTACATTAATTTTTTCAAATTGGTAGAACATCATCTGACGTATTGATTTTCTTTTTATGTCCATGAAAGTGAAAGTCAATATACAAACTATAATTTTAATTTGTTTAGAATAAAATTATGTAGCAAGAGAATATTTGTTTTGCAAGTTCAATTTTCTTCTAATTAGTTCTTTGTTGATTTTCACAATAACGGCGTTAATATTTGTCTTCAAAACACAATTTGTTCATATGTGTAAAGTGCACTTACAAAATTAGGTACAGGGTTATTAATTATAGTTTCATACTCCTTTTATTTTTGTTGTTACCCCAGATTATATTTATTGTTTATCGAGATAAAAATTTGTATGGCGAAACCTATTGAGTATTGACTTCATGCAAAAGAGTTCGTCAAATAAAAAATTACATACTTAAGTTTTTAATTAGTACACACTATATTATTAAATGGACTTTTAAATATTACACGTTTAATTACAATTACAAAGAATGTAAGATTATTTAAACAATGGTTCGATTTTTGAACTAAATGCAATTCTGAATGCGTAATGTGTCAAAAACGACTAAATATTTGAAATTAAGAAAAGAGGGCCAATTAAAATTTTTATTAATGTACAGGGTGTGCCATTTAAAAAAATATATTATTTTTATTGGACGCATCTTGCATGCAGAAAATCAATCATCAAAAATATAGGTTTTCCCTATGTCGGTAAAACAGAGACGCGCAACTTTTGCAAAATAGTAGGGACGTATTTAATATTTTTTTTTAAAAAATGGCATTTTAAATTAAGATAATTAGTTATTTACTTTGATATTAATTATATAAAAGCACTTAATGTATATAATGGTACAATTATGAATAACTTTAATAATATGATAATTTTCAAGAAAAGCAGTCACAGGAATAAATTTATTTTATTATCATTCCACTGAATTCCGCAATAACTGCACCTGTGTATCATATTATATTCAGATTAATAACCTGAATACCGCTAAATGTTCAAAAATCTGTCAATTTTGTACTTTGGTAATATAAATTCTAATTTACCGGGTTACCGACATATATGGAAAAGTGCCACCAAATTACAAACAAAATATGGCCGTTCTAGTACACAGCAAATTTAGACGATGCGCAATCAGTATTATACAGGATGTTTCCGAAAGGTGTGTACATAGCTTTACCAGAGGTTCTCTGGCTCAAAATAGACCGTTTGACACCAATTCACCTATAACCAAAAGTGCACCATAAGGGCGCCAGAAGACGTCAAACTTTCCAAAAAAATATTGTATATTGGGAATAACTCGAAAACGATTTGACGGATTTTGTTCCGTTTTTGTATACTGGTTGTCTGCTTCCGAAGACGCTTTTCTGTGTAACGTGGAAAAATTTCTGATGCCAGGAAAAGTCGCTTTCATATGGGCATTGTCAAATAAATGATAATATTTTAACAACCGTCAACGATACGAAACCAAAATAAGTCTGACAAATAAAACGAACAATTTGAAAACTTTCTTCTTTCTTGTTTAATTGTGCTAATGTTATTAGTTCGATCAGAAAAAAAAATAAAATCATATCTCTGCAAGACGCATCCATATGCTTAGAAATTCAAGTAGACTGCTAGTAGGCTATGCGATCAAATCTATCATTTGTGACATTCATTTCCGGATCTTCCAAAATTACTCACGTTTCTATTTTGTGATTAACCACTTGAAAAATGGGCTACATATTTGCCGAACAGACTGATATGCTGTTAGTGGCAATTGTCGGGAGAGCGTGAGGGTTTACGCAGAAAGGTTCCCAAATTGGATTGACATGACCGCATAGCCTACTAGCAGTCTACTTGAATTTCTAAGCGTATGGATGCGCCTTGCATAGATATGATTTTAATTTTTTTGTATCGAACTATTAACATTAACGCAATTTAACAAGAAACAAGTTTTCAAATTGTTCATTTTATTTGTCAGAATTATTTGGTTGACGGTTGTTAAAATATTATCATTGACAGTGCCAGCGACTTTTCCTGGCATCATAAATGTGTCCAAATTACACTGAAAATCGTCTTCGGAAGCAGACAACCAGCATACGAAAGCGGAACGTCGAGTTATTCCCAATATACAATATTTTTTAGAAAGTTTGACGTCCTTTGGCGCCCTTATGGTACACTTTTGGTTATAGGTAAATTGGTGTCAAACGGTCTATTTTGAGCCAGAGAACCTCTGGTAAAGCCATGTACACACCTTTCAGAAACACCCTGTATATAGATCAGTGGTTTCACTTCATATCTTATAAATAAGATGGTTTCTAAACTGAAAACTTTAACACCCTTTTTTTTTACTTTTTTTGACGAATTTAGAGCTTGAATGTTGAAATGAAGCAAAACAGCTTTTGTCTTGAGGCCATTTTTTTTGTTTAAACTATTTTTAGATCAATAAGTAACTATCGAGATATGATAATAAGTGACATTAATTATTTTAACAATATCTTTAAGATTATTAATTATAGTTGTTGTAGCTAACATTATGTATAACTTTTATTTAAATTATTTTTTCGGCAACGCAATTTTTTTCTTTTCACTTATCACTTGTCGCGCTGCACATGAGTGTGATAGTTCACTATGAAATGTCTTTCGATCGATCTAAATCAATATGAGTATGCAACACAATCCGAACATTATTTATATATATTAAAGGTATACATATTGAATATTGTACTTGAAACCTTTGATGAACGTAAATGCAAAGAGAGGTCGTAGGCCGAGGTTGGTATGTGAATTTCCATTACCCTTATAAATAAAAATTGAATTTTTATGTAAGCTTATCTAATTTTAAAGATATGAGATTTTAACCTTTCTTTCATTAAAAGAATCACGTAACTTTCATAAAATAGACAAAATTTTCTTTAATACAAAAAATATGTATGAGAAAAGTTCTAAAAGTAGTAATTCACCAAGCGAGTGAGCAAAACATTCACTTTTTAATCATAGTAGTAAAATAAAAAATTCATTCGAAATTACATTTTTGTAATTACATAAAAGTAATTGCCTTCTTGTACCCATAATTTCACCCTTGAACGTCAATAACTTTTTTCATTTAATTCTGACAACTGAATCTAGCTATGATGGATTAAACATAAACCTAAAACTTCAATAGTCTTAGTTGTCTCAAATTGCTTTTAATAAATAATTAATAAGTAGATATTCGTTCACTTCTGTACGAAATAAAGTCAATACTATTTCCTTAAAGTAGTCTGTAGTTACTCCCTAAATTTAGAGAAACATAAAAGTAATATTAGTAATCAATAGAATGCAAAGTTATTACGTATTTAATGACAAGTGGTGTGTATAAATTTTAAAATTGATAGAACAATGGTAGTATTGATTTTTACAAAGCTATAGTTACGTGTGGGTGACTTAAAGAATCCCCAGCAACAGTACCGAAATTCGAGTAGGTGTAAATATTAATAGATACGTCCAACTTGTAATATGCAAAAGTTATCGAATATACACTTTTCCAAACAATTTCCATTCAAAATTATTTTAAACATTTTTAATAAATTTAATTATGTTATGTACATAATTTTAAAAATCTAACAACATTAGTTCCAATTCATAAAAAACCAAAAATAAATACATTTCAATTCCTTTTATTCCTGAATTTATTAACATAATTAAAGATCTGAATAAATTAACTGATAATAAATTTGTCTTCAAAGCTCCTACCAATTTAGCTAACATTTTTTCACAAAAATTAAATATAAATAATAACCTTGAATCAAGTGGCATATACCAACTACTATGCTCTTGTAACAATATATATATTGGTAAAACTAAAAGAAATTTTACAATTCGTTTAAAAGAACATCTAAGATATCTTACACAACCAGAAAAATATTCTTATAATTTAGATGCAAATAAATCAACTTTCGCTAAACACATTATCCAAAACAAACATAAACATTTAAATCATTCACTCATACATCCTTTTAAAATAACTAATTATAATAGACAAATTTTAGATAAATTAGGAATAATATACATTGAAACAACAAATCCAAATTTAATAATCAATGATCAAACAAATTTTGACGATCTTACATTAAATTATCAAACAGAATTTTTATGTCTTTAATATATTTAATTAACTCCAGATTCAAACATTGTACATACTAGCTAGTTTATATTTTTTAAAAAAATCTTTTATTACAAACCAATTTATGTTTTTCTAAATTTTCATGGAAACCAACTGTCATATTTAACGTTTGTAGAAAAATATTTTTTAATTCTGAAGATGACTCACAATAATTTTTGAGTTGAAACTAGTAATAAATAATAAATAAATACTAATATTGGATTGTTTAAAGCGTAAATAATTTATATACAGGGTGGCCCATTAGTGCGAGGAAGGTGGATATCCCGGAAAATATTAAAGTTAGAAAAACTTTTGCATTGAAAGTTGTGCAAATTAATAAGCTGCACATTTTAAAATTATTTTCGTTTATACCGGGTGTTCCATAAAAGTGCGACATACCAAAGTTATGTTTTTTCAAATAGAACCACCCATTTTTTATTGCAAATTTGGATGTTTTGGGAAATTGTAATGTAAGTTTATACGTTATACAGAGTGTCTAAAATGGAGAGTTTTTGCATTATTTCACTTTTTCCGAAAAAATTGACGTTTCGAAAAAATTAAATAACTCAGTTATCCTGAAATTTATCTAACTGCAGTTTCGTAGCTTTAATATGCATTACATGTGCCAACTAAAGCTAATTGTTCACCTTTCTAACCTTGCTAAGTTTTGAGTAATCAATTATTTAAATTGAACTTCTTAAATTCATGGATAACTTGATTTTTTCAAATGGCATCACCTAATTTTTATGTGCCTTTGAACGTGAAATTTCATAAGCATTCTAATGATAAGGTTGTAGGTATCTAACTCTTACGAGTTTTTACGATTTTGAGTAAGAGTTAGATACCTACAATTTTACCATTAGAAAGCTTATGAGATTCTACGTTCAACGGTACATAAAAAATTAGGTGGTACCATTAAAAAATCAAGTTATCCATGAAATTAGAAATTTCAATTTAAATAACTGATTCCTCAAAACCAAGAGAGGTTGGAAAGGTGAACAACCAGCTGTAGTTAGCACATGTAATGTATATTAAAGCTGCGAAATTGTAGTTGGATACATTCTAGAATAACCGAGTTATTTAATTTTTTCGAAAAGTTAATTTTACGGAAAAGTAAAATAATGCGAAAACCTCTATTTTAGACACTATGTATAATGCATAAAGTCACATTAAAATTTCCCAAGAAATCTAAATTTATAATAAAAATGGGTAGTTTCATTCAAAAAACATAACTTTGGTATGTCGCACTTTCATGGAACACTCTGTATAAACAAAAATAATTTTAAAATGTGTAGCTCATTGATTTGCACAACTTTCATTGCAAAAGTTTTTTTCTAACCATAATATTTTCCGAGATATCCATCTTCCTCGCACTAATGGGCCACCCTGTATATATATATACAATTTTGTTATTAAAAGTTCAAAAAGTTTATAATCAATGATTAAAACTTCGAACATTATAGAGGGTGCTTCAAGGTAAGTGGCTTATTAGATGTTCTGGTAAAACTACAAATAAATTGAAACTAAAAATTTGTGTAGATATAGGGTGTTTAAGATGTGTTTTATTAAATAAAAATAATAAAAGTGTTTATCACTTTCGGATGTACAGGAAGTTAACCCAACTTCCTTATTTGAAAATAGTATGTCATGTTTTTAATATAAGATTAGAATTCTACTCGATATTTTAGGGCTTAAGGATTTCAATATTATTAACTATAACTAACTCTAAAATTAGAGGTATGTTGATATTAGGAAAATCTAATGCTAAAACTAATCCCAATTTTAAAATTAATAACTGCCCATATATGATAACTTCCAATAACTATTTTTTTTTCATAAGTGTAAGAGAGGTGTAACTTATGTGTGGATATACTACTAATGTTTAAAATTGTACAGAGTCCTCAAAAAGAGATCAAACTTCGTCAACTTCAATTTTCATTGAGTCTCTTATTTTAAATAAAACGTACTGTATATTTACAACATTAATTGCTTTCTTTTTTTATTATCTTTCATTTTGAATCAGAATATTATTTTCTTAGTAACATGAAAAAACTGACAAACTACCGAGATCTGGACTTTAAGCTGACCACAAACCATGACATGTTCAAATAATGGTAAATTGTCCAAAAAGCTGGTTACTGACATCCACATTACGGTGAGAGGTTAAGGAATCTTGCATAAAAACATGACACTGTATTGAAAATAAGAATGTTATGGTTAACTTCCGGTATATCCGAAACTGCTGCAACAGACTATTTTCACCCTGCAGAGACCTACATAAAAATCCGGTACATAAACGGCAAAAGTGAGAACTATGTAGAAACTTCTATTAACCTGTAAATTTCGAGCCCATTAAAGATAAACTAGTTTTAATTTTTATTTATACATACATAATCCATACATAAAGAAAATGCAACAAAAATTCTCTTTTTGGTATAAATCTAATAAAAAAACTTGCAAAATGCAAGAAATTAGCATGAAAACACATATACAAACTTAAAACAACAATAATTGACAAACTGGCCTATTCTATGTAGCGAAGCCACAGTCCACACAAATATGATCTCGTCACACATAGCCTTTCTACACTGACGACATAACATTCTGGTTTCTCTTACGCAAAAGCTAAATCTGACTCGTTTCTGTAGTGGAGCTCCTTCCTCTGTGTTGGCTTGGATCTCCAGTAGATCTTCTATGGCAATTCTTAGAGATCTGTGAAGAATCTTAGACGGCAGACGCAATCTAATGAATGGTTCTGCTAGCTGCCAGGATAACTCGTGTAAAAACTTTTTCCTTGAAATACTTGCTGTATGTAGTGATAAAAGCACTTTAGCATTTATACCACATTGATCTAAAATTCCAAAAAGAAAATCTTAGGGGCCACCGTCTTGTTTTTCTGGCAACAGAATAAGTATGACACAGTTGATCAAACGTGTTCGTTCCACCTTTTGTGCTGTTGTAATCAAGAATAAACTCAGGTTTTCCTGTTTTTTGATCTACAGCATTATCAAAATGCATGGAGGACAGTAATATTACTACCTTGTTAGCCTTAGCACAGTCGGAAACTAAGGTTTTATTGTTGTCAAAACCAAAGAGAGAACGTCCTGCTAGTTTGTTCGTTAAGAATGTTGGAGGAATTTCTTTCTTATTTTTGCGCAGGGTTCCTATCATAGTCAACTTGTGGTCTTTCAATTTTTTTGAATAAGGGAACAGAGGAGAACCAGTTATCAACTGTTATATTGCGATTGGTTCCCATAATGGATTCTGCCAATTTGCGAACGTAATAGCTGTGTTCTGGTTCGTTTTGTGTATCAACTTTTCCACAATATGGAATGGCATTGACCATATAACTTATCAAAATGCATGGAGGACAGTAATATTACTACCTTGTTAGCCTTAGGACAGTAGGAAACTAAGGTTTTATTGTTGTCAAAACCAAAGAGAGAACGTCCTGGTAGTTTGTTCGTTAAGAATGTTGGAGGAATTTCTTTCTTATTTTTGCGCAGGGTTCCTATCATAGTCAAGTTGTGGTCTTTCAATTTTTTTGAATAAGGGAACAGAGGAGAACCAGTTATCAACTGTTGTATTGCGATTGGTTCCCATAATGGATTCTGTCAATTTGCGAACGTAATAGCTGGGTTCTGGGTCGTTTTGTGTATCAACTTTTCCACAATATGGAATGGCATTGACCATATAACTTGTTCGACCATCATTGAGCATTATAATTTTCATACCGTATTTATCTGGTTTGGAACTGATATATATGTAATATATATATATATATATAACCTACAAATTAGCTTGCGCCATATAAAAATTGCGGTTAAATTAACCTCCGCGGTAAAATGACCTCCGATACACGGAGCCCAACTAGCCGAAAGTCATTTTACGCCATTTTCTGACAATATTATTCACCATAGTGCAACCTAAATGCCAATAGAGGCGCCAAACTCAATTAATCGTATATTTTTGTTCATATACTTGTAGCGGTAACTTCAGCCTCCGTTAACATTGACAACAACGCTACGTCGCGTTTTAAAATTATATTTGAAATCTTTTAATCAGTTTATTTGTGGTTCTAAGAAACGATGACCTACGTCAAATTAACGTGTAGTTTTTTTATCTACTTCTTGCTACTTTACAACCACACCTTCATTATTTAATGTCAAGCCAGAAGTGCATTCCTACCTTTAGGGTAGTTAAACGCTAGTACAGTAATTTTTCTTGCTATTATTTGTATGTTTTATAATATGTTGCATATTGGAACAATTAATTCGTATGTCATATACAGGTGTACCTAAAAAACACCGACAAAAAAGGGGTGATTCTGTGATGAAAATTAAGATGGGTATTCGGTATAAAATTTTATTAAAATTGCTCCGAAGATTTAGAAAAAAGTGTTTTCCTTTTTTATTTTCCTTGTAGCTAACGACACGAAACTTGCTAAATATTATTTGTCAATAAAGCAAAACATATTTCGAAATTTTTATATTCTTGAACTATGGTTAGAAAGGGTTGAAATAGTCATCCCCTAAGATATTTTTTCTTATAACTTTTTTGAGTAAAAATTTTTTTCGTGACCGAAAAGCTCAATTCATTTACCAGAAAAAAAAAATAAATACAATGCATTTGCAGAAAGATGTTAATCTGTGCTTTGCAATGACATTCATAAACACAATAATACTGATACCAGGATTGTGGAATGTCATTTTCTGTTGCCTTTCTTATTGTTTCACAAGTTACATTATATAATTGAAAATATGTATGCATTAAGAATTTAGAAATGACAGATATGAATTTTACATAGAGTCGTACCTACTAACGGTAATGCATTTTATTTATTTATTTCTCGTAATGCTTCAGTTTTCGAAACAAATTTGTAGAAAAAAAGTTAGTAAATTGATTGTGTCTTTTGGCCATATTTAAAAAAAAATTTTATTCAAAAAAAGTTGTAAGAAAAAATATTTTAGGGGTTGACTATTCCAACTATAGTTCAGAGTTAAAAATTTTTAAAATATGTTGTTTTATTGACAAATAATATTGATCAAGTTTCGGGTCTTCAGCTTTATATACAGGTGAAATAAGAAAGTAATTGAGTAAGTCCCTCCAAATTATTATTTATATCATTATGTTCCTTGTTATTACCTCCACTATAGGAAGCCTAATAACAAGGAACATAATAATATAAAAAAGTAAAACCTTTTTTTTTTTTAATTTTTAGAGGGTTATAACTTTTCCGGGAAGGGATTCTTCAAAAAATTTATAACAAATATCCACCTTAATTTTCATCACAGAATCATAAAATTTTTCGGTGTTATTTAGATACACCCCGTATAGTATGTCCCCGGATCGATTTTAAAAGGAGAAACATTTCTTATTTTTGATTACCCTTGATGTTTTGTCCTGCTTGTTTTCAATTCTCCAAAACACAAAAATTATTTTTCCAATTTTGGCATATAAAGTGACATTTTTCATAATCGTAGTAGGTGTCAAAATGGTCTAACTTTCGTAACTAGTTACGAAGTAATATTTTTGTAATTAGTTACGAAAAGTAAAGTTAATTAGATGAATGATAATACTGTATGAATCCTGTAAGGAAGTAGAGGCACCGAAAATAAAATACGGGGAAAAGGAAAGAAGAAAATATTATGGAAGAGGTGGATATGAAAAGAAGAAATAAAAAGGCTAAGACAGAAAAGGAATATGTATAAAAAACGAAATAATACGCTAAACAAGAAACGAAGAAAAGGAGAGTAAAGTACTGGATGTGTAATGAAGAGAGACAGTGCAAACTGTGTGGGAATGAATGAGAAAACAGAACACATTAAAAAAAGAACGTCGAGAATTACGTCCAGAAGAAATGGAGTGGTGGATAATATTAAGGGAGTGACAAAGGAGAAAGAAAGAAATATTGAAGACCTAGTGGGTGTGGGAGTTAGGAAAGATGTATTTTTGTTTTAAAAATTTGTTTATAAAAACCAAATCTTTTCTTAATTTAAATTATGTCATAATGCTTTGCAGTCTGGTGTTATAAATTATTATTTTCGTGTTGTTTCTGATGTTTCTACCCCATATAGCTGTATGTAACTGTCTTATGCCTATTCCTATTTGCTCTAGCTTACTTTCATTTTCCTCCTCTGTAGTTTTCTTATTTCCTTGTCTATCATTGTTAGGTACTTTGTTCTCTTTATATTTATTTCCAACCCTGCTTTTTCCATTCCTTTAAGTTTCTAACTATGTAGAGAACATTTTTTTGCAATTTTTCAGTTTTAAATTGAAGTGAGTGATTTACTAAAAAAATACTTTGATGATAAAGTGCAACTAAATAACCATGTGTAGAGTGATTCTGACTTGACAACACTGTAAGGATCCCATTTTCACAAAGAAAGAATATATGGAAGTCGGGATGTATTAAAATGTAAAACTATAATACACGGATGTCATTTTCACCGTTTAATGTATAACTTTAGTTATACGAGTATATACGAGGAAGTCGACGTGTATGGTTTTTGTACGGATGCCAATTTGTGCGCCAACTATATATACATAAGCAACTTTGCCGGCAGGTATGTAAAGCAGTTACATAGTCAATTCTTCAATAATTATAGCCAACATAACAGTTGGCAAGTATAAAAATTTCGAATCGCCTGCAGTAAAGTACGCAAGAGGTTGTACAATAGCAAACTAACACTGAGAATCACCCGACAGCTGTTTCGTCCTTTTGGGACGGGAGTGAGAGAACTCGAGTGTAAGTTCACTATTGTACAAACGCGTTTGTTTTTTATAAATTTGTCCCATACCTCTCTTATAGGGGCTAATTTGTCTTGCTGTTTTCTCACATCTCTGTTGGTTTTATCATCGAAACGTAATGTTGTGAGCAGAAACTTAAATCTATTCAAGGACATTGTCATTCTGAAAAAATTATCACTATCTCGAACAGACCATAATTCAGACATATTGATATGGTAATTTCGTTTTACTCCTGCTTTATACAGCAAGCCTACAAATGCATTTAATTCACTAGATCTGTCACGTGCTGGTACGACTGTAAGTTGGCGATAGTTTGAACCCTTCGTGGGATTGCCTCATTCGCATGTGTTACTATACTCAAAAAAATATTATCGTCTAATAAGACCTTCCAAATTTCCAAACAATTTGTAGCATTTCTGGCTTCTCCTTTGGGCCCGGGCATATGAATCACCAGGTTTTTCTCTTGTCGGCGGTTTCGTCTTTCAGAAAGCTATGTCGTACAACGGTAATCATTTTTTCCTAAATAATTTACATATACATAATTGACGCCTGGTGATTTGGAAAACGTTATTTTACCTCTGAGTACTGGCTTGCTTCGATTAGAGACATTCACATCATTTTCGCTACTACCTTCATCGACTTCTTCTTCTGCACTTTGCTCAGATTCTGTTACGACAAAGTCTGAATCATCGTCAGAATCCGAACTCCCTGCAGACTCTACGTCAGTTTCTCCTTCCATAATCCTTCTTACCTCTTTTTCTTACTCTTCTTGTCTCAAAGGACGACGTCTCTCCCAATCTGACATGTTTTTAACTTTATAATAAAAATTAAACCACAACACTTTCATTATAAAAGACACTGTGGGGTCATCGAGACCCTGGATAAACTTTGCTACAGTCACGCTTTACTACTAGTTGTCGACTGGTAAAAAACTCACCGCCGGCGTGTACTTATAGATGTGAGCTGAATTTACATGGAATGGATTTGTACTGGGTCTTATAGACCCCAGCGTGTCGTTTCAGACTTAAATAAAGCACCTCGCAAACACAAATTTTCAGTTTCAATTTATTTGTAGTTTCACCATAACGTCTAATACGCCATTCAACGTGTAGCACCTTGTATATACATATTAAAAACAGCGGAACAAGTAATTGCAAAAACCAACTAAACTGTTTTTCTTTGTAACAAAGACCACAGATAAAAACAGTATATATATATCTGTGGTAGAACACCGGCATAAACGTGTTTGGCTGATATTATCAGAGTAAATTATGTTAAAAATACATCTCTACTCGTAGATGCAATTTATTTATTAAAAAAAAATCAATGTGAAAATTATCATTTTTGATCAAAATTTAAGTATCGAAATAAAAAATTTCAAAAAATGCTACTGCAAGAAACAAAGAGAAAAAAAAAGAAATAATAATTCTAATAAAAAATGTAATCATACTTTTGTTTAATGTAATAATTAACAACAAAATAAAGATAACCCAAACAATTCACTTTAAATGTATAAATAAAGCACTATGCACTACCAAAACATAAGACGAATGGACTTAATGTAATGTTTAGGAGCTAAAAACATTAAACAAAATTAAAAATAAAATAAGAAGCGAAAAGAGCAGAATGAATTAAAAAATAACAGCGTTATACAAAAAAAAACATTGCGTAGCAAATACACAATATGTTGCAGTAACCAGTAAAGGTATATGGTATAATTACCCCGTAAAAACCACGCCACGTATAGATAACAAACTGCTATAAAATTTACAGAAAACTGTAGATAGTCCGATGCCGCGATAAAACGTGATAATGGTAGATTCTCGAGCAGAATCTACATACTAACATGAGATACCTCGAACGTAAATTCACAAACATTTCTGTTAATAGCTTTCAATGTAAAGTGCGTGTACATAATATGTATATTATATATGTTACAGTGAAAGTCCGAAATTAGTGAATGTCAGCAATCAGCAGTGAATGTCGACAAACACCAAATGCCTTTGTGAAAGACCGAACAATTATTATTTTTATTATGCATTCGAACTCTCACCGGTATATGTCAACAAACTCAAGTGAATGTCGGAAACTACAGGTCGTAACTGTATTGTTGTGAAAACAATGGTCAGTCGATTTAACTCTAGATGCCAAGTTAACTTGATAGACTTACAATCACACAAGGATGGCGATTACAAGTTTGTAATGGTATATCAAGATCATCTAACTAAATTTGTGCAGTTAAGACCTTTAAAAAGCAAAAGAGCGGAAGAAGTAGCATATCACCTTCTTCATATTTTTGTAACATTTGGTGCCGCTGCTATATTGCATTCGGATAATGGTAGAGAGTTTATTAATCGATTCATATGTAAACTATCCGCTATGTGGAATGATGTTAAAATAGTGCACGGGAAACCTCGTCACAGTTAAACACAAGGTTCAGTCGAAAGAGCCACATACAAAATATGTTAACAGCGTGGATGCAAGATAATGACTCAGATAAATTTTCAGAAGGTTTGCCGTTTGTCCAATTCGCCAAAAACACTACAAATCACGAAGGAATACCTCAGACTCCATGTCCATATTGATGACCATGTTTCAGAAGAAAACAACGTAAATAACCAAAATAATATTAAAGGTAATCTGCAACCTAGCACATCTTCATTTCAAACGCTGTCTGCTGCAAAACCTAACACATCATCATCTCGAAAACTAACCGATCCACAATCTAACACGTCTCCATTTCAAGCACTAACTGAACAATACGAACTAATTTCTTTAAAGAGATTAGCCGCAAAAAATAATATTTTACTTCAAGCCACCAAAATGGTGCAAACATCAAAGAGAAAGTTTCTTCCATCCCAAATTGGCGAAACCGTAAGAATTCAAGTCCCTGATGTCGATCGTGGTCGTACAGACCCCAGAAGTGTGTTAGCGATTGTGGTTGGAATGGAGGATTCAGACTTTTATAAATTAGCAAACAAAAATGGTACCTTAATGCAGCTTTTCACCCGTAATCAGTTCACAATTTGTAAAGAAAACTTACTTTCGATGGACAAGGTTTCCACTCAAAACATGTCGGTAAGAGAAGCAGCTTCTGCTAATTCAAAAAGTGGAGGGCAAGTCTATACACGTTGTAACTGCAAAAGAAAGTGTGCCACGGTTAAATGCAGCTGTAAAAGCAAGGGGATTTTGTACAATTCCAACTGTCATGGTAGTTTAAGTTGTTGCAATAAATAACATTGTCATACATTGTCTTGGTTTCTGACATTTCAGTTTAAAGTTGAAATGTATGAGTACGTTGATTATGTTGATATTATTTTAGTTGTGTTTTGTGATTTGAAATGTCCTATTTGTTTGTTTGTTTTTCTTTTGTGTTTATTGCAAAACTTTTTTGCTTATCGATTTATTAAATAAATATAACACGTAAATTTATTTTTGTTTTTATTTATTAGAAAAACGTTTCTTTTGAACATATACCATGAGCGCATGGTGAATGTTAACTTTCTCCGGTTAAAGTTCGATATAATGATATTTGATCGATATTTCGAACATACGCCAAACAACTTAGATAGTGTTGACATTCACCGGTGTATCACGACATTCATCGGATTTCGGTGTTTCACAGTAACATATAGTATTGATACCCGGTGAAAGAAACTCACAGTTAAGTATCAGATAATAAGGAGTCCCAATAACGAAAACCATACGTTTGAAGGTGTTGTTCTTGAATGATTAAGAAAGGTATCATCTTTTTATTTATTTATTCGTACCTATGGTACATTTTCAATATTGTATTGTGATGTAAGTGTTATGTATCGTGCCCCAGACCGTGAATTCTAGGCATTTACTCACTGGGCAACATTCCTCTTAAAATGTTCTTTCTTGGTTTCAGGCTTAAAATGGGCAAAGTATGCAAAAATTTGCGTAAACGGTAGTCTCAGGTACAACTTGAAGAGGCTATAGCAGCTATCAGAAGTGGAGAATCTCAGCGAAATGTTTGTACTAGGTTTCAAGTACTTAGGCGCACGTTACGTCGATATTTAATTCAGAGCTTATCTATAAAGAAATTGGGTCGTTTAAGTATATTGAACCAACAGCAGGAGAGAGACTTTTTGCAGTGGAGTAAGCCATATTGTGAGATTGGACTGCCGCTCACTCTCAAACTTGTCCGACATCAAATGTTTCGATATTGTGATACACATTCCCAATAAATTTAACCTCGAAAAACAGCTTGCTGGAAATGGCTGGCTGTCTTTGTTCCTAAAAATACACGCTGATATATCTGTACAAAAGGGGCAACTTATGAACACTGCACGCGCTCAAAAACTCAACAAGGCAATTGTATCTGATTATTTTACAAAGATTTCCGAAGTTATGGCAAGATTGGACATTACAGATAAACCTCAACATATTTTTAATATGGACGAGAAAGGCTGCCGCCTCACCATACATCATCAACAACGTATTATGTCTGAAAAGCGAGTAAAACGGGTTCATATGGTTGCGCCGGAGCATGCGGAGAATGTCACGGTTGTGGCTTGTTGCAATGCTATGGGCAACTCTATTTCACCTATGATACTGTTTCGAGGAAAACGTCTAAAGCCAGAATTTTGCTACAATTTACCTCATGGCTCTCTTCTAAAAATGGCTCTTAAAGGGTCTATGACGACACAACTCTTCAGTGACTTTCTAAGACATTTTGTTCAGTATAAACCGACAGGAACAATACTTCTTGTGTTTGATGGAGCTTCTACCCACCTTGATTTTACCACTGCTGAAACAGCCGACCCTCTTGGTATCACTTTATTCTGTTTACCATCAAACACAACGCATGAGCTCCAGCCTCTTGATGAAGCTGTATTTCGCTCTTTTGAAGCAAATTGGGACCAGGAGCTTTTAAGGTATTGGGATATTTACCCTCAACGAAGCCTAAATAAGGCCAGATTTAATCTAATTTTATCCCGTGTTTGGCCTAAGTGCATGACACTAGAAAATATTATTAGCGGATTTAGAAGTACAGGATTGTTTCCCCTAAATCCTGATGCAATACCTGATGCAGCTTTTGAACCTTCTTTACCAACAGAGCGAGCTATGCCTGATGAAATAATCAGAGAACATAATGGAGACACCGAGAGGACAAACGAAACTCTTCCAATAACAGATAATGAGATTTCTTCAGACGATGATGTTCCTTTGGCACCTAGATAAATAAATGCAGTTCCTCAAGAAACATCTCCAGTTACAATGAATATGTCTTTTCAGGAACTGCTGCCGACTCCTATTGATGGAAATAATAAAGTAGTGAGAAGAAATAGGGGTAAAGTATTGAATTACAAAGCTCAGCAAATAACAAAAGATCTTTTCTCTGAGAAACATGGCCAATCACTCAAGGGATCTTCAATTTCCAAACAGCGAAGTGCTATCCCTCGGTTTACTAAACAAATTACCCACGGGTCATGGTTATGTGAAGCTTGTAGAACTTGGTTCCATGAGGCATGCGTTGGCCTCGAGCCTGATGACGATGAAGATTTTGAGTGTTGTTGACTTATTTGCATTTATGTATTGTTTTAATTCTTGTGTTATAAAATAAATTAAATCACAACAATCTCTCCAAGTTTAAATATTTTTTCCTGTGGCCATATAATCCGACCATATTGGTAATATGGCCCAAGTGCATAGTGTTAAGATTTTTACACATAAATCTCTTACGAATCATTTCTAACCAAGCTAAATTACATAGGTATGTTAGCCAGATACTCACCAATTATGATGAAAAAAAACGTGCCTTGAAACACTCAGTTTTAATTAAAAACACAAATTACATTAAGGTGGGCCATATTTATCTCCACTACCTTATTTATTATAAAAGTTGAAAAACAATTTTTATGTAAAATACAAATACATTTACAAAAATGTCTTTCTATAAAGTGCCAATTTGGCTGATTTCACTTTGACCAAAATATAACAAATTCCCGATATATAAAATACCAAGCTTAACTAAAATCGTACGAGTAGTTTTAAATCTGTTTTGTTTACATAAACATTTACATTTAAATTATGTGAAATGAAACTAATTATAATATGTCAGTAATGTTCAAACAATAATACAAAATTTAAATTTATTGATAATATGTAATATTATGCGCTTTTAATTTGTTATTGTTATGTGAAGATGCTTAATTTGATTCAAATCCTTGGGAAGACGTATATTTGAATATTTTAACAAATCTTCAATTACGCTCCCTAATACTACGCTGCAAAATTTTCTAATAATAAATGATGATAATTATTATTGTAATAATTTGTAGAAATCTGTAGTACGTAAGATGCCGGTTGTGAACTTTTAAAGATTGCGAAAAAAGCTAAGCGCATTTTAAACGCAATATATCAAATTTCTAGCTAATTGAAAAAAACTGTAGGCAGTGATAATTGCAGAATTACGTCCGTCACCTACATACGCGCGTTTTGCCTTTTTTGAGGCTCATCAGTGTAGAGTAGCTCAAACGCAAATCTATAAAAATCACGCCATTGAAAACGGTAATTCTTAACTTTTAACTTTTTTCATCGATTTAACTTAAAACTGATTAACCGTCCAAGCGCATGCAATCATTACTCTTACTTAACACACCGAGTACTGAAGTATTTCAAAAAACGGCGAAGCAGGTGTACTGGTTGACCCAATAAGACTGTTCCTCGGCCATATCTCGGGAACCGTTCGTCGTATGACTTTGGTGTAAAAAAAATATTAGGTAAATCGGCTATGAAGAATCGCAGAAAAATATTTTCAAGTTTTAAAAATGACCACCAGAGGGCGTAACTGCCATCTTAAATTTTTAAATTGCATTTTCTATAAATTTCGCATAATAAACAAAAAATTTTTTTCACATTTCTAAAAAGAACCAGTAAAAACAAAAGTTCAGTTATTTCAAAAACAAAGATGGCGGGGGGCGTTCAATTGTTTTTGCAATAATCTGCTTTAACTTCTTAACGGTTTGACCGATTTCAACAAATTTGGTATCGTTGAAAAGAGCATTCCTTAAGCAATAAGAACCAAGAAGTCAATTTAGTTGAATCCTTCTCCGCCAGGGGGCTAGTTTTAACACCATGACCCAAATTAAAAAATCAAATGAAATGATATGACTTTTTCTTTATGATAAAGTAGCCAAATAACATCCAAATAGGCCAGTGAAAACCATTTTTCAAAATCTCGTTCCTAACCTCAAATATTGGAAAAATGAGAATAATGGATGTTTGAAGATCGACGACCGCGCGGCAACTTTTCTAAAACTATTAAAAATTTAGCACAAAATGAATAAGATGTTAAAGAGACAATTGTGAGTCTAAATAGAATTCATTTAGGTATTATTTAAAAAATATATATCATCAGAACATTCATGTTGCTCCAAAGGGACTAAACGCATTTTGAACTTATTGTCACTTTAATATTACTCTCGTAATTCTAACCTTTAATTTAAAAGTAAGCCTAAAACCTAAATAGGTATACTATATCCGAATTCGAATATGTTAGACCATATATTTTGGTATTTTTTTTTAATAATCTATAACAATTTTTTATTTCGCCATACTTATTTAGTATGAAAGCGATAATTTTAAAATTTTGAAATTGCTCAAACTCGTTTTTTTAATGGCGCCCTTCATTTTTTAAATTGTTTCTAATGTCTAATTCTCTATCGATTTGCACTAAAAATTTGTCGCCATCGAATAAAATAAAAAAAATTGCTATTTAATAAAGTGTAAATTTATTCAAACAGTAAGTGTTGCGTCACCTAGAATAGTCTCGTGTTCACGTAACACGCCCGAAAATACATTCGCATATCTTTTTGTTTGTCTTTTGGAATGATTAAATTAAAAAAACTAAATAAAATAGCAATATCAACTATTATACCGTGTGTCCCACGGAAAAGTTGACATAAGCATTTACTGTGTTAAATGAAAAATTAACGTGTATCTTTTTCTGGACCAATTCGAACACAAAATAACAACATAGGATAGATAAAATAACACAAATTGATAAGATAAGAGTGAATATTCAAAGCGTATTTTACTCAAAATTAGTAAAATAAGTTATTTTTTGTAAAATTTTATTTATAAACCGAATGGATTTTCATTTATTAAGCGGCCGTCCTTGGATGAATTAGTTAATTTGTTGCCTATTATTTTTTACGAATTTCTAACTTAGGGTTCGATTCAGATTTGAGTATTTTTTTTATTAATTTTATCATCATTATAATACAATTTTGTAAAGTGAATTTAACATTTTGAAAAAAGATTAAAACTCATTTTATAAAAATTGTATAATAACGACATCAATAATAATTTTATTAACAAAAAAAATTACGACAATCGGGATCGTACCCTGATTTATTCGCGAAAATCATTCTAAATATTTTACTGTTTTTTTATTATCTAATAAAATATGTTGCTATATTGTGCTCAAATTGTATCAGAAAAATATATGCACGGTATAGCAACTTTATTACGTATACCCAATTCCTGTCTTCAAGATGTCATTGTAAAAAAAAGGAGTTTACATTCGGGCCCTATATAGCACGAGGACTGGGGCTATAGCCCCTAAAGCCCTCCCTTTAACCCAAGGGTGACATCTAGTGTAATTTTGTGTTACCCAGCAAAAACTAAACACCGTGTATATTTTTTTAATATATCTGGATACAAGCAAATAACTTGGAGCTGTTACCCTGGCCAGCAAAAAGCCCAGATTTTAACATTATCGAAAATGTTTGGGCTCGAATACTTGCTGTTATCCGAAGACAACAAGGGCCAAAATTTATACCAGTAAACCGTAATGCACTAATTGCAGCCATTGATACCGCATGGGAAACGATTAATATTAATTATATTGATACCTTGATAGCGTCAATGAGCAGACGCCTCCAAGAATGTATCAATAATAATGGAGGTCACACCCATTATTGATTTCTTATATTTATTTATATAATAAAACGTTTTCATTTAATTTTAAACTATAACTTGGTATCTTAATTATAATTATGTAATAAATTCTTGTCAAAAACTAAATATATACGTTGACAATAAGAATTGCCTTAGTTTTTATTTTCACTTTTTATATTAACTACAGAAAAAATGAAACGTCATAAAATATACATTTTGTAAGGACTAAATATTATGAATAGAGAGTTTAATGATTTTTTTTAATAACTTACAATAATTAGTAGGTTAGATTTATTTAAAAATAAGTAATAATCAGTCAACCCAAATAACCATGTTTAGTTTTTGATTTAATTTAAAAGTTATTGCTTGTAGACGTTTTTAAATCAAAATTATTTCTAATTTTATTTTGTAAACATTTCCTAAACAAAATTTTGATTCGATAATTAATCGAGCTATGGTGTTTAATTAGCGATACCTTCAAATATATTCTTTAAAGAAAAAATTAAGTAAGCAACGTAAATTACCTATTTTCTAAAACGTGCTTAGTGTAATGATTCATTCTACAGTCCTTCTATAAGATAACCCCTGCTGAGACTACCTGCTGTTAGAATTGTAAATGATACCCTTAAGCCCGCTTCACAATGTACAAACTTTTGTTTACAGAAATTGTGGTGTCCAAGTTTTAAACTTCATGAGTGTACCACGCGAAGATTTAGAAAAAAGTTAAAACATTCTCAACAGATGACGTTTCCTCTTCTTTATTAATTTTTAGAGTGAATCAAAAAAATCTATTTTGGGCAAAACGAAGTTTGTAGGGTCAGCAATTTCAAAAAACAATAATAAGACAATAAAATTTTACGTATCCTGTATTTCAGTCATCCACAACCGGTTGGTCACGTACTCAAATGACAAATGCAATATTTGGTCCAAATTTCAAAACAATCGGTGAAGAATATCGGAAATTTATGATTTTGAAGAAACAACATTTAAGTTTTTATTTATAAAGTTGAGAATTAATAGAAATGTTTTGGAAAAATGTTAAAGTAATAATCTGCTACGTAGGTACTACAAATAAAAAATTACAGTAAGAAATTTTTGAAGAATGTGGCGCAACGCGGTTTCAGGAAATAATAACTGTTACGAGTTTTTAGCAACTTTGCCGACAGGTATGTAAAGCAGTTACATAGTCGACTATGTAACTGCTTTACATACCTGTCGGCAAAGTTGCTAACATTTTCGTACGTGAACGCTTTCACGAGTCGACACTAGATGTCGAAAAACTTATCATTTAAGTTACGAATTTTGTAACATTTTGTTGTTACGATAATACTTATTTACAAAATTAACAGATTAACGTGTGTATCCTTTGATAAGTAGATTCTTAGATTTGTTATCTGTTTTTCAACGTGTTATTGCAGGTGCTAAACACACATTTTTAAACAAATGTGTACCTACTTATTTTAAAGAACTCTTCTATCAAACTTAAAATGTGTAATGGTTTTGCCAATATTTTTTCTTTTGTATTACAGCTAGCTTACTATCTCGAATTTATTTAAAATTTTTAAAAATTTTTGACGAAAGAAACATTTTTTGCACTAAACTATTGTTGAAGTAAAAAGAAAAATTATCTGACTTGTTTTGTAAAACCTAAATTTCTCTCATAAAGGATTGTATGGTTCAGCTTTTAAATTTTTACAAATTCATCGTTTACATAAATATATGAACATTATTTTTCTATTTCGTTATTAGTTCTTTCGTTTGTATATGTCCTTGAATTTTGCGAAATAAATCGACATTTTAATGTAATATATGGATACAGTAGTATCTCATACAAAATGAAAAGCAACTTCAAAAAAAGTAGATGCTGGCCAAATACAATACAGTTATCAATAAGTGTTTTTACAGAAGTCCACATCACACTGAAACTAATATATCAATAAGATCGTAAAGAGACGCACCTTGCTCGAAAAAGTTTCCTTCCATAATTTTTGTTGTATAATTGCTATTCTTGGAGATACTGTTAAAACAATAATATTTCAATCATTACTTATCGAATCAAAAAATAGTTTAAACAAAAGTTGTGTATAATTAAAATACAAACAACTTTCATATAAAGAAAAAATGTGTATAATAAACATTTTGTAAATATCCAAGAATTTTAAAATTAATTTGGGTTAAGAATCCTTTTGGTTCGACGTGTTAGAATCAAAATAAAATCAAGATCTGGTATTATAAATAACATATACATGCTAAGTTTAATAAAAATTGTAACAGTGGTTTTTTTTAGGGTTATATGATACTTAATCACTCGACAGTTAAATATAGGACTGTTAAACACAGTCATACAAACACAATGACATTTAATCACACCTACATTTAAACAAGCCGAGGTTTAACTAATCTAACATATAATCACGGCGACAGATACACATTCAACAATTTGATCGTATGTACAGGGTGTCCTGTTTTCGACACTACTTATGCAAGGTATCTCCGTTATTATTGCAGTTCGAGTTTTGGGGTTTTCGCGAACCTGTGTCACTTTTTTGTAAAACAAACGATGGCGCAGACAGATTTATCATCGCTCTCTTCGTTTTTGAAATACAGAGTGAAGTTGAAAAGTGTGCATTTTCAGACACCCTCTGTAATTCAGGTATCTGATAAGTTATCGACTAGGTAAAAACGAAATCTTACACATTTTTTATGCAGAATCCAGTGACGTGCTTAATTTTTCTCTAGGTGTCTCCATTTTTGAGAAAATTACCAAAGTTAGGATTTTTTAAATGGGACACCCTGTATGTCAATTTGTATTTACATTCCACTCATTAAGAGCTTTCCAGAAATGTATAATAGTCGGCACTTTGTTTCCAATCGAAGGTTACAATCTCCTTTTTTTTTAAATAAGCCTAGGAACTAAAAGCCAAACAGATTCATTTTTATTAAACTTATAGTAAAAACCAATAACCAATAACGCGTATATATATTTATAGGTGTTGTTCAAAAATGGTTGCCATTTTCCCTAATGCAAAATTGGCACTTTTGCGAAATTTTGTTCAAGGCATTTAAAATTATTATGGGGTGACCTATAAATATATATACGCGTTATTGGTTATTGGTTTTTACTATAGGTTTAATAAAAATAAATCTGTTTGGCTTTTAGTTTCTAGGCTTATTTAAAAAAGGAGATTCTAGACATTTGATTGGGAACAAAATGCTGACTATTATACATTTCTGAAACTTTTAATGAGTGAAATGTAAAATACAAATTGACATACAGAAGTGTCCCATTTAAAAATTTAACTTTGGTAACTTTCTCAAAAATGGAGACACCTGGAAAAAACTAAGCACGTCACTGGATTCTGCATAAAAATGTGTAAGATTCCGTTTTTACCTTGTCGATAACTTATCAGATACCTGAATTACAGAGGGTGTCTGAAAATGCACACTTTTCAACTTCACTTTATATTTCAAAAGAAGAGAGCGATGATAAATGTTTGCGCCATCGTTTGTTTTACAAAAGATGACACAACGCGAAACCCCTAAACTCAAACCGCAATAATAACGGAGATACCTGCATAAGTGTCGAATACAGGACACCCTGGACATTTCATCACATTGTAAGAAAAATTGCAGAACACTGACAAATATAAAAATTCGTTATAAATTTATCAAATTTAAAGAAACGTTTACCGCAGCACTCCACTTCGCCCAGATAAGTAAAAATAAAATTGCGATTTAAAAAAAAATGGTTCAAACAAAGGCTATAACAATAAAATTTTCAACAACTTTTCTCTCTCAACTTTTTTCGTAAAATTGATATTGGTGGAGATATTGTTACAACAATTGTTGTCACGTGATTGTTATATCTCAGTAATTCATAAGATGTGGAGTAAAAATAATATTTATATTAAAAAAAATAAAATATTAAGATCAAATAAAAAATGAGACGATAAATTCTTACCCTTATTAGAGTGCGCTTTAAAATTTATATTACTTCAAATAAATATTGCAAAATTGCAATATTGAATGGTTTATCGCGTAATTAACAATTATTACTCAACACCTTATACTAAGATGAGCAAAATGCAACGGTTTTTAAATTGAAAAATTTTAGCACCTTATTTTGAAGATCACCTTTTAATAAAAGTGATAGTTTATACTTTACAGTACTCCATGGTCAACAAGCAAAACATATTCTTCCCTCCCGGACAATAAGAAAAAATGTGTAACACAATTTTACGAAACATAATCACACACTCATAAAAACCTTAGAGACTTAGGGGTTAGTTTTTATTTGGTTTAAAACTAACATAACACTCATTGGTGGCGGTAAAGGGGTTCTGGGTACATGTCAAAGTTAATATTTAAATAAGGGTTTTTTTGTAAAGGTGTCAGAAATAGTCATTAAGAAAAGTTGTTCGAAATGATATTTTAGACCTATAAGTGACTATACGTCTCGCTTTGGGCGGAACAGTTCTCCTTTCATGTAGTCTGTCCTGGCACGGCAAGGCAGTACCCGCACTACCCGCTTGATGTTCAGTCAATGACTGCAATATTTTGTTTTAGTTCAAGCATGTTCAAGTCAGACGAAACTAGGATCATCTGACAAACGCAGTGATTTGTAACACAACAATAATGCCTAAACGCAAGTTTCCTTTAATATTAGTTTGCAACAGAAGTATCCATTTATAAAACAAAGAAAAGATGATACTGCAGACGTTACGTGTAAAAAGTGTCGTACTGATTTTAGTGTTGGACATGGAGGTGCCAGTGATATAGAAAAACGTTTAAAATCAGAAAAAACACAGGTTGCCGATCAAGCTGTTGCTTTAAGCTTGTCAATGCTTAGTTTTTTAAAAAGAACCGATTTGCCGACTTTCAAGGATTTGGATATAGCTGCAGCTTAGGGCACGTGGGCGTTTCAGATCGTGCAACATAATCACAGTTTTCGTTCAAATGATTGTTCGTCTCCTTCAATTCAAGTATGTTTTGAGCAAAAATTTAGGGGAGCAGGTACAAAGTCTCAAGCTATTGTTGTAAATGTGCTGTCAAATATGGCAACTGAAGATTTAAAAGAGCATTTACCCAAAGCTCACTGTATAACTTCATTAAGAGATGCTTCAAACAATGGCTCAATCAATTATTCCCAGTTTTGATTCGCCATTTTTTTACCATACGAAGGAGTGAAAGTTAAGGTTTGAGAGTTTCGAGAGCAGCCAGGCGAAACATCGGATATTATTAGAAGTATGGTCTTTCAATGACTGGAATAAAATACTTGTTGCGTTTTGTGGTGACAACTCAAACTGCAACTTCGGGGGAAGAATGGAAAAGGAAGAAATAATGTTTACTCAAAATTAAACGAATCACTCAGCATACAGCTTATTGAAATTGGATGTGGAGCCCACATAGTCTACAACGCAAACAAAACTGCCGCTGTTGACTTCGAATGTATCGTAGTGAATTTACTCATTTTTCTACATTTACAGCGTTCGAGTAGAAGCTTTGAAAGAGTTTTGTGATTTTACCGAGACAGAGTATTAAAAAGTGTTGGGTTACAGTAAAACAAGGTGGCTTGCGTTAATGCCCGCGCTTGAGAAAGTTATAAAAATGTTTCAGCCTTTGAAAAACTATTTACTGAGTATTGACTAATGCCCAAATATTTTAAAGACGTTTTTCAAAAATCCCAGCTCAGAATTGTGGTTATATTTTTTACACACACAAGCAGAGACTTTTCATGAAGCTGTGTTAAAAATCGAAGAGCAAAATGTGTCGGCCATAGCGTCTGCCAACGAAATTAATTGTCTTCGAGATAACCTGGCACTAAAAGAGATTACGATTTTCCGTCTCCACATTGTCCGTAATCTGCTTGTAAAATTATAAAAAAGAGAAGCTGTTATTGACCAGCAGAATGTAAAAACTGAGGCGGTTGAGTTTTATAAAACAAGCAAAGAATACTTGGAGCAGTGGTGTCAATTCAACACAGAACTAGAAGTCTTTGAAAATGGGCAAATTTAACAAAAATGCCTACGTGAGAAGAGGTACAGAAAGTGCCGGATTTATTCATCACGCAAGAGTTTATTAGTAGCAGAAAAGATACAAAAGTCTTTCATGAGCATTCACTTATTTCCAAGTTTGCTACAGATGAAAAAATCTCTGGCTGGAATGCCGAGAATGTTTCTCCTAAAAACCGTTGTTGGGCCGAATTATTTTAGCACTTTCGTACCAACAATCTTCATTTAACAAACTTTTCCACAATTAATGAGTTTGTTATGTGTCTGTCTGGAAGTAATGCACCTGTCGAAAGAGTTTTTTCTCAAATGAACAAAATATGGACAAATGATAAATCGTAGTTAAGTGTCGCATTAATGAAAGCTATTTTGATTACGAAAATAAATATAAATAAATCATGAACTGAATTCCACACTTATCTAAGAACAAGACCCGATATTTTGAAAAAAACTTGTTCAGTCGACAAAAATACGACTTATAAGTTACGTCACTACTGGGGCTTAGTAAGTCGTGCCTACTTAACTCTTTTGTGTTTAGTGCTTTGATTATTTTGTGTTATTATATCTTTATAATAAAAAAACTTGTAAAACACTAAAAACCTTTTTATTTATTATATAATTCAGCAGATGCTCTGGCAAAAAAATACATGGGCACGTTACAATACTGACGAATTTATTTTAAATAATGAAGAGATTAAAAATTTTGAACAACATAAAACAACTAAAGCATTTAAAAACTGATAAAATATCAAAAATTTCAAGATTTTTATAAAATTTAAAAAAAATGTCAGTATTGAACTGAAACTCGGGTTATGGGTCTAAAATATCATTTCGAACAACTTTTTCTAAGTAATGATTATTTTTAATATCTTTACAAAATTTGAATATTTGAATATTAACATGTCAAATGTGACACGTACCAAGAACTTCTTTACCGCCACCAATGAGTGTTATTTTGGTTTTAAATCAAGTAGGAAGTTATCCAACACTATACGTATACCCAATTACTAGCTCTGATGTATACAATATTTATTTATTTATTTATTCGTATGGTACATTTTCATTATTGTAAGTGTTATGTATGGTGTCACAGAAGATCAATATAAACCTGATTATATCAGAACTGATCATATCTGGGCTAGTTGAATTTGATTTCTTTAAGTCGTTATTATATTGTATACATATGTAAATATATTATGTATACGAGGTGTGGCAATAAAGACTCGTGCTCTAATCCTTTATTGAAAAATTAAAATGTTGTCCCCTTCAATGTAGTCCCCTCCTCCATTCCTACACCGCTCTATGCGAATTTTCGATTGTTGGAAACAGTGCTGCAGATCTTCTTGTGCTATCTTGTTCAACAATTACGCGCTTTTTTTTCACTGCATCCACGGACTCGAACCTGGTTCCTTTGAGTACAGATTTGACTTTAGGGAAGAGAAAAAAGTCGCACGGTGTTAGGTCAGGCGAGTACGGTAGATGTTTCATCACTGGAATGTTGTTTTTTGCCAAATATTTCTTCACAGATAGCGCGGCGTGTGCCAGCGCGTTGTCCTGACGAAGAATCCATGAGGCATTCTTAAACATGTTTGGTCTCCTTCGTCGCACATCATTCTCTAGACCATACTGAAAAATTTTTGGCACCATTTTAGCACACACTTTTTTCATGTTTAGATCGTCGTGCAAAATCTGTCTGACAGATTTTTTATTGATGTTAGTATGTTCAGAAATTGCTCGAGTGCTCAAGCGTTGGTCTTCTTGAACAATTCTACCGACTTTCTCCACATTTTCACCAGTTTTCGTAGTGGAAGGACGGCCCGATTTTGGATCATCGCAGACGTCTTCCCTACCCTTCTTAAACTTCTGTCAATAAATTATAAGTTTCTGTAGCGGATTTTAACCAGTTTTGTGAGAAATTTGATGTTAACACATTGTTCTACATTAGCACGTAACATGATTCCGACGGAGCTCAGATACACGATCCACTTCTAACAACGGCTATGGCCAGACTAAGCCGTGCTCTCCTCTTTGTGATCGACGTGGCCGGAAATAAGGAAAAAAATCAATCCGGTTTCTTTATTGCCACACCTCGTACATAAAAAGGACAACCAAACATCTACAAAAAATTATCGATCTATCACCTTAATATCCGCTGTTTTAAAGATTTTTGAGTTTTCGACAAGATTCTTAATTTTCTAGATTTAAAAAAAAAGTCTGCTACATGTAGGGCTGAATTCAGAGAGCGTTCTAAAACCCACTCACACTCATGCGTTACTTATAGCCTCTAACCTCAATTAACGGTATTCAGAACCAAATAAAGAGCAATGAGTTACTAACTAGTAGGTGGAAAGTGACTCAATGTGCAACAAATTATATTACATATGTTATATATTATTCAAATTAAGGGATATCACAAACAAAAAAGTGTATGTATTGCCTTCTATTACGCTAATTTTTATTATAAAATATAGCATACTATTTTCAGGCTCCTTAATCATGCTAGAAATGTTTTTAAAATACAAAAAAGTGCTGGAACGAACTACTACTTTCGTACATAGCAGTAAAAATTTTTTAAATGCAATTATGATTTTTATCTACATGGTGTTTCCGAAAAGTAAGTAGATTCTTTCCTATAACATTATTATTCTAAACTCACCCTTTGCACACTATCTGAGTGTTTTTTTTATTAATCCTTCCAGTGGCGTCCGTTTCAGTCAAAATGGCACGCCACTGCGTTGCCTTAAACTAAAAATTAATTTTGAAGTTCACATCTATTTCTAAGCAAAAATAGGCCAGTAAATGTAAGCTATATTTTTGAAAATATAATAAAAAGTTCTAATAAAAATATTAAAATCATAGACTGTTGTGAGTGTAGGTCAATTACAAATTTTCACGTCTCTATCCTCACCCATTTTTAAGAAAAAAAATTAAAAACCCAATTTTAGTCACACAGCAGAGGGTGAATTTAGAATAAAATTTTATAGGACCTCCTAATTTGTTCGTATAACTTTGGAAATACCCTGTATACATTATTAGAAAGAAAAAAGAGCATGCAATTTCCATTCATCATCTCAATACATACGAGAAAATTCCAAAATGTGCTGGTTTGGGTTTGATACTATACAACAGATTTCCGCTCAGCATTAAAAAAAAAAAAGCAGTTTGAAATAATTTATAAAAGTGTCATTATACAGAACGATTTATATAATATTAGTCTTGCTCAAAAATTAAGTAGGGTTTTTCCTCTAAAGTTTTCTCTAAACTCAACCCCTGCTGAGTTTTACCTCGGACGAAAAACAAAGGGTTTTTGCATAGAAGTAAATGTAAATTTCAAAGCCTTTTAACAGTACCGAAGAGTTTGTTTTCGATCCCTTTCCTTCAAATAGTAAGGATCCAGATGCCCTCACTATCTGGACATTTTAAATAAGTAAATTTCAAATTAATCTTTAATTAAGTCAAAGTGGTACTTATCGAGCCATTTTTTTTCAAAAGTTCAGAGCATATCCGACACAAACGCTAAGAAACTAAAAAAACGAAATATTCAGAAAATGTCTTTTACGCATAGATGGTGTTCATACCAGTGGTTCATACAAAACATTTCAAAGCATTTAATTTTTTACTTGATACAACGTTAGACAAAAACTGAAGATGAAAAGTTTCTAAATAATGCACCAGATGTAACGCATGTGTTTAAATTTTTAATTCTAGCCCATAAAAAGTTTTGATAATAATAATTATTATCATTACTATTATTATTATTAGTATTAATATTTTGTTCATTATCACACGCCTCCATCATGTTTGCTCATAGCACCTTTCGCACCATGTGCGCCGTGCTCAGCACGACAGACTTCTGCATTGTGGGCAGTTTTTTGATCGCTTCACTTGTTTTTTTTTTAATATAAGACCTGTACCTCAGATTACTATAGGTAATTCGGCTTTTATTTTTCAAAGTCTTTCAATTTCGATCTGCAGGTCTTCATATTTGAGGAATTTTTCTGCTTCCTTCTAGGTGATGTAATCCGTTCGAATTACTATGTCTATTAGGAGGCACTGTTTTTGTTTTTTTTTAGAATGACGTCTGGCTTATTGGCTTGGATGGATCTGTCTATCTGTACTTGTGAATCCCAGATTAGGGTTATACAGGGTTTTTCGAGTTAATATTTCTAGTTTCAAAACTTCGAAACTTTATTTTTGCTTACTATTATTTAATTCTCAATAGTAATCTTGAAAGAAGATGAATTTGGATTTTGATTTCTAAAATATAAAACACATTTTGATTTAATTTCCACAAATGCGAGGCAGTCTAACTTTCTGTTAGAAATTGATATAGTCCTAGTGACATCCATTGGCTTGTCGCATCGCCAGATTTTTTTAGGTTACTTAAAAGAACGCGTATTTAGTCAGCCAGTTCCTGATCTAAAGAGAAGAATGAGAGGAAGTTTCTCAAAACGATTAGAACTTTGCTTTAATGAAAATAGAGGGCACTCGTACGATATTGTTTTTAAAAAGTAGTATTTCTCAAATCCCAACTCTTCATCTTTAAGAGGAATGCTACCACACGAAATAAGGCAATTTTCTATTAAGGCTACCATCTACAATTTTTAAGATTTTTACCTATTTTTTTTACAAATTGCTAAGAACCGAATCTATGACCGATAAAGTTCACTAAAATTCAGCATGTTTTAACATTATATTCCTCAAATTTCAACCTTCACGATTACAATAAAAAAAAATTTTACGATAAACTTTATTTTTGGCCAAATTAGAGTTGTTTTAAATCTGGTATTTATTATATGATTTAAGAATTTAATTCCCCCTTCTATTTATGAGTGTAATAACAAAGAACATCACGTAGGTGCTTTCATACGTTTTTCTTATCATTGCTATTTTGGGCAGAGTTTTTTAATGACCAAGCGAATATTTTCACGTTTCAAGTTAAAGCAAAACTAAACTAAGGTGATGCGGAATCATTCCTCTTAATTTTTGTTTAAATAAAAATGTTGTAAGCCTTTGAAACCATAAATATTAATTTGAAAAACTCTGATAACAAGATCAGGTTTATGCTAATATCATTTTTCTTTCACTTCAACGTTGTATTCACTGCAGATGTTTCAGTGCAGGTGTGCTGCTACTTGATTGTGATAGTCCAAGTATGCTCTTTTTGCCAAGATTGAGCAGCCCGAAACTACATAACGTATGGTCTCTTGATGTGTCCGAAAAAGCCTACATATGGGGTCTTTGCAGGATTTCATGATTCTAGCTTTCTATTATTATTATTATCATTTTTTATTTTAGAAGTTTTATATAAATTTAAACATATTGATAATGTACGACTTCAAAAACACCCTTGAATTTTTCTGCAAAAAAAAAGTTTTAATTATTTTTCTTCATTTGCTACTAACTTATTTCTAAATTGTTGCTAAGTTGTCCATATATTCTCAACTTTATGTATGACATCTGTGACATAAAAAAAGGCATAAAAAATATTTATATATTTAAAAAAATCCACACAATAAAATCATTTTTCCACGACATACTTAGGGAAACGGACGTTTCTTCTCTACAAATAGTGAGATAAATTCGTTTTTCCTCACTAACGAGGAAAATAATGTCGTGTTACAAAAATGCTGTATCTAACACTGAACTAAAATTATTACCACTAGCGTATTTAAGCAGATTTACTAAACAATTAATTTGGAAGTTAATTTATCTTACCTTAAATTTGTACCATATCTTTAAATACCAAAATTTCAAAGTACAAAATTCGAATCAGCGAAACATTGTGAATTATTTCTAATTACACCTGTTGAAAAAGAAAAAGAGTGCAGCTTCATTAAGCCATCTACATAATTTTGTTTTTGTTAGTTTTTATAAAAATAGTGAGTTAGTTGCATTTTTGTTATAGAAAAACAGTAGTCAATTAATAAACGTCAGAGATTTAACTAAATAATTATTGTCGTGTGTTATTGATAGTTTTTGCCAGACAGGCATCTCGCTAATTATTAATTAAAGTTCAATTTATGGTTTTAAAACGTTTTGAAGTTACAGTCAATTATTTAAATTCAGAAGTAATATTCATCAACTTGACATTTGGTCCTTCGGGTCGGATTTGAAACACTTTTATCAGCTACCGTGCTGAAACATTTTGTTTTTATTCATTTAACTGTGCATATAGTTATTTGTAATTATGGAGGCTCATCAAAACATTAGAATCAGTTCCAGAGCCAATAAGAGAATTCCACCTCCCCGTTACGCAACTGTAGCATCTCTTGCGACACCGGGAATGTCACGAAAAAGAATAGCAGTAAAGACCATATCGTCTATGGCTTATCGTAAACGGATTGAGACGGAAAAGAAGGCAAAACCAGCGGAACTCTCCAGGCAGGTGTTAAGCAAACGCCGGGATGTAGATCTTGCTAAGCAGAAATTAGAAAGTGCGTCACGGCGCCTGGATGCCACCAAGATGAAGGTGGTTAAAGGGAAGCTAGCCAAACTTTTCTTGAACGGGAGGAGAAGTATGAGCAAAAATTGTATGCTGCGGAGGACAGACTTGGGAAACTCCAAGCAGAATTGAACTTTTTGGAAGTCATGAAAGTTCAGAATCGGTAAGTTATTGAGTTAAGAGCAGAAACTGATCTTGAAAAGATCACATCCGATCGAGAGTTGAGCGACAGAGATTTTGAAGAAGTACATAACCACTGACAGGTACAGATTTGGGTCGACGAACTTCCAACGGGAGACGACGATAACCAACGTAACTCTCAAAGTGTAGTTGCTGATAATGCTATGTCGCAGTTATTTGACAGCTGTGACATTGCTCAGAACAATTCAATCACCACATCAGTTTTGATACCACCGTACAAACCTGAGCCGCCATTATCAGTACCGTCACGTACATATTGTCAGTAATCTCTACCCAAACAGGGGCAGGAAATGGTTACAATGACACATCTTATGTCAGCACTACAAAATCTCGTTCCTCAGCAATACAATCCAGTAATGTGTACTCCGTCAAGTGAGTTACTGATTTTTGGAGGAAATCCATCCGATTTCAGCATATTTAAATCGGAGTACCAGTGAACTCAACAGCATTTTTCACAAAACGAAAATCATTTCAAATTGATGAAAGCTTTTAAGGGAAAAGCAAAAGACACAGTAAAGCATTATATGTCTACAAGTGCCAACTTGAACAAGATATGGAAAACGGTGGAGAAAATATACGGACGACCGGAACTAGTACCGGACTTCCTAGCTGAAAAAGTGATGGAATGTAAGATGCTAAATGTGACCAAGCCTGATTCAGTGGTTGACTTTGGTATAGCGATCCAATCATTAGTGGAAAACTGTAAAAACTATGGTGATTTAGAGTATCTACGCAGCAGACAAAAGGCAATAGAATTTTCAACGAAGCTACCCGCTGATCTTGTTGCGCAGTGGTATGAGTAGGTAAACGCAGATATTGTTAGACGTCCTAACGTAAAGTATTTCTCTATATGAATTGGAAAAAAAGCCGATGAGAGCACCAGGATGCACAAATGCTGCTAGGGGTGAAGAGGAGAGAGTAGAATTTTCCAAAACCTGCAAGTTATGTAGACTAGTTAAGCACGAATTACAAAACTGTCAAGACTTGAAGAAATTGAGCGTTGACGAGCAATGGAAAGTAGTAAAACAATATGGGCTTGCATCTCGTGTCTATGCGCATCACACCCACGACACAAGGTGCGGCATTGCAAGAATAAACGCCTATGTGGAGTTGATTGTTGCAAACTGGTACATCATAGACTTCTCCATAAACTGGTAAACAAAAACAATGAGCAAGTTAACGCAACAAAAGGAAGCACTTTCCTTCATGTACAGCCTGGCAAGATAAATATGTTACCGGAGGAAATACCAGATGAGGGAAACATCAATTTAACTTTCGTCAAAGGATGTGATGAGCCGCTCTAGATTTCTGTTAGCTGTAAAGTTTCCTCTGTCCTACCTGGTTCAACTATATACAACTTAAATTCCGCGGTGACCGTAGGAGAGTTTTAGTTTAAGCCATACTCAGTACACATGTCCGAGGTGAAGAAACTGTGGCCGCACCTGAAGCAAGTAAAAGCAAGGGACCTAACAAAGGTCGTATCAGATTTAATTGTTGGTAACGACAACCCTTCTTTATTTTGGCTAGTCAAATAGTGACGGGTCCAGAGGATGATCTAGTAGGTTGGAGAAGTAATTTGGACGGTGTCTGGAAACTTTAGTCATCCCCAGGAAGGCTCCATCAATTTATGCTGCGGGACTGATGTCTAATTTTTTGGAGTAATCCGGATATCATTCACAACAGGAAACTTTAGAGTTTAAGTGCCTGAAAAGAATGGGATGAATCAAGAAGAGCTGCAAGCCTACTCCATACTGAATAAGACAATCAAGAAAGTTAATAATAGATGGAAAAGTGCACTACTCTGGAGAGAAAATAACGTTCAATTTCCTCTCAGTGAGGCAGCTGCATGCAAACGCTCAACACATAGTAGTGTCGAGAAAAAGTTTAAAGATGAAAACTTCCGTCGGCTCTACTTAGAAAAGATGAAGAAATTGCAAGACAAAGGCTTCATCAAGAAGTTGTCTTGTGAGGAAGCCTCTAAGAGGACACCAAAGACTTGGTACCTTCCCCAGTTTGAAGTGTTAAATCCCCAAAAACCAGGAAAAATGCGGTTGGTGTTGGACGCTGCGGCTAAGGTAATAACATAACAGTATGCTACTGAAGGGACCTGATCTTATTCGACCGGAAAGTGAAAAAGCTCAAGAAATGTTAGGGCTAATGGAAAATCTGGAATACCAATAGAACGAATTTTAGGATTATGGTGGAATCCTCATCGTAACCAATTTATATTCAAGTTATACTTGGTTCGAATCAGAAAGGAGATCTTATGCTACAGCATTCCTACCAAAAGAGAACTATGTAGTTTGTCCCTTTTCGATCCCCTTGGCTTTATAAATTATTATAAAATCAAAGGAGTAATGCTTCTTGAAGCTACATATTTGAGTGGAAAAGACTGCGATCAGAAAATCCCTCAAGATCAAGTATCAATTTAATTTTAAGTAAGAAATACAATACTAACGTAAAAACTGATTTTAACATATACATTTTTTGAAGTAGACAATTTGCCCAGAGGATGACTTTAGATTTTGAAGTCGAAACGCGTCGGCATGTAGATTTTTAATAGTAAAATAAGTACACTATAATTAGTACCTTTTTTTAAACCAAATATTTGTGAATTATGTTAACGTGATGTGACACGTGTTTAAAGAAAACATCCCAACCAGATTCTTATTATCGATTTGTTCTACAATAAATTGTGTTACAAGAAGCCTTGTTCTAATGAAAGCAAGCGCAATATGTTACTAGTTAGTCCCGCAATTTCACTTAAGTTTCATGTTTCGTTACGTGCTACATCCGATATTTTTTCTAATTTTGAAAAAAAAGTTTAAAAAAGGAATTAAATCTATTTCGAATTCAAATTCTAATTGAGTGTGACCAATGTTATCATAAAAATAAACCAATTTGACACTGATTTAGATTATGAAAAATGTTACTTCATATGTCAAAACTATTTAAATTTAAACTATTTTTATAGTTTTTACAGTTTCCGTCGAGGTAGCTAAAATCATTTCAATTGTTTAATTTTTAAAAATTTGTTAAATTTTTTATTTTGAAAACAGACAAATTTAAGCAGAAATAACGATTAAAAAACTACCTCAGCTGGTTTATTATTTGTCATTTCGTACTTCAAAAAGAGACTTGTGCCAGCTGATTTTCTAAATTTTTTTAATAGCGTGCATATGTTTATTCGTTTAAAATAATGCAAACAAATTATTTCACAATGCAAACGTAGACAGCCCCTGCCCAACTTTCGATGGTTTTTTGTTATCACTGCTAGGGAAAAAGGGTCACACAACCATTCAATTAAAGCTATTGCAAAGGTGCACTTAGTTTTCAACAAAAATTTATTCATTTATTTAAATCGTAAAAAAATAAAATAAAAAAAATAACAAAACAATAATAAACAATGATAATTATAATAAACGGCATGTTGCGCTTATGAGAGGTTTGCAGAGAATGTAAAAAGAACCAGGGCTGCAGTAAATGAAACTGCCTTAAGGACCTTTATTGAAAATTTAGGTGAAAAGCAAGAGACGTTCCACCAAAAATATTTAGAATTTCGATGAAACAAATCTTGTGGATGATCCTGGAAAAAAGGTTTTAGTTAAAAAAGGCTGCAAGTACCCAGAAACCATCAGAAATGCGTCAAAAACTTCCATTTCATTTATGTTTGCTGAAAATGCTGATGGAAAACTCCTCCCGCCCTATGCGGTTTATCGTGCTCAACATATGTGGATAACATGGACGAAAAATGATCCGAGAGGTTGCAGGTATAATGCCAGCGCTACGGGATGGTTTGATGCTGCAATTTTCACCGACTGGCTCAAAAATTAAATGTCTAAAAAAATTGGAAGGGAAAAAGATCTTGATTTGTGATAACCTTTCTTCCCACATAACTGTGGACGCGCTCAAACTTTGTCGTAAAAATCAAGTCAGCCTAATATGCTTACCACTCAACAGCACACATTTAACGCAGCCACTTGATGTGGCAATGTTCAGCGTTAAAAATTGCATGGAGGCAAGTGCTCCTCTGAATGGAAAGACAGTCCAGAAGGAATGCGCAACACTAATATACAAAAGCAGCACTTTCCACCGCTATTAAATAAGATGTTACAAATTCTTGCGCCAAATGTGGCAGATAACTTCTGGCTTTCGTAAGTGTGGCATACATCCAATAAATGTGGAAGAGCTTTTAAACCGCATTCCCAGAAACACTTGCGATCCAAATGAAATTCATTCGGTGTTTCTTCAAAATCTTGAGGCTAGAAGATCTGATTCAACAAAAATTGTCCAGACGCAAAGAAAAAAATTAAACATTCCTGCAAGGAAAAGTGTCTGCAATGAAACGGAAAGGGGTGAAGAAAATACAAATTTGTCTGATGAATCCACAACACCATTAAGGACAAAAAAGAAAATCATTTCAGGTATTTTTAGTGACCGTTCCTTGTATGATATTGACTTCGATGAGATGGTTAAAGAACATGAAAAAGAACAGGACTTTATTGATTATGTTGATAATAAAAAATCAGGGACAAAAGATTTCCAATTTGGACAATTTGTTGCATTTACATACGAAGGGGAAACATTTCCAGGCGAAATTGTAAACTTCAATGACCAACAAGTCACTATCAAAGCTATGCAAAAAGCATGGAAATGGCCCCAAAAACTGGACCAAATGACATACTAGTGGGATGACGTGTTAGGATCTATAAAACCACCCGTACAGATTTCCAAAAGAGGATTTTTTAATATTCCGGAGTTAAACAATGGTGGTCTTAGCTGGATAATCTCTGTTACTTTTAAGTTATATTTCTACCTAGTAGTAAGAATAAATATCGTCCTTTCTAATTAGAATTCAACAAAATAAAGATTTTTTTTTTCGATTTTCCTAGAGTTTTCTAATGTAAAAAGAACAGCTAAAAACGCTTTTTTTTTTATTTAACATAAAATGGAGTAATTTTTCTTCAATCAGAAGGGTTACATTGCCCCACAAATAAATTTACTCTTTGTTACAGCCGGTTTTTTAGATGGCGCAAAGTTGCCTCCAGCCATTGGCATTTAATTTAAAAATGTATATACATAGACAGAATTTTTGTCATAAAATATTTCAAAACCTGCTTTATAAACCTGTCATTACCAACTCTACAAATCTTAGAATTTTATCTACTTCTTACATTGCGTTTTGTTTAATTCATATTGAAAGTGGAGGAAAGTAACCCACACTTTTACGGTAATAGAAATAGTGTTTAATAATTTTGGTTTTCTTTACTGCACTCGTGTTGTAAAATGCAATGAAATAGTAATAGTGTGAATGTAACTGACGTTAACAATACATGGGTATTATGCTTAGAACTCGAGAACTTAAAAATATGTTGTTTTAAATATGCTGGTGAAACATTCTTAAAGTCAACGATAATTAGTTATTTACTCCAACAAGTTCGGGAAGATAAATTCCCGCCTGAGCACTTTGTTTGCCGCACGACCGTAGGGACTACGGCATTAGTGCGAATGCGGGAAATCTCTTCGAAAAGTTAAGTATATTATTTTTTGTAAGAGTAACTGTAGTAATAATTCATAATAAATAAATTCACAGCTGCTTAGTTTTTGTGTTTACAAGAAATTTGAGTTGGTAGCACTGTCCCGCCGATTACTTGACAATTTGCTTTGCTTTGTCAACTAATACCAACCTAACAAAAATTTCCCTATTCCCTCGGAAAGTAAAAATCACCGCAGTGCGAAAAATGGAACTTCCCGTGCATCGAGAATAACCGGGAAATCAGTAATCTTAGGCTATGAGTACAAAAATAGTTATTTACACATCAAGTTTGGGAAGAACTTTTACCTACATGAGCGCGAATGCTAGAATAATCTTCCTGCAAGAGATTTGTACAATATTTTTTGTATCGAGCTAATATTTCGGTAATAAATGTTAACCACAATTTTACATTAATGTAAAATTTTAATATAGTTAGCAGAGTGCTATGAGTTGACATTTTTAGTTGTAGTAATTTACATAACGGATAGATGGCACTATAAATTTTTAATAACTTTGTGTAGATTTTTCAAGGTTAATTCTTATTTTTATTAACAAAAATCATTGGGAAAATGATTTTTAACAACTAAATATGATATTATATTTAATATATTAATAGTGCTTTTTGTAATTTTTCCTGAAACTGATGCGGGAAAAATAGCTTCCTTGATTGGCTGTACACTTATATCAAATGTCATTTCCCAAGCGGCGAGTACAAAATAATATTCCCGCACAGATAAAAATATAAATGATCAAAATGTATAAGTTTTTTTTAAATTAAAAAAAAAAAATAAACGCCTTCTATGTTCAAAGTATCATTTTGTTTCTTCGAACCAACACTGCAAACACCTCATCATTATCTCGAGAATTAAAAAAAATTAAAAATATCAAGTTACATCAAAATCGTCTAGTTATGATTTTGAAGATACATGCATTTTTAATATAATTTTTTATTTTAATTTAAGGATCTTCCTGAGGTAGAATTAATAATGAAACTGCGTTTTATAGGAGTAGTGCCAGAGCTTCGCCCCTAACAACAACTGCAAGTGGGGCCTTAACAAGGCGAATTAAACTAAACTAAAAAAAAATAGTTCGCTTTAATAAAGCTGATGACACTACTCCTATCAAAGGCAGTTTCATTTTTACCTCCACCTTAAATAAAAAAGGAACAACTTTCAATCAAAAATAACCTCAATTTTTCTCTTTTAATCAATTATTTGTTCGCCAACCAAACTGTCATATTAACATATGTGGCCGGAATGTAAAATAATCGTGAGCGCGTTATACAACGAGCAGCAATGTTTGTTTTTGCTGTTTAGCGAACTAACGTTATAAGTAAATAATAAATGTTAATTTTAAGATACAATTAAAGCTGCTCAGAATAAACAGACTTATCTAGTATGCTAATAGGATTGGATTGTATCGGATAGTGTTTCAAGTATAGGTACTCATCCAAAAACTTAATGTTTGAGGTTTTTCTTTATTTTTTATTTTGCTATCAAAATGTTTTTGATTAATTGTATTAAATGCGCGCGAAAATAATACACGGTAAAATCCATCACATCGGTTGGAATTGTTCACGAAATTTATGTTAACATTATGATATAAAATAATTTATATAACCTACAAAAATTTGTTCTATTTAAATTTCAAGGTCATCCCATAATTTAAAGATTGTAATTATTATGTTTTACTAACATATTTTCTCGTGGTTTTTAAAACAAATAATGGCCGTATCCTTTGAAACTCGGAGCATACACTCGCATTATATAGAGAATATTTCAATTGAATTTTAAAAGTGTAAATGCTAGGAATAACATTATTAGGTCGTGTGGATGTAGTTCCTAATGGGTTTTAAGCAAATTAATAAAATAAGCACATAGTGTCCGTAATTGGTCTAATTGAGAAACGTGTCGTTTGTTTTGAGGTTATGCTTGTTTCGAATACTTACTTTGCTTGAAAAACGCCTATCAACGCACTAATCACTGGATAATTGCACTAAATCAATCACAACTAGTAATTTTTATATTCGAAATCGGTAATTAAATTTGTAATCTAACATTGTCCTAACCCGGTTAAACGCTTGCAATCGAAGAGCGTTGCGGATTTTAAGTAATATAGCGAAGGTAAACCTATGGCTATTGATTATTATTTTAGAACGCACTGTACATAAAAATTTTGTAATATGTTCACACGCGCATCGACAACTGAAATTTCTCGCAGCTTTACGAATTATGTAAAGGTTTTAAGAACAATAAAGGCAATGCTTTACCTTCGACGAAATTCATGTTTTCCATAGCACGGTCGAGGAAAAACTACTATTGGGCACCCCTTGTGACGTAACGTTCGACGCGGTGCGTCGATATCATGCTATCATATTAACTTGCTATTGGTTCACGGCAGGTGTTACGATGTTGGTTAAAAATTCTTTATTTACATAAAAGGGTTAGCTCCGTTTCGTATTAATCATTTACTTTAATTACAAATTGGTATAATAAAAAGAAATGTGATGTAGCTTATATGCGGTTGTAGGATCAATACAATGGTATCTCTGATCTCACAATATTAAGTCAATTAATACTTAATTTTATATATTTCTACTTCAATTAGTTTCGAAAAAAAATATCTTAATCTCTTTTTCAATTAAATATTAAATATTAAATAGTTTTCGTTATAGTATATTCATTCGTAGTAATTAATTTTCGTTTAGAATTTAGTGTAAAAAGAAAATAATTTTAAAACGTTTACATCCATGTCAATAGTCAGCGTTGAACTTAAAATTAACGCATGCAAGCAATAAAAGTTGAAGTACTTTTTACACATTAGGGCACCTACTTTGTGATAGCAGTTGTAATTCCCTCTATGTGTCAACAATTTTGTGTCCAAATGGATATCTATGCAAATTTTCAAAGTGCGAATATAACAAAACACGTCAAATAGGTAAGTACACTAAATAGGGTAGCCATATTTTCGATGGATCCCTTTTTTCAATTTTAAAATTTTCATTCCTAAAACAAAAATTTGGATAAATTGATGTATAGTTGCCTAGCTTCTTCATTGGGGAGTCGTTCAAAGTATTTCTTAGTAAGTCGGGTAATTTCTAACTAACAGAAAAACACCAAAACTGCACCAAAAGTTTTTTGGTGCAGTTTTTGGTGTTTTTCTGTTGGTTAAATAAACGCTGCAGTTGGTGTTCCTTTTCTTTGATCGGGTAATTTCTTCTTGTACAAGCGATATTCCAGAATCATCGTGTAGGGTTTTATTACTGACGTACCATGGTGCATTGAAGATCGTTCAAAATATCTTAGATTGGATTTTCTGTATAATTTTAGTATTTGATGGCTTTGCACATCCCCAAAGCTAAAACCCGCACGTTCTTAGCAGAAATATGTGGCTTCTATGTAAGTTTTCGGTCTAGTATTAATCCCAGATATTTCACTTGAGTAGATACTGCTAATGGCTCGTCATTTATTAGAACTGCAAGGCAGACAATGTTCCTGTTTGTGAATGTAATTTGTGTGGACTTTGTATGGTTCACTTTGACTTTCCATCGCTTCATCCAAGCTTGTAGTCGGTTAAGATGCGTTTGGAAATTTTCAGATGCAATTTGTGGATTTTTATTTATGGATAGTAGAGCTGTGTCGTGGCGACTGTAGTAGGATTTGTAGTTGGGAGGTCAGCCGTGAGTATTAGATAAAGGAATGGACCAAGAACACTACCTTCAGAGACCTTTGAACTTATGGAATAATAATTCGAGGTTACTGTATTAATTCGTACTTGAAAGTACCTGTCGGTAAGGTAGGATTTTATGACAATGTAGTAAGGCGTAGGAAGGAAAGATTTAAGTTTGTATAATAGTCCGTCGTGCTAAACTCGATCGAAAGCTTGTTTGATATCTAAGAATGCTGCTGTACATAACTTTTTCTCTTTAAGGCTTGTGAGAACGGTTGTGTGAATTCGATGACATTGTTGTATTGTTGAGTGACTTTTGCGAAAACTAAACTGATGAGATGGTATTAATGTCTGTATATCCGTATCTTCAAAGATTCGTTTAAGCAGAAGCCTTTCAAGAATTTTTGACATGATCGGGAGCAAACTTATAGGGCGGTATGAAGTGACTCTGTTTGGAGGTTTATTTGGCTTGTTGATCAGAATTATTTGTGCAAATTTCCAAGTAATCGGAAAGTATGTTAGCCTGACAATACTATTATAAATTATAGTTAACAATACTTGTCCTTTTCTAAGTAGTTGTTTTAATATCTGATTAGTAATCAGATCGAAACCAGGTGCTTTGTGGTTGTTACATCTTGATATCATCCTTTCAACTTCGTTTGGGCTAAAGAATTTAACTGGTAACATCATCGGGCAAGGAGTAAACAAGGAGTTAGTAATGTCGTTACTATCATTTTTGTTATTATGTTCAGATCCGCTAAAGACTTGTGAAAGATGTTTGGCAAACGTGGTGGCTTTGTTTTGCTCTATTTTTCCCCAGCTTCCGTCGTTTTTTATTGAAGGTGGAATGTGATGTATTGGTTTCCTAAAAATTTTGATGGCTTTCCAAATGCTGCGGTCGTCTGCTGATAAGTTGGTAATGTATGATTTAAACGTGGTGTTTCTAATTTTGTGCAGCAGTGTTTTTAGTTGGCGTGTTAATCTATTATATACATTGTGTTTTTTTTTTCTGAGCTACAAGGTATTTTATATGCACAGGTATGTTATCCTTTGTTTTCTGTCCCAGTTTTTCCGGGGTAGTGGCTAAATGTGCTGCTGCTTGTATAGTTTGGATAAGGTAATGTACTGCATTATCAACATCTTGCGGTTGTTGTAAGCAAATATTCAAGTTTAGATTATTTTGTATATAGTTTTTAAATATATACCAGTTCGTTTTTGAGGATATTAACTTTGGAACATTAGGACGGTTTATTATATAAGTACTAAGTGTGGTGATTATGGGTAAATGGTCAATGGACAAGTCTTAGGATGCTTCTATAGTGATATAATTAGATGCTATGACTTGAAGAACAAAGAAGTGGAGCAAATCGGAGATTTTATTTGTATCTGTTAGCCAATAGGTGAATTGTCCTGTAGATAGAAAAGAACAGTTTAAATTTGTGATGGCCCTTCTTAAGTTTTTTTCTTTTGTCGTACATAATCTTGAGCCCCAGTCTGTGTGCTTAGCATTCCAGTCGCCTCCAATGATGAACTTAGCTGCTAACTGTCTTCATATTCAAATATGCTTATATTGTGTCTTGGTGGGTTGTACAGTGCAGCGATGTTAAAGGACCATGGTTGAGTTGTATTGTTGACTACTGTAGCTTGTATCTTGTTAGTTTGAAAATTTGTTTCCTCGTAATGTGGTACAGTATTTCGAATTATTATGGCCGATCCACCATGAGCCGTTTCATCAGGGTAGTTGGTACAATGTAAAGAATAATGTGGAATTTTGAACATTGTTCTGTCAGTAAATTGTGTTTTTGATATATGAATGGAGATCTAAAATTTTATTTAATTTTTAAAAAATAAAAAAATATTTTAAATAAAAAAAAAATTTTTTATTTTTTAAAATTTTTTTATTTTATTAAAAAATTTTTATAAAAAAATATTTTTTTTATTTAAAAATATATTAAAAATTTTTTTTAAATTAAAAAATAAAAAAATATTTTAAAAAAAAATTTTTTTTTTTTTTTTTTTTTTTTTTTTTTTATTTTTTTTTTTTTTATTTTTTTTTTTTTTTTTTTTTTTTTTTTGTTTTTTTTTTTTTGTTTTATTTTATTTTTTTTTTGTTTTTTTTTTTTTTTTAGTAATTAATTTTTTTTTTTTTTTTTTTTTTTTTTTTTATTTAAATTTTATTAAAAAAAAATTATTAAAAAAAAAAAAAAAAAAAAAATTATAATTTAGTTTTTTTTTTTTATTATTTTATATAATTTCATTTACTCTTAACATTTTTGATATAGTCTGGTGCAATATGTCTTAGAGTGACCATATAATTGACTCTAGTACACATTGAATTATATTTTTTTTATGTGGTGGTTCTATAATTACTTTCAGGTTACTTATATGCTGGTTTTCATATACTTGTTTGTTATTTTGTTTTGCTTCTACATAGAACATAGAACATCATTAGATGTTGTTTAATTGCTCTGTGTCTAATGTTTATTATGTTACGCACCGTATGCCAGTACTGTTATAGTTCTTGTATAATTTCTTGAGTTGGGATTGAGTAGTGAATATTACGTATCACCACTCTGTACGCTTTGTCTTGTTTCATTTGATAAGTGTGATGAACTATTTTATTGTTATTTTAATTTTGACGTAATTAAAAAATATTGAATTTAAGATTATTAAAATTAGTATTTCATTAAACTAATATCCGAAAGGGGAAATAAAAAGTTTGCTTCATACTCCAGTAAACCCGTCTGCAATTGACAATTTTACTAATATTGGGAAAGAAAGTTGTCAAGTTTTTGTCAAACATCAAAGTTTTCATAAAACGCATCATTTTGAACTAATTATCAATTTTTGAATAAAGCGCAGACCTCTTCACGTGTTTCCTTGGAATAAATTCAGGACTCGATGCTATTCCAATGAAACTGAATACTGCAGCTAGAGTTTGAGGTTAGGACACGATTTTATTTGCAAGTTGTGCAGTCGTCAAATACGCTTTGTTCACGATCTGCAATCTACATATCAAATATGGAGGAAATGAAGCTCAACACGAAGTGGAAATCCATGAACAGCAACCGGAAGAGGAGGATGATTCCACATGTTCATCATGCGACCCCGTTAGACATTCTGAAGAAGATCGGTCAAATTCAATGTGGATATATTGCGACAAATGTGATCGCTGCTATCACGGAATTTGCGTTAACCTTTCAAATGAAGAAGTCTTGGAAAGGATTCGACAAATGGTTCTGCCCCAAATGTCCTCCAGAAAGGAACCACAAAAATGGGTTTTTCTGCCCCCACTGCTCAGACGAGTTCACAACTTCAAGAGGTCTAAAGATTCATTTATCAAAAAACATAAAAATAGGAAACCTATTTTGAATGTCCACCGGGCGAACAGGATTTCATCTCCCTCATCTCGTCCTTAAAATCTAATGTTCCTATTCTGAAACGAATCCCAAGCGGAGCCAGGAATGCAGCAGCTTGCAGACTCGCTAACATAATTGAAGAATGTCTTACAGAAAACTCGCTTGAGGTTTGGAAAGGACTGCTACTTTTCTCGTTTCAATGTCTTCGGATCCCGGATAGGCAAGGCAAAAGATCGCTAACCTCCTTGGTAAAGAAAATGTATCATCTCAGTCAGTTCCCAAAAATGTCACAGCGTCTAAGAGAAAAACGTGTAGCTGGGAGAAAAGAGTAAAATGGATGATCATGATCTTAAGGGGGCCCTTCGAATTCTGTGCTCGAATGACACTCTTGCTCCGATTAATGAGGATACATTTTCAAAACTAAATGTCCTACATCCTGGGCCATCCCGACCTCTTGATTTACCAGAACCTCCGAATGAGACAACGCCACATTTGGAAGTAGACGAGAGAGTAGTTTCCAAAGCTATCTCATCTTTTCCTCCGCCTCAACACTTGAAGGATTTAACAGCAAAATCCGCAGGCGAACAAGGGAAGCGTCTTCTGAAGCTAATCACAAAGTTGGTAAATTTGATGCTAAAAGGGAAGTGAATCTGGAAATCCAAAAATATGTATTTGGTGCCAACCTTTGTGCCTTAAATAAGAAAGGAGGTGGATTACGCCCTATTGCAGTGGGTTGCACAATACGAAGATTAACTGCAAAAATTGCTTGCTTAGAGAGCCGGGACGACTGCTCCACTTACTTCCAACCCCATCAGCTCGGGTTTGCTACAAAACAAGGATGCGAGGTCATTGTTCATGCGACTCGAACGTTCATTGATAACCACCTTAATTCAAACTCGGTGATAGTCAAAATCGACTATAAGAATGCCTTCAACTCCGTCGAAAGAGATTCCATCCTACAGGAAGTAAAAGCCACGTTCCACAAATATACCCGTTTATGTGGCAAAGTTACTCGTCACCGTCGCTGCTTTTCTTTGGGGACAAAACAATAGAATCTCAAGTGGGAAGTCAACAAGGCGACCCTGCAGGACCATTAGCCTTTAGTTTGGCAATCCATCCAATTATCCTTTCTCTACAATCGGAATTTCGACTTTTTATCTTGATGATGGGACAATAGGAGGGATCCTGTTACAGTTTTGAAAGATGTAGAAAAGCTGGTTCAGGAGTCTAGTAAGATTGGTTTGACTGTCAACCCTTCCAAATGTGAATTGTTTTTTACATCAGGGAGTATTGACCATGAAATCAGAGCAAATTCCAGGAACTTCTACACGGTATCCGCACAGTGACACCTCAAGATCTAGAGTTGTTGGGAGCACCCCTCTGCGATGAAGGAGTTTCGGACGCATTATTAGAACGCCTCGAAACAATGAAGGCAATGTTTGGTCGTTTGAAGAAACTTTCCGCCCACGTCGCATTCTTTCTTTTAAAAAATTGTCTTGGGATTCCAAAGCTACTATATACATTACGTACCACTCCTTCATGGATGCATCCAAAAATTTTAGAAGAAATAGATGCCGCAATGAAAGCTTGTATGGAAAACATACTTAACATTTCACTGGACGATAAACAGTGGAAACAAGCTAGTTTACCTTTACGACACGGAGGATTGGGAATTAGAAAATGTACCGATCTTAGCCTACCAGCGTTCCTAGCGTCTTGTTCTGGTGTAAAGTCAGTCGTCTCCAACATACTAAATACTACCGTTGACGATCTGTCCATTCACAAAAACAATGAAGCACTGGATTTATGGAAAGCTAAACATGAAATGGTTCCTCAATCCCTGAAGCACAGATAAATTGGGATTCGATTGTAATAAAAAAAGCAGTTGAAGAGGATCTAACATTTGAGACGGACACGGACAAGGCGAGATTAGCTTCTTTGCAGTGTAAAGAAGCCAATGCTTGGCTTGATGCTTTCCCTTCAGAAACATTGGAATGCTAATGGACAACAATCAACTACGCATTAGTGTCGGACTACGTCTTGGATGTGACATTTGCCGCTCATATACTTGTTTATGTTCCGAAACTGTAGATAGCAAAGGATTGCATCCCTTGAGTTGCACCAAAAGTAGTGGACGATTTTTCAGGCATTCGGAAATAAATCAAATCATCAAACGAGCACTATCATCATTAGAAATCCCTTCTATACTGGAACCGACTGGAATATCCAGAAATGATGGAAAACGTCCTGATGGAGCCACACTCGTACCTTGGGCCAGAGGTCAATGCTTGGTATGGGACGTTACTTGCGTCGACACATTTGCTCCCTCTTATTTGCCCAAAACTTGCTTAGAAGCCGGCGCTGCAGCTGAAATCGCGTGCAAACGCAAACATTCAAAATATTCTAAAATAAAGGATGATGGCAACATTTTCAAAGCTTTTGCAGTGGAGACAATGGGAGCTTGGAGTGAAGAAGCGAGGGAGTGGATGGACATTATTGAAAAGAACCTCAATTTTATCTTTGGCGATCCGCGTTCTAAATACTACCTAACACAACGCATTAGCATGGCCATTCAACGTGGGAACGTGTCAATCCTCGGATCTCTCCCCACCACCGTCCTCATGGAGGAGATATTTTATTTATAATACTTTAATTTAATTTAATTTAATTGTTTTTATTTTAGCTATTTACTATTTGTCATTAGTTGTATAATTTGACAGTTGTGATTTTCATAACTTTTTTGATAATATTAACATTTCAATATTTTTTTTATTGTTATTTAGATGTTGTATAAGTTTTCTGTAGGTATCGGGATTTTTAGTGTTTATTTTGATTGTATTATTTTGTAGAGCGGTGTATTGGTAAGTTTCAGATTTTGTTACATCTGTCAGATTTTTGATCATTTTGTTAGAATCAGTGACACTGTAAATAAAAATCGGAAATGGGTTAGGTATTGTTGGCGTTTTGTTACTGGATGCGGTATTGTCGTTATTATTTTGTATATTGTCTTTTTGTAAGACGTTAAATTTATTGCTGGCACTCACCTGTTGGGTTGACAGAATAATCGTTGGACATTTTGGATTTCTCTTCCGTTTTTTAAGTGGTTTGACAGTTTGCCAATCGTGGATTACTAATGCTTCTGTATCGCTAAGTTCTGTTTCAGACTCATCATTTAGTGGCGGTGGTAGTAAGGTAATTGAATGTGGGAATTTGTTTTGTAAATGTTGTTGGATTGGATTGACTTTAAAATTGTGTTGCGGGTTTGGAAAGGTTTGTATAATTGATTAGGGTGTAACTTGTATGATACATTTTGTTTACTGCTCGAATTATGTACAATACATTTTGTACGCCTTGAACGTTTTGCATACTTTACGCATTAGTTGTTACTGTGCGACATTTTTCACCAACTAAAAAAAAAAAAACAAAAAACCTACATTCATCTAAACGCTTACTTTTTATAGTGGGTGTAGAAAGTAAATTTTTGCGCAAATTATCAGAAATAATTCAATTTAGTTTGGTCCATTTTTCTCATATAGTCCGCATGCTGAAAAATGTGATCAAGTGAAAATGTTAAGTCAAGAAAGTATAAGAAGAATACTTAGAATAAGAACAAAAGATAAATTTCCAGAGAAGTGGATGAAAGTAATAAAAATGAAGTAACAAATTATAGAAGAGTGGATACAAGATACAAATTTATAAAGAGGTGATAATGAAAACTGTGGAACAAAGAAATGGAAAAATTTCATGAAAAACGAAATGCTGGGCAAGATTAGAGAAAGTTAAGGACTAGAGAAAGCACCGAGACAAAGATAACGAAATTTCAAAAAAGAAGAGATTGGAGAATAAAATGAGAAATGTTGGAAGGACTAAGAAAGCATTGATGAATAGACCTACCTAGTATATAATAAAAATAAATGATATACAAGAGAGTTGGCAAAGAAAGCAGAGAGGGTATTGTAATAAGTGTCGAGAAAGAGAGAAAAGTATTTGGCAATGATATAGAAAGAAGAAAATGAATCATTGATAAGTTAGTTAGGAGTAAGATACACTGGAGCAAGTGCCACCCTATGGTTTATTTTTACTCAACGCGTTGAAATTGTGTAGCTATTCTCAGTGATTTTTGTAGACTTGTATTTGAGTTACCCTAGATTGATAAACCTCAAAGAAAACGAAACACTTGTATGTAATAATTATCACTGGCTACTGTTTTATTCGGTTGGCAGAAATTCGGTATATTGCATTAAAAATGCGCTTAGATTTTTTCGCAACGTTGAGGAGATTACAGCCGGTATCTTACAATTATTTCAATTTGATTTTTGGGTTGCCCGAGTCAATGGTTTACACTTCTCTAGGATTATTTTCTTTAAAATAGTTTAATCATTTAGAGAAAAAATGTCAGTTTACATTTTTTTTCTAAACAAAATAAACTTTCTTCTTTGATGTTGGCCGTTCTTTCAAACTTTACTTACTTCCAAACTTGTCCGACGAAAATCACGAAAATTTTTTGAACGCAAATTTCACCGGTTTCCAATTTTGAGTGACTTTATCGATTTCTTCAAAGACTCATTTTTTGCTCCAGTTTGGGCTACTTCATAGTCTAATATTGCATTATATTCTGAAATTATTTGTTCTACCTTTTCTTTAAAATTTTCTGTTCAATCATTTTCATATAGCGGCAGCCGTTTCACTGGAGTTTCACATCTTTATTTTGGATCCTAATAATTTATTACTTTTTTGTTTGTTTAATTTAAAACTAAAAACTTCAGACAAAATCACGTCCGCACCTGGACATATCTTTCACCTCTTTCCTATTTCTGTTTTTGGTGTTTGTTCCAAGAGAAAGGTTTCTAAACTTTTGTTGTTAAAGGTTCTAGTTGGGAAAGTATTGCTGCAAATGACTTGCTTTGAACTTGAAAAAGGCACTCGCTTATGAAGTGTTATTGTTACAGTAACTTTTGAGGTGGATCAGAGAAAAGCTTGGTCAACAAATGTTGCTACTGCAGTGGCTGCTGTAACAAATTGCTTCCAAATCATTAGCGCTGCACGTTTCTAAATCACACTATCTGACGCATGCCTCCAAGTCAAACTTTTCAACCGGATGACGCTTTTATTAAAAGGAAAAACAAACTGTGCCTTCGGTAACTTTTGTCTATAAAGTCTTTCTTTGCCAGTGTATAAGTTCTGAATTCCATGCGAGTTTCAGAGATTTAAAAAGACCTATAGATTGCAGCAATTGAATGGAAATTGTCGGTAGTTTGATGATAGTTACAGTATGGGCTATTGCTGGTTCTATAGTTGAAATACTCAGGTGTGATCTATTATCATCGTAAATTAAATAGCCGAGCTTTTGAAGCAAATTTTTTTCAAAAGTTCTTAAATATATTTTCTGGTTTCATCAAGTCGTTGTTTATTCTAGAAGATCCATTGTCTTGAATCCAAGAGTCTTTCAACTTTTTTCTTTTAAACACCACCAGAAAATGGTTTGTTTTCTATGTGTCACCTACGATTTTATTTATTTATTCATATAGTACATTTTAAATATTGTATTGTGATGTAAGTGTTATGTATGGTGCTCCAGAAGATCAGTATAAACCTGTATAGTGTGGTGACAAAACCTATTATGGAATTTTGTTAACAAAAAGTACACAGTCTTCACTAGCCCGTAATCGATACTTACCACACTTATTGCAGTGTGGATATGCTCACACAAAATAGAATATGTGATAGTAAGTTCAATGAGTGATAGAACTTATAATGGAAAAAAAACCAATGCTACAGGCAGCATAAGAGGATGACAAGAAAAAGCATAGAATATGTAGTGAAGGGTGAAAAAGTATAAAATACAAAAGTAGGAACGTCTAGAACAAAAAAAATGAAAGGGGAAATGCTATTAAGGAAAAAAAAGGAAGGGGCGGATTAACGAGGAAAGTACTGGAGGGAGAGGTAAGGGAAGAGAAAAAACAAAGTATGATTACGACTACGAAAATATTTACTGATCAGTGATTTGATTATCAATAACTCTCTTGTTCTTCCTCCTATCACTATCTAAAAAATGGTTTTGAAGTAATAAAAAAACAGTTTTATGGGAAATTTAGAATGTTCTAATTCTGATTTATGGATTTTTCGTGTTGTAGGAATACGAAATCCTAGTCAAAGTAGTCGCAATGACGTATTAGGAAAAAAGCTACTAAGACTTTTAGAATAAATAAAGAGAATCGATACGAGATGAAGCTTCCATGGTAGTGCAGTAAATAGAGATATATTTTTGACAAAAATAATAGTAGGATACTACCTACGCTATCTAATTGTAAATAGTATAAAGTACCTTGTATTCATGTTTTATACCGAAAATGAATTGTCATTATATAGTTAATTAACATTTAAAAGCAAAGAAACGTGATTTTTCTCAACTTTTTTTCCTGAGTGAAAAGTAATGAACCAATGTTAATGGTGTAAAAAGAAAAGTTGTAGAAGATAAGAACACAAAGAAAATGAGCACTAATTCTACTCGATCAGGTAATAACTTTCTGAGAAAAATCGGAAAAAGTAATATATTTGGGTTTTTCTTTTAAAATTCGTAGATCCATCATTTTTTGAGATGTAGGATAAATCTTTTAGGAAATAGGAGGTAATGATACGTACTTAGTGTGTGCCAAACCCTGTAATTGTCGGTGAATTAGTTTATGCACAATTGAGATTTAAATTTTTAAGCAATATATTCAATCAAGACTGTATGCTTGTATGGTCGTCCAATTGTCAGAAATAAAAAAAATTGTGAAGTTGAAATAGGAAGGAACAAAACGTATATCCTAATTTTTTGATAAAATGATATTTAATACGCAAAAAATGCATGCAAAGATGACTGTAAATGACCGAATGAGAGAAAACGGAGAAGTAGTGGAAGTATCCGTCCACTGCGCGCTTATATAAATTGCAATCCTCTCAAACGGCGCTAGTGGGCGGGTACCCACACTACTTAGCCGTATTCTCACACTCGGTCATTTTCAGTCATTTTTGCATGCACTTTTTGAGTGTTAAATATCATTTTATGGAAAATTGAGAATGTACGTTTTGTTCCTTTATATTTCAACTTCACATTTTTTTTTATTTCTGACAATCGGACGACCATACAAGCATACAGCCTCAATTGAATATATGGCTTAAAACAATTTAAATTTCAATTGTGCATAAACTAATTGCCCGACAATTGCAGGGTCTACGAATTATAAAAAAAAAAACATGGTCGCAACGCAGCAATAAAATTCCGGAATCACATTAATGGAATACATTCAGATTTCAGTTCACGTTGGAGTTGAAAGAAGAGCTCTGACTTTCATAGATGTTCCGGTAAAAAGAAAACCAAACTGAACTCTCGGGCCACCACATACAGGTAAATGCTAGATTATACTATCATCCAGCGCAAAAAAAAGGAGTCATCAACATCCTAATACAACAGATACAAGCTACATGTGAACCAGAACACCTAGCCGAAGAATTAGATCACCTAATGACAGTTCTCAAAGGTAACGGCTACACATCTAGAAACATCAAGCGAGCAATTAGCAAAAGAAAAGTATAGAAGAGTCCTGGCAACAACTTTACTCCGCTACGTGAAAGTTGCACTGGCAAAATAGGTGGTCTTCTACTGAAGAGAAAAATCAACACAATAATCGTTACACGATAAACCATAATAGAGAGTTTTAGAAAACCATTTTGAGTGATACGTTAAACGAGAACGTCAACGTCATTTTTGTCGTAATAGTTTTAACGTACGATTTTAAATTAAAGTTTTAGCAAGACGTGAAAATTTATACGTCAAGCTTTGTACGTCAAAATAAATAAATCATTATGGAAGATCTGTTAAATATTGCGGCATTTGGGGACCTCAGCAATGATGAAGAGGCAATTGTACACAATATGTTAAATCCTCGAAGAGCTCCTCGATTAAGATCACTTACGTATGGTAGACTGAATCTAGACAGATTAAGTGAAGAAGAGTTTACTGCGTATTTTAGATTTAAAAAGCAGGATATTAGGAGACTTTGTGACGCTCTTGGCATTCCACCGATCATAGAAGCTGAAAGGAATTGTAAAACTAGTAATGTAGAAGGATTGTGTATTTTATTGAGAAGGCTTGCCTACCATAATAGGTACATAAATTTAGAGCGCATATTTGGATTATCCGCAACTAATATGTCTATCATAGCCGGCATAGTTATAGATATCATTCTTCAGAACAAGTCCTTCCTCATAGACAGTTTGAACCAAATTCCATGGTTAGATGAACATTAGCGGTTGCGGTTGCAACAAAAGGGGCAGCGTTACAAAACTGCTGGGCGTTTATAGATAGCACAGCAAGGCCCATATGTAGACCAACAGTGAACCAAGAAGAATATTATTCCGGCTATAAAAGACAGCATTGTCTTAAGTATCAATCCTTGCTGTGTTCAGATGGACTTATAATTGATTTGTATAGGGTAATTCCTGGGAGAAGGCATTATGCCGGGATATTTAGAGAATCCAATTTATATGAACAACTAGAAACGAAAATAAATAATTTAGCAAATGGTAAACGTTACTTAATATATGGCTACTGTGCATATCCAATGAAACCATTGTTATTGCGTCTATATACTAGTCGAAATTTAACGCTCCATCAGGAAGAATTTAACAATTCTATGAAAGTTGTAAGACGAGCAGTAGAATGGGGATTTGGAGAAGTAGTTAATGAATTTGCATTTTGGACTTTAAAAAACCAAAAAATAATGTTGCAAGATGTGCAAAGTATGTATAAAACTGGTGTGATTCTCTCCAATTGTCATACTTGCCTGTATCATAGTCAAACATCGCAATATTTTAACGTCGTTCCACCAGAATTAGAAGAGTATTTAAACATTGCATGATCATATTTTATAAGCCTTGATTTAACACTTAATACTTTATTAATATAATTATTTGTGATTTCTATTTATTAATTAAATGTTTAACTAAAGTTGAATTAATCTCAGCCAGCTGCCGCTCCAATAAAATTTTCTGAGACCGTTCGTCAATTTCTAGTTTTAATCTTTTTGCTCGTTCCTCCTTTTCGCTCTCATATTTTTCCATCTCAAAATTTAACTTCTGTTCTTCTAATGCCACTTTTCTTTCATCTAATAATATTTTCCTCTCTTCGATATCAAGTTCTCGCTTCTTTATTTCAAGTTCCGCTTCCTTTCTATCTTGTAAATATTGTAGAGCATTATTTTTTAGTGGTTTATTTCTTGATATACGTTGAGGGTTTATTAAAACATTTTGGATTGCTGCAGGTTAAACCCTTGGTTGCAAAAGTCTTTCTTGAGTTGGTTGGTTGAGTTCTTCTAACGGTGTTTGAAAATTTTGACTTTCCTGTCATGGTTCAATATTTTGAGTTTCCCGTTCAGATTCGACATTTTCAGATTCCTGCTCTGGTTCTTCACCTTCACTATCAGAAATATCGTATCTGCCAGAAAAATGAGAAGCGGCAGCTAGATCCCTTTCTTTTATTGCTTGACTAGTTGAACAGAAGGAACTTTTTGTGTTTTGACTACCAGATGAGCAACAGGAAAGCTTTACTCTATCTTTACAGGATGAGTTGTTTTCATTTCCAGTTTTCTGTCGTTTAATATGATTTTTATCAAATTATCTTTCAAGATCCACAACTTGCTGCAGTAATTGTTCTTTCTCGTCATACTCTTCTTCCGTGCCTGATCTATAATAAATACATTAAAAACAGAAAGTATGGTGGTGAAGTAGTTCTTGACTTGCATTAAACAAATTTTACACATAAATTTACTTCACTTGTATTGACTTCAATTTTATTAAAAGGTAACTTACTTTCCCAAATTTGCACGATCATCCTTTTTAAACAGCTGGATGAGATGCTCTGTATGTTCCCGCACCGTTCTCAAGGAAAAATTCTTGTCAGTTGCCTTTACTACATTAAGATGAATATTTTTCCATTGATTGTAATTAATAATCAAAGGGATTACAACCCAGAATAATGTTAAATCGTCTTGTATATTAAAGCGTAGTTTACTATTTTTATCCCTCTCACACATTTTTCTAACGTTTTGCGACTGTTTCACGTATACTACAAACAAGTCAAAAAGCCGTAATACGTCTTTCTAATGACGTTCACGGTAACGTCAAATTTTTTATTGTCTAGACAACGAGCGAATAACGTACGTTAATTCCAGTTGTACGTCTTGCTAAAACTCCCTATTATCTTTGCTCCCAAAGCACGTGAAGGCTGTCAAGATCTCTAAAGGCCCGGTGTGTATAGTAAACCATGTACCTGAGGCATAGTATATATATAGGACAAACCAGCAGTACGAGACTAAAAAAACACCAGAACCACCTCAAGAACAATCAGGTGTTGCAGAACATAGAGCTGGTACAGGACATAGTGTAGCAACTCAAGAAACAAAGATTTGGCGAGAAAGCAGAGATTGTGGTCAATATTTTACAGAGAATCTATCAAAATACATAACAACTCTAATAATTTCAACAGGGACAGGTGAATAGAACTACCGGAAATATGAAAACGAATTGTTCGTAAAAATCAAAAACTAGTGACTGCTGAGCGATCCAGCTAACCATAGAAATTATCCAACGGAAGATAACGGCTCAGTGACCGGAACCTACACAAATATGGGTTGGTAAATTTATTCTCCAGTTTCAAAAGTGACAAAAAAAAGATAAGGTTTTAATTGTAAAAGGGAATAAGTGAATTTTCAATGCTCCCAATGCGGGTTGGTGGAAAAGGATAATTAGACTGTTAGAAAATCTACTGAACCGAAAACACACTAAATTATGAAGATTTAGAGACTGTCTTAGGCGATGTAGAATTAATTATCAAATTTTAAATCACATTAACGAAGAAACTAACATTACACCTTTTAGAGCAATTTTTTTGCTCAAAACATAACCAACGTAAGGAAATTTAGGGCATTGGTCAGATTGTTAGAAAAAACGTTGTAATAACACATAAATATTTACAGAAGATAAGAGCTGATCTTAGAAGTAGATTTAGCAAGAAATATGTTTCAACTTTAATAAAGAGTGGGAGATAAAAATAAAAAAAATACGTCTACCTATGTTGTAGAAATAGTAAAAGGAAATCTTTTTGAAATGCCAAAAGAATAGAAAGCGAAAACCGATTTTAAAATTGATAAAAACAGAAAGTAAGTACAACAAAAAACAAGTAAAAAGATCACTTAAAGATAAAGGCCGAAGAAGAAACATACAGCTGATAAAAACTCTAAGAAACAGTTACCTATATTTTTGAGGTGGGAGTATGTTGAAGCTAATTGTTTCATTGTCTTGATTATTTGGATTTATGTAATTTTGTTTTTTAATAATTTAAAAATAGAATTCAAATAAATTTAATCAGTTATTACAATTCCTTTAGAAACTAGAAGTTTTAAATATCAATTGAGACTCTATGTGCCATTTTTCATGCAAGTGGAATTGTGCACGATCGTAAAGCAGTAGTAAAATAAATAACACGCAAATGTAAAATGTTTTTTATCGTCACTAACAAAAAAAATTAATACGAATAAATTGAGCGTTTTGCACAATGCAGTTGCTAATCACTAGTACCACATTATGTTTTACCGATCAAAATAAACAAATAACATAAAGGCTATACAAAAGTAAGCTAACTTACATTAGTAGAAACATAGGTAATATAGTATTGGTAAATAATAGGCCACCTGATAAGCGAGGTAACGTATAAGTAGTGAGAAAATAAGATAATGTGTTTTATAGAAGGTAGTAAAATGTAAGTTTAAGTTTGTTCTGTACTCTACACAGCAATTCCTCAAAACAAACTGTTCAAATTGTTTATCTAAATTGTATGCAATATCAAACTATAAATGTATGTTAAAACGATGTTATTTAAAGACAAAATGTAAAAATGTTATTAGAAACGTTTAATTTTGTTTTCGATGTATGTTTAAAACATATTACATTGAATTACGAAAACAAGGTTTTCGCTTAGAACTTCACATCGTTCTGATACTAACAAACGTGAACACAGTATCAAAAAGTGTGCTGTCACGGCACATTTTACTCAAAAAATTAAATAAACGTCTAATAGCGTCGCACCTTAATAATTTTGATAGAAAAAGTGAAAAAAAAAAACGAGACGTTGTAGGAAACAAAATCCACGTTTAAGAAAGAAGGAAAAATGCACCGCAAAGGAATTTCTAAAATTGAATTACTATTGTAAAATGTATTTAACTGGTTAGCCGAACTCTACCTGCTACATATTACCCTAAGTCCGTCGGGACAAAACGAGATATTGTGTGCGCACGTTCCTTTTAAGAAAATAGGTTTAAGCGATAGTACCAACTTTTTCCAACAAAGGCGCTGTCGTAAGTTTTAAGCAAAATATTTTAAAAATGATTACTTTAACTGAATGCAGATGTCCCTTACTTTGTGAGGTTTTATCCAGAGTGATTAATTAACAATTTTTTATTTTTTAAAATAGTAATATTTGTCTTTGTTTGTCAGTATTATGGACCAGAGAATTAATATTCAAAACTTCACTGAGTTGTAGTGCGGTTTTATTGCTATATTTTCTCTCAGTTGTCGTCGTATAACCAAATATTTGACATTAGTAAAGGTAATTTACATTTCATATTTGTATGGGTTACTATTGTAGATACAGCGATACATATTTATCTAAAACTATTTCGTTTCATTAATTGCACTGTTGTTTCAGCAAGAGCACGTTTTACATTTGTTTTTCTAATTTTTTGCTGTTACTTTGAATAATAATTATAATTAATGTATAGGTAAATTCGAAGATTTTCGGTATTTGGGTAAACTTTAGTTAAAATAAGCGTTTTTATTTTTGTATTTTGTGTTACTGCATTTTTACTTTTAAACTTTGCTGTTATGCCTTTATTCGAGAAATTTAGAATATAGAATATATTTATATTATGTGTTCAGTTTGAAATAAACTTTACATTCGTCAAGAATTATTACAATAAAGTTGAAAAGAAAAAATTAGATTAAAACAAATTATGATTACAGCAATTTAAGTAATCCTCAAAAGTATAAAAATGTTGATTGATTAAAATGTTTTTATTGTTAATTTAAATTTTTTTAACTTCATTTGTCTGATGTCCATTGACACTTTGTCAAAGAGAAGTGGCCCCTAGTAGTGAACAGAGTTCCTAGATTTATTTAATCGTTTATATGGCAAAACTATCTCTTTTATCTTACGTGTATTATGTTCATGTACCGGGTGGCCAATTAAGAATGAACGCAGGCTATATCTCGAGAATTATAAATCTGACAATATTGAAAAAAATATTTAATAAGTAAATCGACTACGTAAAATCGCGGGAAATTATTTTCAAGTTTGTAAGATGGCCGCTAGGGGGCGAAACTGTTATGGCCGATCATAAAATCTTTCTCCAAAAATATGTAAATATAAATACATTTTAAATATTTCCGTAGTAAAAACTGCAAACTTTCTGATTTTTTTTGTTTAGAGTATTTTGTTAAATAGAGGACAAAATTCCTAAACAGTCTATCTTTTTTCAAACCGAAGATATCAATAAAACAAATGTTTGGCCGCTGACTATGCAACATCTATTACATATTTTACGTAGAAAATGAATTTAAATTAATTGAAACCATTTAATTAATGCCGCCATAAATGTTCAAACAGTCGTACATCGTTTTCGATGCACTTAAGCATCTAAAACCGACAATGTATGCAAAAGAAGAGAATAAAATTGTAAATAATAATCAGTTCTTAGCGAAGGCATCCGTCATAAAATTAGTAGGCTGTGAAACAAAATTGGAAAATATCATTTAGTTGCTATTTTTCAAAGCTTGTTCTCGATTTTGTTATTGCGTGTGATTGTTTGAGTTTTTCGTGTAGTTTGAGTTTATTTGTTGTTGTTTGTGTTAAGTTAGTGTTGTTAGTATTAGTATTAGATAGTCTTAGTGCTGTGCCGTTAAGTGTTACAAAATGCTTTATACCAACGAAGAGTTATTTGACATGATAGGTGTCTATTTTGAATGCATGAGAAATGCTACAGTTGCTGAAAGGGTATATGCGCAGCAATATCACGATAGACGGCACCCGAGTAAAAAGGTTTTTCTGCGAGTTATCCATCGTTTACAAACAACTGGAAACGTCCATGTTCCCGTATACCGCAGACAACACAAGAGACGTACTAGAGAGAACATCATTAATCTTTTAGCTTATGTGCAGTTTAATCCACACCTAAGTACTAGAAGTATTGCACAGGATCTGGGAGTAACTCGATCAACCGTTCAAAACATTCTCAAAGAGCACAGGTAAGTAAATCTTCAATGTTGAAACTCTACTGTAAACTTACAAAGGTTTATTTAATACTTATCCTACTGTTGAATCAGTAGTGATCATCTTACATCTTTCAGGTTACATCTATATCACTTAGTCTTGCAGCAGGCATTGACTGCTGCATATTTTGATCGAAGACTAGACCATTGCCACTGGCTCTTGGATATGATGGCAGACGATCCCCAAATTCTATCAAGTATATTGTGGACAGATGAGCCCACCTTTCATAGTAATGGCAGTGTAAATGTCCATAATATGCACTATTGGTCAAGAACGAATCCGCACTGGATGCAAGAAGTTCAGCACCAAAGTCGTTGGTCTGTAAATTGTTGGGCAGGGATTCTAGAAGGGCAAATTATCGGTCCATTCTTTTTTAATAACCAATTAAATGGCCACAATTACCTACAGTTTTTAACAGAGCAATTGCCGATTCTGTTAGAGGATGCCCCAAGAAATTCGAAGACGAATGCTGTTGCAGCACGATGTCTGTCCAGCCCACTTCGCAGTGAATGTTTGTCAATTTTTAGATGCCAACTACCCTGGTAGATGGATAGGACTGGGCAGCATTTTTCCATGGACAGCTAGATCACCGGATTTAACATGCCTGGATTTTTATTTATGGGGTCGAGTAAAAGATATAGTTTTTGCAACCGGACTCACTACATGTGATAACATGATTGGACGAATAAGGGACTGTATGCAAACTATTTCAGTAGCTGAACTAGAGAGTGCAGTTTGGTCTACGCGGGAAAGGATGCTTAAGTGCATCAAAAACAATTGACGGTAGTTTGAACATTTAGGGCGGCATTAATTAAATTGTTTCAACTAATTTAAATTTGTTTTACGCGTAAAATATGTAAATAGTCAGCGGTCTAACATTTGTTATATTGATATCTTCGGTTTCAAAAAAGATAGGAAGTTTTGGTTTGCACCGACTATTTAGCAATTTTGTCCTCTATTTAACTGTGTAAAAAGATACATAGGGTGCTATTTAAAAATCTCATGATAATGCGCAATAATTGTTGTAATGTTAAACAGCGCCCTCTAGCTATCACGTCAAAATTTATTCGGACTATCTTTATACAGCATATTATTAAGTAAGAAGAGCTCTTTGAAACGAAACCTAGTTTGTTCAATTCTGTTAACTTATACCGAAGTTATTTCCGTTTAAATAAAAACTTGTTTGACGTTCCCCCACCACTACATTTTATAAGAGAGAGTAAAATACTCTAAGCAAAAAAAGTCTGAAATTTTGCAGTCTTTACTACGGCAATATTTAAAATATATTTATATTTGCATATTTTTGGAGAAAGAACCAATTACATAATCGGCCATAACAGTTTCGCCCTCTAGCGGCCATCTTACAAACTTGAAAATAATTTCCCGCGATTTCTCGTAGCCGATTTACCTATTAAAATTTTTTTTTCAATATTATCAAATTTATAATTCCCGAGATATAGCCGGCGTCCATTCTTAGTTGGCCACCCGGTACGTTTATAATTAAATTGTAATGTGAGATATTTGTTCTTACGAAGGTCAATGATTTGAAAATGTACATTGATAGAACTGTAAGTATATTGTAATTTGAGAAATAATTTCTTACATCAGCATGGTAGTCTATGTTTGCTAAAACCCTTAAAGCTTTACGTTGCATAGAAAAGACTGCTTTTAAATGCGTTGTGTGTCCCCACGCTAATAAACCATTAGCGTACGCGCTTTCGAATAGTGAAAAGTAAGCTATTTTCTGAACATTTGTTGGGACCGTTCTAGAGAGATTTTTGAGTACAAATATTACTTTAGACAATTTGCTAGCTACTTTGAGAGTGTGCTCTTTCCATGACAGCCTAGGATCAAAGTGGACTTCTAATATATGAACCCATTCCGGGTTATTTATTTCTGATGGAATTTTAGGTAAGGAAAATATTAGTTTCTGTGTTTTATCTTGACCTAATGATAGTCTATTTGATGCAAACCATTCGAAAGCACCACGTCTCAATTCATCGTCGATTTGACTTGCTTTTCCTATTCTTCTCCGGACTTGACGTCGAGAAATCATTTATGAAAATAATAAACAGTAGCGGGCCTAGTACCGAACCTTGTGTTACTCCAAGGTTCATATTCCTTGATGACGATGTTAAATTATTAAAATGGGTGATTTGGTTTCTGTCATTAAGATATGAATCTATTAAATTTATGCTAGTTGCTGAAACACCAAAAGTTTTGAGTTTATCAAGCATAATCGACGGTGTCACGCAGTCGAAGGCCTTTGTTAGATCATATATTGTAGCACAACAGTATTCATTATTTTTAAAAGCAGTAATTACATGATCGTACATATTTATTATTGCATTTGTTGTTGAAAGGTTTTTTCTAAAACCAACCTGGCTTGATGAGAACTTATTCTGATCTTCACAATAATTGTAAAGCTGGATGGCAAGTGCTTTTTCAAATATTTTTCCAAAGGTGGGAATTATTGATATCGGTCGATAACTTTCTGCTAAATTTTGGTCACCTTTTGAAAAAATAGGGATAACTTTAGACACAGAAAATTCAAATACGTTTTCTATTAATAAATGATCAAAAATATCCACAGTTTGAAATGTGTCACTACTAGACAAAATCAAAGTTCCTCCATGACCACTATTACGTCTGTTGTATCTAGAAAGAGACAAATATTTTTCAATAAAAAATGGTTTTCCATCTTTCACCAATGTTCAATAATGGCTACTATGTCTACTAGAACAGTTTTTTAGTGATAATAATAACTCTGTACCGTTTATAAATGCTAAATTGTTACTTTTATTATACAGGCTGTTCTAAAAATTGGAATAAAGCCGTCATATTAAAAAGGTAGATATCTATGTTTTTTCAAACGGAACACCCTGTGTATTATTTTAGAAGTATACATTATACAGGGTGTGGCGCGAAGAGTTTTGATTAAAAGTAATGGCGGATAGAATTATGTTAAAAATCTGAAATTACGAAGCTATAGGTTTTCAATGACGCCGAGTTCAAATATAATATTGTCCTTAATGTGGCACTTCCGGTTATACCGGAAGTAGACGTCAACTTTGTTATTTTAAATGGAACCTAGTATTTTTTATTTTATTTTCGGATTCTACATGAAATTTTAGATTAAATTTGTGAACAATATCCTATACCAAAAATGAAGTATTTTCGAGATATTTCGATTTTTTTAAAATTTTGAAAAATCCTAGTCTACATTGAATACCGATATCTCCATTAATTACGAAGCTAGTGACGTGAAATTGTAACTAATAAACAACAAGCGCTTGCCCGTTAACTCCATGTGTCCAACTCATTGATATTTCATACAGAGTGTTTAAAACTTAGCTGCCACCGTGGCCAATTTAAATCATTTATAAGTTGCTTACTTTAAATAGAACACCCTGTATTTTATTACATTTTCGCTGTATTTTTTAAGCCAATTTGTTTGGTATCAGTATTCCCTATACCTAAATCTAACCAGTTTTGAGATATTTCATTATCTTTGTTAAAACATAACAACACTTAATTATTTCAACATTAGTAAAGGGTAGGCCATGATTTCCATTATTTAAGGTGATATTTTGATATTTTTTCGTAAGTTATTAATTCTGAAAAGTAACCAATAGCCTGAAAGGATTATTAATTATGGATATCATTAAAAACGTTGACTAGGTATTTTGTATTAATTTAATTAGATAACTTACAAACAAAAATAACTAAATGTAATATAAAACAAATAAAGTTTTATAATAAGTGTTCAAAATTAGCTCCATCTACTTCTAAACATTTATGAATCCTTTTCATTAAGCTACGTCTTGTAATTCTGGAAATATGGTCGGGTGTTAGAGAATTAAAAGCAAGTAAGACTCTTTGCATCATATCTTCCTTTGTCGTAACAGGTTTGGAAAATACCTGATTTTTAATGTAACCCCAAATACCAAAATCTAGAGGAGCCAAATCAGGAGAGCGAGCTGGCCAACGAAACGGACCTTGATTGGCAATCCATCTATCATCAAACATGTCGTAAAGATGGTCAGCAACACGCCCAAAGTTATGAGGAGGTGCTCCATCTTGCTGATACCAAGCTGAAGTCGCCTCTCCATTTCTTAAAGTATGTAACGCGGGTCGTATGACTTCTTCTAAAATGTCGCAATATCTTTCACCGTTTAAATTTTCATCATAAAATTTTATTGGTAAAATTTTATCGTCTTTTATTGCACAAAAACATTAAAACTCCAACTATCTTGGAAAGAACGTTCTTTAATAACATGTGGATTTTCATTAGACCAAAAATGGGAATTATGTCGATTAAATAATCAATTTTTGCTAAACTTTGCTTCATCACACCATATAACTTTTTTATGAAGTTTTCATCCTCTTGGGTCTTCATTAAAAACCATTCACAGAATTGCACCCTTCGAGGAGGATCATCTAATTTTAAGTGCTGCACCAAATGATACGAAAATGGTTTCCATTTGTGTTTTTTTAAAATGCGATGAATTGTTCTCGTCGACAAAGTAAGATCTCTTTCACAATCTCTAATAGAGGCATTTGGAGAGGCCGTAAAGTAACCCAAAACATTAATTTCGTTTATGTCATTGTCCACTAGTGGTTTATTTTTATTAATTTGTGTCTTAAATTGACCAAACTGACGGCAGTTTTAAGCAATCTTCTTACAATATCACCAGTTGCATTTGGTCGATTTGGATATCTTTCTGCAAAAACACGACAAGTCCTTTCAACAATTCTATTACACTCGCCGTAAATAATAATAAGATTTAGGAAATCATCATTAGTAAACCCTACATTTGCCATTATTTACTATGAAATACAAACTGGTAAAGAAAACTGTCAAAACAACATAAACATTAACGTTCTAACTATCAAATCTTTGACAGCCATGGCCTACCCTTTACTAATGTTGAAATAATCAAGTGTTGTTATGTTTTAACAAAGATAATGAAATATCTCAAAACTGGTTGGATTTAGGTATAGGGAATACTGATACCAAACGAATTGGCTTAAAAAATACAGCGAAAAATGTAATAAAATACAGGGTGTTCTATTTAAAGTAAGCAACTTATAAATGATTTAAATTGGCCACGGTGGCAGCTAAGTTTTAAACACTCTGTATGAAATATCAATGAGTTGGACACATGGAGTTAACGGGCAAGCGCTTGTTGTTTATTAGTTACAATTTCACGTCACTAGCTTCGTAATTAATGGAGATATCGGTATTCAATGTAGACTAGGATTTTTTCAAAATTTTTAAAAAATCGAAATATCTCGAAAATACTTCATTTTTGGTATAGGACATTGTTCACAAATTTAATCTAAAATTTCATGTAGAATCCGAAAATAAAATAAAAATACTAGGTTCCATTTAAAATAACAAAGTTGACGTCTACTTCCGGTATAACCGGAAGTGCCACATTAAGGACAATATTATATTTGAACTCGGCGTCATCGAAAACCTATAGCTTCGTAATTTCAGATTTTTAACATAACTCTATCCGCCATTACTTTATTCAAAACTCTTCGCGCCACACCCTGTAGACTATCTATTTGTATTAGGTTTACCTATACTTATCTCATGTAGATTTCCGGTAATTCTACTTTGATCATTTATCTTTACCCTAAATTATTGTTTTCAATAATAGCCTATAGAATAAACAGTTGTGTGACAGATAAAGACAGTTTATTTATAAAATCTCACATAATCAAATCTTGAAAATCTACTTCAAAACAAAGTAGAATTACAGGATATCTACATGATACCAGAAATACATCATCTTCCCCGGAATGTACAACGTCCCATAGATACAAGCAGTAGATTCTCTATACGTGTTCGTGTTTCCTTCAGTCACCGATAGATGGCGGTATGCGTTGGCTTTCCGGTTTCGTCATTGATTGAATATTGCTATTATAGTGTCGTGATGGATATCGATTCAGAATCGATTATATTTCAACAAAGATGGTTGCGAGCTGTAATACCGGAAATAATGTTACCACATGACGGAGCAATGCAGTAATTTAAAAATAGATTTTTTTAAAGTTTTCAATATTTCATTTGTATAAATATTACCTACGAGGATATACTATTCAGTTTGTTTGAATCAATCTTTAATATTAAATGGAGTATTAGGTGTAAAAATAACAGAAAACTAAAATATTATAATAAGTAACACGTATCGCCACCTATCGGCATATGCAAAATATAGAATCATCTGAGCTTTATACATTCCGGGGAGATGATGTATTTCTGATGATACCAACATAGGTGTATGTAAAACCTAATACAGGTAGATAGTGTATAATGTATACGTCTAAAATAATAAATCATATAAAGAGTGTTCCATTTGAAAAAAGGTACTTATGTGACTTTTTAATATGACGACTTCACTCCCATTTTTAGAACACTCTGTATAATAAAAATAATAAGTTAGCATCTACAAACGATCAAATGGACACATTTTTTACTTAAAGATATTAAACGACTAATTAATGAGTTGGAACGTCAATAAACAGTTAAACAATAAAACTGGGCAGGTGAAAACTTAATTCAAATTTAAATCAAAATTAAATTGAAAAATATAATAAATTATGTCTCTTTGTTCAATAGTTCAAAACCAGAAATTCAATAAAATAATTACTTAATTAATTACCATATTTTAATATAAATGAAAATTTTGTACACCTATTTGCATTACATGACCTGTTCAGAATTGAAATCGGAAAAATAACACTTTACAAATGCTTTATGCATTCTTACCATTTAAGCTGTTTAAAAATACACCTACATCATTTTAAAATGATGAATTAGAAGTTCATCGAAATTTTTGTTATTTTTAAACAAGATGGGTGCAGTAGCGTAATGGTTGATAACGTTATAAATGAATTTCAAGTGTTTAAATTCAACGTTACGTACCCGAACATTTTCATTTTAGAAGAGGCGTATCTATAAGAAGAAATGATTTCTGCATGAATATGTGGCATTGCGGTCTCGTAGCGGTGTTTTTTGCCACGTTTTGTGTTTGCTCACTATTGTATCGTATAGAAAGTCCGATTTGATCAATAACACTTCGATTGAGTTTAAATTTATTAATACAAAAAAAATTGATTTAAATGATAATAAACTAAGTGATTTTGCCGATGAGGAAAAAGAATCGAATTCAAAGCGGAAGAAGATTCATATACCTAAAATAATGCTCGAATTATACGAAGAGAGGAAACGAGAAGAATTTGGATTTAATTTTTCAAAACCTGATATTGTACGGAGTGTCATACCTAAAAATGCTGGTTAGTGTTTATTTTTAATTAATGTAATTAATTTGATGTTAGTAAGTTCAATTAAGATTTAGTTTTATTTTAATATTAACTCATAGTTGAGTGGTTTATATATAGGTATATCACAAGAGTTTCATTGTTTCATATTTAAAAAAAATTGATACTATTAAAAACATGGCCGAAAGTGTACTTGAGCCTTTGATTTGAATCTTCAGAAACTTTGATAAAAGATAACATCATTACATTGATTTTTATCGAAATTATTCAGTTTTAATTAATTTAAAATTTAATTAAGGACTAGAAACAAGGAATTTAAAAAATAATAAAATAAAACTCAATTATTCTCTCCTTTCCAACGGTTTTTAAGGTTAAGATTTCTTTAGAGAATGAGAGAATAAAAAACTAGGCGATTTTATAGCAGTCATAAAGCAATGCAAAATTTTTCTACAGATATGGCACCATTTAAAAGTAACATGGTGTTTTCTTATGCGAAAAAATTTAGAAGGTGTCAAAGGGGGTGATTAATATTTTTTCTTGAAAGTGGGTCACAATGGGACGTGAAATTTTGTACGTGACATACACTCACAAAAATAAATTTTAAATTTTCCCTAGGGTTGTAGGGGGGTCAAATTAACAACTTTTCTTAATGTTTTTATTAAAACTTTTTTGTACGTTAAAATTTAAAATTTAAAGACATGAATTGCATTTGTTACTTTATTTAAAAACTGCTTTATATCTATAGTTTTTCTCTCTAACGTTGATGGTATTCAAGTTAAAGTAATGTATTAAAATTTAATGTATGTACCCTTTTAAGCAGTAAGTGACATTATTTCAGTATTTTGTTTTTTAGTTTTTCCAGTGTTGTTCGTGTAGCATTTACTTCGAACATTTTTGACCAAGAATGGAAGAAATCATATTTCTCTTCAGACAAATTAATCATGAACAAAATATGATTATTTTGGGAAACAATACCATACAGAGTGGAACAAAAGTCTGGAAACGGTCAATTATCTCACAAATGGGTAGTACAAATTGTACAACATTTTGGATAAGTATATTTTGGGATACGAAGATTCCAGATTTGACATCTGCAATGTTGCCAGATTTGCCGTTTTTCTGATATTATTACTAATTTTGGTTTTTAAATAGATCACCCCGTATATTGTATTATTATTGGAATGTCCCCTTCAATACGAGTTCAACCATAATGTAACACTCAATATTTGATAAAGTCAGGAAGGTCTTAAATAAATAAAACTGTCCGTGCAAAATAGAATTCAAATAATTAAATCTGGTAACATTGCAGATATCAAATCTGGAATCTTCGTATCCCAAAATATACTTATCCAAAATATTGTACAATTCGTACTACCCATTTGTGAGATAATGAGATAATTGAGCGTTTCCAGACTTTTGTTTCACTCTGTATATGAACTAGTCTCGTCTAGATTCTGGTCTAGCGACCGTCGTTGACTTTTTGCAAATGCGAACCACCAATAGATCGATGGGAACTAGACTTTAATAACATCGAGCGAATTGTCGTCTGGGACACACCAAAAAGATACTCACCGAGAGCTCTTTTATCATTATCATAACTGATTGGTTAGGGATGCTATCGAAATACATAAACATCCAGAAAACTCCAACAGAAAGGAAGATACCCTGAGACTCAACCAGATATATAATCCAAACCTCAAAAACACCCGAAAGGCACATTACGAAAAACCGGATTTGACCGACGCGGTGCAAGACTCGCCCCCTTTGAACAAGTATAAATACAACTTGCGAAACCGAACTCACCAATCTCGCTCTCTACCCCGACTAACTTATACCGACGACGACAAAGCCGGAGCTTTTGCGGACACTCTGGAACGGCAATTCGAACCGAACTACACAGACGCGATCCACCGAGATTATAACCTCTGGTATACCAAATGACAGCATCCGTCACACATCCTACAAAATAAGAATCCCGAAGATCACAGCTACGTTTAAGGCGTGTCTCAGACTTAGACATTTCCCCGGCAATTGGAAGAGCACGGACATTATCCTGATTCCGAAACCAGAAAAAGACAATACGATGCCTCAGAACTAGCGACCAATCAGTCTTCTCCCGAATCTTATTTGAAAAATAATTCTTGCCAGAATGCAAGAACATGATAATCTTCAGTTGATCCCTCCCGAACAGTTTGGTTTTCGCAAAAACGACTCCACCTTCCAACAAGCCTTTTAAGTTGTTGACCAAATTGCAAATGGTTTCAACCACAGCGATGTCACCTGTAGAGTTTTTCTAAACATTGAGAATTTTTGGCCGCGGAGTGCTCTACAAGATGCATCGTCTTGCATCTTTGCACCAATGATTCAGAGGATCTGCAACTTTTACGCAAACGGTTTTTTGGTGTAAAAATTAGAGCCACCAAATCCACATTACGCAGCATCACTAACGGCTCAACGCTGTCGCCGCTGCTGTACTCTATATTTACTGCCAACATCTCGCAAATCAACAAGCTGTCATATGCCTTATATGTCGATGACACAGCCGTCTTGGTTACTTCACATTACTTCACATTACTCGCGCTCGATTTTCCAGGCACCTGGAACCAGGAGTGGCGGATTAAAGTCAACACATGCAAAATGGCGGCGGCTCTCTTCAACAGAAGAGGTAGCAACCCCATTCGTTGTTTTATTGGTCATTCAGATTAGTGAGCCATAATACAGCTTCGTCCGTTAAATTATGAATTTTTACAAACCCTCCTTTAAACTTCGTTAATTGACAATCCTCCACAATATGTGCAACGGTCTCTGGTTCGTTTCTACAGTCACAATTTGGATTAGAAATCGCACCTCATTTAAACAGTTGCATTTTGAATGGCCTGTTCTTCTGCGATTTACTGTTGACCAAATTTTTCTTTTTTGATCAAAGCCCGGAATTTCTGCTTTGGAACATCATTGAAATGTTTATTGAAAACAGACTATAATTTTTTTTTACTCTTCAACTTCAGAAAAAGCCGAAGCCGTGGTTAAGTAGTGTTGCAACCATACATGACTTTGAGATTTAAGTTCTCAATATCATTCCAAATTGGTAAGTTTTATTAATTGGCATTCTCGTTTTAGCGCAGCTTTTCGTCGAATGTTCGATGGATTAATATTACAAAGAACAGGAAGCCAATCGACAAGAGTAGATTTAATGGTTCCACTAATTATGCGCATAGTGCAATTCAATTGGGCATCTATTTTTTTTGCATAACTATTCAACCAGACAAGAGTACAATATTCTGCTGTAGAATAAACTAATGTCAATGCAGCTGTACGAAGTGTCTTTGCATCTGATTCCCAAGTTGTTCCAGCTAATTTTTGAATGACATTATTTCTTGTTTTCATTTTTTGTTAGACTTTTTCTAAATGATCTTTGTAAATTAAAAACCGTATCTACAGTTATTTTAAAATTATAGTTTAACTTTATATTGTTAAAGATAACATTAAGTTTTCTACTCTTTTCTCTATTACTTAAATGAAATAAGTCTTTTTTTAAGATTGGGGCATAATCATACAAACCTAAAATAATTATCAGAAACCAGTGGTATCCGTCTAAGAATCGAATCGAGAGATGTTTTATAGTTTATCCAATTAGCTTTTTCGAAATTCCATCTTAGTTTTCCTAAAGATTCTATAAACGGAATTTGAAGTCCAATTTGTAATAGCGAAGGTCTATGTTGACTTCTTGGAAAATCGTTTAATACCATACGTTTTGATTGTAATGGAATCATGTCTTGATTCATTGACACAAAACACAGTTTTCGGGCTGTAATCGTTTTGCCATCGACCGGAATAAAATGTTTTGATGTCTTTTGAATCATATACTAAATGTTTGTTTATCCAACTTTTTCAATCAACGCTAATATCTTACATTTGCTTGACAAACAAAAACAACAATGGATTACTCTCTGAAAAGTCGTTTAATTCCCAATGAAAGTCTTATTAGAAATGCAACATCATTTTGGAAGAATAGAACCAAAAAAGAAATATAATTTCAGACATTAAAAATAGCTTATGTTTACTATCTTAAAATTCCTGTACCCACCAACGAAAGTGATCGTCAAAATTTATTCAAAAATTCAGAAATTTGTTTTTCCAAACAAACTCACAGAAATAAAGAAATAGCATACAAGGTGGTCCAACCAAAACTTTACACCCCGATTTTGGGGCTTTAAAATGAAAATCAGGAAAAGCGCTGGGACCCCTCTATTTCTGATTCGAGGGAGATTAACTTGTCTGCTTTCTTCATACGAGCAACTTCAACTCCTTAGCGAGAGGAAGCATCATTTTGACGATCTCATAGAGTATTATCTGATCCTCTAATTTCGCGTCACAATTTTTATCGAACGACATGAGAGATAAAATAGTGGAAGAGGTAATGTGAATTAGTATATTAAAGAACTAGTTTCAGAAGACGTATTTTATAAGACGAGTACAGTTACTAGCTACGAGTAGCTAAAATGCCTTCTGAAACGAATTCTATATACTATTTTTTCTATTTTGGGCTTTTCAGATTGATTTTAAAATAAAATTTCGCAAGTTTTTAAATTTAGGGAATTTTGAAGTGTAATTGCTAAGGTGGCAATATTTTCATTAAACTTTGGTTTAAATGCTAGTTTAAGTTTAATTAGTGCATTTATCATGTTTCATTAAAAAAATTAGTGGAAATAAAAATAAGTAGATAAATAAATCTATTGAGTATTAATTACGATTTAAAATTAATGCACACCGAACGTAATGACAGCTTGGACGTTATCAGTGTTACCACCGTTTGGAATAAAATTGTACTATTTCTATAAAAGAGGTGCTTTTATAGCTCTGTAAGCGACCCAAAATAGAAAAAAAAATTTTATGCACTGCATTTTTAAATTGACACACTCTATAACATAAGTAATATCAATTATGTACTATAGATACACTAATATTCAACTTTCTATTTTCCAAAATGCGTTCAGAAGACTGTAGATTGAAAAAAAAACAAATCAACACAGTAAAGTGATCCTATATCGAACGAGCGTGAGATTTTGAGATGAGCGAGCAAGGTGAATAACGGGCAATAAAGTGCTACTTTACAGCTGCAAATCGGTACAATATAGTATCACTTTAACGTCGGTTGGTGATAAAACCATTTGGATTTTAAATATAACAATGGTGTTGTCATTTGCAATTAAATCTCAAACTTAACTGTTTGACTAAAACTTTTGAATACGAACAAATACAAAATGCAAACAAAAAACAACAGGTAATGTAAGGAAGACAAAATTCGATACTTTACGACCGGTAAAATTTTCAAGCTCATAACGTTGAGAATTCTATCGTCTAATTTTTTCCTCACATTAGTATGTTATACTCACTCCGTTGATATACTCCAATAAACTTCAACAAAATTTTGATTTATCTAAGTAAAGCATCTAAACAAACTTAAAATAAGGCAATTGTTATTTTGGTACCCTCAAGAATCAAATCTTTGAAGCATTTGAAGAAAATCATTTACTTATATTTGACGTCCCGCCACTACACAAAGATGAAATATTTTTGGGAGCCGAATTGCGAATTCTAACATTAGTTAACAAATCATCGTCCGACTCAAAAGGTGCGTCAAATTTATGGTATACAAATTTGAAAACGTTGTTTTTAGGCATCGAGCGTTTTTTGAAAGTTTTAATTTACAATGACACTTCAAAAAATTTGGAGTATCTAACCGAATACCATATTTATCACACAGACAGCAAATGGATAGAATTCAATGTAACAAACCCAATTAAACATTTGCTGAAAAAGAATTTTAAGCGCATGTCTTTGAAATTAATTGTTTCCGTGAAAAGTTTTTATCCGTTATACGAGTATAACACTCATCAATTTAAATTGTCTTTACTGCCGGTTTCTGAAGATTTTGATCATGATTATCCAATCTTATTGCTTTCTTATATGAGTTCCTTAAATCACCACATGGTATCGATTCGAACGAAAAGAAGTATCGACGAAGATTACGAAGAAGAAACAAATAGAATTTGGGAAAACGGACAAGAAAATAAAGCAAACGCCAGAAAATTAAAGCGTTTGAGAAATACGTGTAAACGAAAACAGTTGTACATAAATTTTGCTGAAATACAGTACGACACTTGGATTGTGCAACCTAGTGGATACGAGGTGTGTTTTTATGTTAATAGGTGATGTAGAAAGTTAAAAATGTTTGTTTTAGGCATATCAGTGTACAGGAAAATGCTTCTATCCTGTTGCCGATCATCTATCACCAACTAAACATGCAATTGTACAAGCTCTTCTTCACAGTGTGGCACCGTCTAGAGCCCCGAGGTCGTGTTGCGTTCCCACCAGGTTGGATTCTATTTCACTTTTGTATATAGACGAAAGAGGTGTCCTTACTTATCGGTTCGGATATAATGACATGGTGGTAGTTGAATGTGGATGTCGATGAAACATGACTACATAGGATTACGATTGTCTATAGTCACTGTTAAGTCACAAAATGGATTTTAACATTCTAATACAGAATAATATAAAACGTGCTCAATTGATTTATTATGTTAGTAGGATATAAACAACATGATTTTCAGAAGTCAACCATCATGTCGCAAATACTCTGATCCCTCCACTCTATATGTCCCGGTCAATGGTCTCAATTCTCCGTTCACCAAGGATAAATTTTGTATCTGGGTGCATTTTCAACGTAAAAAGTAGTGCACGAATTCATGCTTACAGTACAAAGTATGCAGTGCAATATGATTCACTTATATATATAGTATGTAATATTGCCTACAATAAGTAAACTGATTCCTGGCTTTGCCGCAATCTGTCAATGAACAATTTTATAACGGAGTTTTGAATTTTTTATTTAAGTTTGTTTCAAGTTAATGTTGCGATTACATTAAATCAAATCAAATGTTCAAATTGTTGACCATCAACTTTTTTACAATAGTCACGTTGATCATGAAATTTTTTTAATACTTCAGTTAATTGAATTTGTTGGTTGGTTCTAGTTTATTAAAATAGATTTGAAAATTCACATAACCTCTAAACAGCCTCTAAAATACAAGTCTAATGTGGTTAGGTCAAGAGACCTATGTGACAATTCAATGAAACCTACATTTTCGATTCGTCTATTTGGAATATTTTTGTGAAGGTAACCACATACTGCTCGATCTATATTTTTTATAGAGCTCCATCTTGTTGCAACCATGTATCTTACACAAAAATCCGTAAGAGTTAGATACCTACAACCTCCACATTAGAAACCTTATGAAATTCAACGTTCAACGGCACATAAAAAATTACGTGGTACCATTTGAAAAATTCAAGTTATTCAAGAATTTAGGGAGTTCAACTTAAATAATTGATTACTCAAAACTTAGTAACGTTGGAAAGGTGAACAACTAGTTTTAGTTAGCACATATAATGCATATTAAGGCTGCAAAATCGCAGTTGGATAAAATTTCAGAATATCTTAGTTAATTTTTTCGAAACGTTTCCGGAAAAAGTGAAATAACGCGAAAACCGTCTATTTTAGACACCCTGTATGATACTTATAAACGAAAATAATTTTAAAATGTGCATCTCATCAAAATGCACAACTTTTATTAAAAGAGTTTTTTTTCTAAACCCAATATTTTCCGAGATATCGCCCGTGCTTGCACTAATGACCCACCCGTAGGTATATAGGGTAAAGATAGAGAATGAGGGCCTTCTAAGGCCTTTTTTGACCTTAATATTTACAATTTTTGTGTTGAATCGACGACATGAAGGTAAATCAATAGTAAACAGAATACTAAACAAAGCATTTATTATGTAAAGTTATTTTAGTTTCTATTACAACAAGAAAAAAATAGTCAGTAAAACTGTAGAGCAAAAATCACAAATAAAGCAGTCTCGTTCAAAATTTGCACATGCTTTATGAGCCCATTGTTCACATAGGGAGCACTGCAACCACATTTCCATATGTTTTCCTTTATCTCCATATATGATGCATATGTTGGCATCTACTTCTTGTCTTTTAAAATAACTATTATTTTACCTTCCCTTTTGGGGTTTACTCTCTTCTTTGGTTGATTTTCAGTTTTCTTTTTTTGAAATATTTTACGCTTCGTACCTGTGTTTTCGACTAGTTGTTTTTTGGTCATTTTCTTTGATGTCCCTATTCCTGGAGATCCAGGTAAAGTCGATAATTCCAGTAAATGACACTTGTTTTTGTTGATGACTGTTGACTTGGTCTTCTCCAGTACCAGAGTCAAGTCAAATATCTTAGCCATGATTTATCAGCACTCTGAGAATCAAGACAAAATGGATTTTTCAAATTGTTTTGTTTTGTGTAAATAAAAGCACATCGTTTAATTTCGGTTGGTGATACTCCATAAAATAATTTAGATAGTTTAACATGTTGCTTCGCAAGAAGGTCCACTTCTTCTTTAAAAAATACAGGATGCCTTCCTATTGCAGGTCCAGGGTGGTTACCAGTTTTGAGTCTACTTTGCGGTGTGCTTCTAGGAATTCCATAAGATCTGGATACTTCTCTTACACTTCTACCTCCATGGATGGCATTTAATGCAGTTGTCAATGTTTCGGAATTCCATGAGGCCTTTTGCGTTTTTCGGACATATTTAGTTGACATTTATTAATGAAAACAGATACAATTTTAGCTGAATATTAAGTTAAAGTACTGTTGGGTATTGACGGCCGACCATCATTACCCGCAGAACACTAGCCGGGATTACCCAAAAACTAACCTTAACAAATTAGATCAAATAGTCTTTTCATTTTTTGCGGAAAATAGCAAACAAAATATATACGCAAAACTAGAAGAATTTTGCAACCTAATGATCTAATTTCTGTATCTGTACATTTACTTCCAACTAAAATATTTGCCTTCAATTTCTCACATAAATTACTTGTCACACTTGTCAAACACTTTTGGCTGAATAACAATAGACTCATACAGTTGCCATTCATGCAACTTGGAGTGGCTATATCCAGCAGAAGTGGTAAATGAAATGAAGAAAGAGGAATATCCATGAAGAGAAAGAATATGGGTTATTTGAATTTATTGTGTGAACATTAAAAGAAAAATTCAAATCAGATGCTCAAAAACGTCACCCTCTTGGTTCAATTTTTGAACCCGCCTGTAAACGCTTTTAGTGGCTATAAACTGTTTACTAGCGAAACTTCAATTTGACATTTTCATTCCGATGAAATTTATACAACAAACGATTGTAGTTTATAAAATCACAGCCACTACTTATTTGAAAAATCACCAATAGCTTTGTCATTTTTGACTTTAGGATAAAAATAATGGGACATTTTTGTTCAGTATTCAATTTTCTATCGATTGAAAATATTGTATACAGGGTGTCCCATTAAAAAAAAATGAAACTATTTGATATAACTCGCGAACGCGATGTTCGATTTTTATTCTGTTTGCACCACAGTAATGAAAAAACAAATGCTACTAGTTTGCCTATTCAACCGACCCTGTAGCTCTGATAATAAAGAAGTTAGCAATAGTGCCGACTTAAGTTTGAAAACCCTGTATATGTCAGAGATATTTAAAAATCAGAATTAAAAGTGAGGCAATATTAATTAGTGTTGAAACAATAAATGCTACAAGTATGCAACATAGAAGAAACAAGCTGACGGTGTTTTCGAATTCATAATTTATAGCTGTTAGTTACTAAAATAGCTGTAACTCCACTATAATAAAACTACAATTTTCTTTATGTGTTTTTTTTTGTAACATCCTTGAGATACAAATTAGTTCTTGCATATGTTTTGAATTCGTATTAATCTTTTTGTCACATTCAACTAAATGTGTAGATGACTAAAAACCATTTGTTGCTTTATCAATCAGTTAACAATTATTGAACAGAATCAAGAGCGGATTAATGTTTTAACTTTATATATACAGTTCAATTTTTTAGTACTTCGGTATACCCGTTTATAAAATATTTAGTTTTAATACCTAGCTTTTTCGGTGAATATTATAAATATTTACCAAATTTGCAATAAAACAGTTGCACCGATTAATATTATGATATCCTATTGTCTACTACTAATATAGGAATTTTTAATTTATGCCCGATTGACAAATGGCGGATGGCTCGGAGCGCCCTCTGCATGAAGACACATTCACCACTGTATTAAAAACAGTGTAGTTATGGATCTAGGTACAACGTATATATATTTATAAAAATATATCGATAAAAAAATTGGACAACTAACCAAAACTTATATATCCTGACATTCATAACGTCACTGCTTGTAACGCCACTTCAACGGTTTGGAAGAAACTATGAACGATAATAATAATAATAATAATAATAATAATAATAATAATAATAATTCGTTTATTCCAGGAGACCTTGTTACAGGTATAGGAAAGGTCAAATATAATAACTAAAATTAAAATTCATATTCTAAGTATTCATCAACAGTGTAAAATGCATTGCTTTGTAGTATAGTCTTGATTGACTTTAAATACATTTTTAAAGGTAAATTTCTTACATAAAGAGGTAGTTTATTATACAAAACACTACCTTTATAATATGGGTTCGACTCATAAAGAACCAATTTATGACTGCTATATTCAAGATCATTACCATGTTTAGTGAGATAATTATGGAAGTGGTTTTGAAACTTAAAGCTAGTTATATTAGTTTTAACAAACTTTAAAATTTCATATATGTAAATTGAAGGCAACGTTAACAATTTATGTTTAATAAAGATTTGCTTACAGGAGTCTTTAATCCGCATGTTGAAAATGCATCGAATTGCACGTATTTATTTATTATTCGAACCACCCCATAAAATAATAGCATAACGCATTATTGATTCAATGTTAGCATATTAAAACTTTATAGACGTATCCATATTAGAGATATACGAAAGACGTTTTAATGCATAACAATATGAAGCTACTTTTTTTGAAATGTAAGATATGTGAGGTTTCCATGTTAGTGACATGTCAACCAGGAACGCACATTTAAGAAATATATCTCTACTTATATTGGTCTATGGTGTATCAAAACCGACAACACAACTTTAATTTCCTTTAATCATTTATAGTCTAGATTTAATATAAATCGTTAGTAAAACATCGTTTGACAAAATTGAAGCAACCAAATAGTTTCATTCACTAATGTACTGCATAATAGCAACGAATATTGTCCAAGAAATATAGGTACCAATCATTCACCATTAGAAGAACAACTCCACCTAGAAGACAAGAACTCATGAAGTCAACACTAATAAATTCATATTGCTATGCAATGATTGCTTGTGTTGTAAAAACGTAAACTAAAAAGTTGTTTTCTGTAAAATTTTATAAATTGACATGATGAGAAATAAGTTAAGTACAACACCTTTCTGAGTACGTCTCTGCTTAGATTGGAGAAGTTACGATACCGATGTTGGTTGCAGTGGCTAGATATGTTTACGGCGCGAATTCCAATTGTCAAATAAACGTAACCTCAAACAATAACAACATTTAAATATAATACATTTTACTACCTTTTTTATATATAATCCTTGCAATGGATCAATATCCAAACGAAGATGAAGAGTTCGAGTTAATGTATGCTGATGAATTAGAGTTAATTCGTAATCAAGAGGGTAATTACACTCTTACTCGTACAGCGTACATTAAGTCTAAGTTTTATTTTAGATTCCGTAGAGGATTTCGGCATTCACAATTTTAAGTCATTGAACCAGAATAAGTCAGTGGGCGATCACATTCCAGAAGCTCAAGGTTCGACAAGTAAAGAAATAATAGCAGATCATTCGAATCACAATCAAGAAGGTAATTCATTAACTCAGAACGAGTCAGAGGGTGATTGCACTCAAGAAACCGAATCGACAAGTATAAACACCAGATTAGAACAATTAAATAAAGAACTAACTTCCGTATTAATAGAAAAAGGTATTAAAATTTACCTTTCAACTTTTCTTATTTACTTAAGTGGGTTACTTTTAGCACCTGAACCAAGTTCTAGTCAAAGCGGTGGTAGAAAACGTACTATAGAAGAATTATTTGGAGATATAGATGATCTTTTATATGACACCCCAGATAATAGCCATAAAAGACCAAAGAGTGGTTATGAAGATGACTTTGAATTAATTGATCACATCTTAGAATTACGTAGGCTAGCTAAAGAGCGTCAGAATTCTTCCATTACAATTAATCGTAGCAATAATAATGATCAAAACATAAAAGAAAACTTATCATATCAAATCCCAAAATATTCTTTTGAAACTATAACATGTTTTGATGGAAAGAGACTGTATATTCGCTGTCACTCTGAAAAGTTTTTTGAAGATGAGGTGAATAAAATTAGTAAAAACGGTACTTTCGCTGGGTGCATGGGAGAGGCGTTTAAAGAGGTTTGGAAAGAAGCTCAACTTTTGGTGAGGCTACTGTTTTGTCTTTAACAATCAAATTTAATTGTGCGATTTATAGATTAACAGACAAATGGATGCAGATAAGGGATCTGGTGATGCTATGGATGTTAGTGTTGCTGATGTGAATGCGGAAAGTGAAAGTGGCGTACAACTTTGGGTTGATTTATATAAACCACAGAAGTACATGGAGCTTTTAAGCGATGAAACTACTAATAGGGTTTTGTTAAAATGGTTTAAGATGTGGGACAAAATTGTTTTCAACCGACTGCCCAAAGTGAAGATAAAAAAGGAATCTAATAATTTTAATAGACCCGAGTTTTTAATGAAATTGGATGAGAATGGTCGCCCTGAATATAAGATCGTTTTGTTATGTGGTCCACCTGGATTAGGTATGTTAAATAAAATTTGAAAATTACAGAGTTGAATCTAGTTTCTGAGTCAATGTACCGTACAAGGTGTCCCGATTATTTTATCTGTATGTTAAATGGCAAATCCTAGAGATTTGAGGAAAAAGTCCTTATAACTAAACAGTCTGGAAATTGAAGTTGGCAAATTAACCACTAGGGGGCGTAACTATTATGAAGAAACACAAAGTTGTTGCTATCTCGGGAAGTTGAACGAGAAGCCATAACTTTGAAAACATCATTTGATAACTTGTGTGTTACTGTAAAATTTTACTTTATAACATTTTTTCGTATTTGTCATAAGGGACAGAAAGGTTAGTGCATTTTTCGATGTTTATATATTTTAATCTCCTAAACCATTCAACATATTTGCATATTTTAGGTCTCTTTTGAAAAGGTATTTTATATTTTTTTAATAGAATTTTTTATTGAATTGTTTAGTTTAAAAGAATTAAACTAAATAGTATTATCTACTAAAGCGATTACTTATTTTTGTGATTTTTGAAAAAAAAGTTAAGTAGAATGGTACTACAGTACTTTCGAGTATCTCAATCGGAACAAGTTGCCTTGGCCAAAAAACTTTGTAAAGGTTGGGGATTTGACTACTGTTTTTAAAAGTGACTTCTGGTAGTTTTCGTGACTTATAGCATTGATTACAAAAACGATACAAAATGCCATTACAAGCTTGCCCAGCGATAAAATTAAAGCAGCGATTTTTGCAACCAAAATTAGATGAAATTTTTTCTGTAAATTGAGAACGACGGAGATATCGCGATGTCCTTTTCACCAATTTTATAAAGACTGAGCTAAGAAAATAGTACAGTTCTTTTCTCCATAATAGTCCAGTCATCGTGGCAAAAATTTGGGTCCAAAAAACTCCAATGGACTTTTTTAACGTATAAGGGGGTATTTTGGTGACCTAAACACGATGGTATGGTCCAAATTGACCTACCGGATACGGAACAATCGCCGATTTATGGCAGTTTTTTGGCCATTTTCGGGTTTTTCGAAGATATAACAAAATCTATGCATTTCTTCGAACTCAAAATATGGCTATTTTAATGTGGCGAAAATGACCATTTTTGCGTTTTTTGAAGATAGGGCTGAATCTATGCATTTTTATAAAAATAGTCAAGAGAGCAAAGTTATAGTAATCAGAAATACCCGTAAGCTGGTCGGGATTAGATGACGCTAGCGTTTATGAAACTCAAAATATGGCGGTTTTAGCTTCAAAAAAATAATAACTTTTTGGGTTTTTCGACAATAGGACAGAATCTATGCATTTTTATAAAAATGGTAAACATAACAAAGTTATAGTAGGCGGAAATACCCATAATCGGTTCAAACTAGATGGCACTAGCGGTCATGAAACTCAAAATATGGCTGTTTTAGCATCAAAAAAATAATAACTTTTTGGGTTTTTCGACAATACGACAGAATCTATGCATTTTTATTAAAATGGTAGACATAACAAAGTTATAGTAAGCGGAAATACCCATAATCTGATTCAAACTAGATGGCGCTAGTGGTCATAGAACTCAAAATATAGCGGTGTTACTTGCAAGTTGCAGTTTCATTTGTTTAGTTGCAGTTTCATCTGTTTTCTAAGATTTCATATCTTTCCTTAACTATTTATGAATGCAGGCCCAAATTAAATTCAGCATTTTATTGAGGATCAAATGTAACTCGTTACCATGGAGATACTCTTAGCGTGATGCGCAACAGCTGTTAACGCATCGCGCCGCTTGAAGTAACAGTAGTCCCGAAAAAATATATTACAATACGTACGTTTATTTTATACCTGTGCATATATACTATTTTATGTACTTTTAATTATCATATTGTAATTGTAAGAAGAGCTTGGTTCAATGGGCTCCCAATTAAATTTTTTAGAATGATGAATTAAATGACACATTTTACAACGATGTATATTTTTTATATCGTCGTAAAACTCGAAAAATTATTGAAGAAATTGTCATTTCTATCACACTAAAACGGCAATATTTTGAGTTCTATGAGGACTAGCGCTATTTCCGCCTACTATAACTTTGTTATTTCTACTATTTTTATAAAAATGCATAGATTCTGTCCTATTGTCAAAAAACGAAAAAGTTATTTTTTGACGCTAAAACGGCCATATTTTGAGTTTCATGACCGCTAGCGCCATCTAGTTTGGACCAGATTACTGGTATTCTTGAGTACTATAACTTTGTCTCTCTGACTATATGCATAAAAATACGCAGGTTTTTTTCTATTATGAAAAAAAGACAAATAGTTATAATTTTTTTGACGCTAAAACGGCCATATTTTGAGTTCTAAGGACGCTAGCGCCATCTAGTTTGAACCAGATTACGGATATTTCTGATTACTATGACTTTGCTCTCTTGATTATTTTTATAAAAATGCATCGATTTTGTTATATTTTTGGAAAACTCAAAAATAGGCAAAAAATGGCAATAAATCGGCGATTTGCGGCATGATCTGTATCCGGTAGCTCAATTTGGAGTATACCATCGTGTTTAGCGCACCAAAATACCCCCTTATACATTGAAAAACTCCATTGGAATTTTTTGAATGTTTTTGCTGTAGAAAATTCCCGAGGATGACTGGACTATAAGTCAAATAAGAAATCGCTTCATATAATGCTTTTAATTACACAATTCAATAAAAAATTCTCTTAAAAAAACATGTCTTTTCAAACTAGACCAAAAATATTCAAATAGGTTGAGTGGTTTAGGAGATATTAAAATGTAAATATTGAAAAATGCATTGGCATTTTCCTCCCTTATTATGGCAGTTTTTTTGGCCATTTTCGGGTTTTTCGAAGATATAACAAAATCTATGCATTTCTTCGAACTCAAAATATGGCTATTTTAATGTGGCGAAAATGACCATTTTTGCGTTTTTTGAAGATAGGGCCGAATCTATGCATTTTTATACAAATAGTCAAGAGAGCAAAGTTATAGTAATCAGAAATACCCGTAAGCTGGTCGAGATTAGATGACGCTAGCGTTCATGAAACTCAAAATATGGCGGTTTTAGCGTCAAAAAAATAATAACTTTTTGGGTTTTTCGACAATAGGACAGAATCTATGCATTTTTATGAAAATGGTAAACATAACAAGGTTATAGTAGGCGGAAATACCCATAATCTGGTTCAAACTAGATGGCACTAGCGGTCATGAAACTCAAAATATGGCGGTTTTAGCATAAAAAAAATAATAACTTTTTTGGGTTTTTCGACAATAGGACAGAATCTATGCATTTTTATAAAAATGGTAGACATAACAAAGTTATAGTAGTCGGAAATACCCATAATCTGATTCAAACTAGATGGCGGTAGTGGTCATAGAACTCAAAATATAGCGGTTTTACTTACAAGTTGCAGTTTCATCTGTTTAGTTGCAGTTTCATCTGTTTTTCTGAGATTTCATATCTTTCCTTAACTATTTATGAATGCAGGCCCAAATTAAATACAGCATTTTATTGAGGATCAAATGTAACTCGTTACCATGGAGATACTCTTAACGTGATGCGCATCAGCTGGTAACGTATCGCGCCGCTTGAAGTAACAGTAGTCCCGAAAAAATATATTACAATACGTACGTTTATTTTATACCTGTGCATATATACTTTTTTATGTACTTTTAATTATCATATTGTAATTGTAAGAAGAGCTTGGTTCAATGGGCTCCCAATTAAATTTTTTAGAATGATGAATTAAATGACACATTTTACAACGATTTATATTTTTTATATCGTCGTAAAACTCGAAACATTATTGAAGAAATTGTCATTTCTATCACACTAAAACGGCAATATTTTGAGTTCTATGACGACTAGCGATATCTAGTTTCAACCAGATTATAGGTATTTCCGCCTACTATAACTTTGTTATTTCTACTATTTTTATAAAAATGCATAGATTCTGTCCTATTGTCGAAAAACCAAAAAGTTATTTTTTGACGCTAAAACGGCCATATTTTGAGTTTCATGACCGCTAGCGCCATCTAGTTTGGACCAGATTACTGGTATTCTTGAGTACTATAACTTTGTCTCTCTGACTATATGCAAAAAATACGCAGGTTTTGTTCTATTATGAAAAAAAGACAAATAGTTATAATTTTTTTGACGCTAAAACGGCCATATTTTGAGTTCTAAGGACGCTAGCGCCATCTAGATTACGGATATTTCTGACTACTATGACTTTGCTCTCTTGATTATTTTTATAAAAATGCATCGATTTTGTTATATTTTCGGAAAACTCAAAATAGCCAAAAAATGGCAATAAATCGGCGATTTGCGGCATGATCTGTATCCGGTAGCTCAATTTGGACTATACCATCGTGTTTAGCGCACCAAAATACCCCCTTATACATTGAAAAACTCCATTGGAATTTTTTGAATGTTTTTGCTGTAGAAAATTCCCGAGGATGACTGGACGATAAGTCAAATAAGAAATCGCTTCATATAATGCTTTTTAATTACACAATTCAATAAAAAATTCTCTTAAAAAAACATGTCTTTTCAAACTAGACCAAAAATATTCAAATAGGTTGAGTGGTTTAGGAGATATTAAAATGTAAATATTGAAAAATGCATTGGCATTTTCCTCCCTTATTATGACAGTTATGCAAAAAATGTCATAAAACAAAATTATACCGTAACACACAAGCTATCAAATGATGTTTTCAAAGTTATAGCTCATCGTCCAACTTTCTGAGATAGCATCAACTTTGTGTTTCTTCATATCAGTTACGCTCCCTAGTGGTCAATTTCCTTTACTTTAAAATAATTTCCCACCCTCTTTATTTATAAGGATTTTTTTCTGAAATCTTTAGAATTTACGATTTCCGAATTTCAGCCCTTATCGGGTCACCCTGTATATGTACAGTATCCTGATATTTTGTTTACCTTTTCTTTATTGAAAATTGTCATTATTAAGAACAACCTTGAGGTCACACTTTATGCAAAAATCATTATCACAAAATAACTATGTTATCTGTTTGCAGGAAAGACAACTTTGGCCCACATGGTTGCGAAACACGCCGGATACAACGTCGTTGAAGTCAACGCTTCCGACGATCGCAGTACCGAAATGTTCAAGAGAATGTTAGAAAATTCCACCCAAATGACGTCGGTCATAGACAGAGATCGTCGCCCGAATTGCTTAATTTTTGATGAAATCGACGGAGCTCCAGCGTCTTCCATCGAATTTTTGATAAAATACGTCAATGGCACGGCAAGCAAGAAAAAAAAGAAAGAATCTAAAGAACTGACGTGCATATTAAAACGTCCAATCGTTTGCATTTGTAATGATCTATACGTTCCTGCATTGCGTTCGCTGAGGCAAATCGCGTTTGTAGTAAATTTTCCACCTACCGCGAGTGTGAGATTGGCAGAACGCTTGCAAGAAATTGCTAGGCGCCAGAATATAGACATAGATACTGGAACGTTACTAGCAATATGTGAAAAAACTGGAAACGACATTAGATCGTGTTTGTCTTTGATGCATTTTTTCCAGTCTCTGAATAAACCTATTACGTTATCATACATCAACAGAACGCATATAGGACAAAAAGACATGCAGAAGGGTTTGTTTGCTGTTTGGCAAGATATTTTCCAAATTCAATACTCGAAGAGGAACGACAGCAATACTAAAGACACATTTGACATCACTTTGAAAACACGAATGCAAAAAATCTTGCAAGTCGTGCAAGCTTTCGGCGATTACGAACGGCTGATGCAAGGAATTTTTGAAAATTATATAAAATTAAACTTAAAAGATTCATCTCTGGGTGGCGTTTGTAAGGCGACCGAATGGTTCTGCTTTGCCGATGTCGTTAACAACAAAATTCACACTTTACAGAATTACAGTTTGTCGACGTACATTCAGTACGGTTTTGTTATATGGCATTTTATATTTGCAACTGGTATGTGGCAGAAAATCAGTTACCCTTCTGTGGATTATGAGGTAAGTGCTCTATTTTGATGTCTGAATATTTCGAACTGTTTCTTGTTTTCAAATGAATTTGTATCACATTGACATGTCTGGTAAATAACGAAATAGGAAAAAATGGTTTATTATAATTGAAGGTGTCTTATCTCAAATAATTGGTGCATTAATTAAAATAACATAGCACTCGCCAATGTTAGTACAGTGTTATAGAACCTTAAATTTAATAGTAAATGCTAGTAATGTGGGCAATCAAAAATACAGGACTGTATTTCTGGTTGCCTAATTTCGATTGTAAGCATGCAGTATGAAATGATGAATTATCGATGTTTATACTTTATAGCCATAAAAACCAAACTTTAAACATTGCACTTGTCCATTTTGAAGGAATTGAGATTTACAAAATGAAACTTTTAAAGTAAAAGTAGACGAATATATTAACATTGTCGTTTGCTCTATATAAGGCACCCCGAAAAGAAACATCTTTAAACCATGATCGATTCATTTTATTTAATAAGCTGTTTGGTCAGTCGAATAACGTAGTCCAGACTACCACCTACATCTACTGCAGTAACACAACATTCATATCGAGTTTTTTTATCATATTAATTTGTGGAAAAGAAGAAAGGTCCCCTTCCGATTTCGGGTCAAATATTGCCACCCATTTTTTAAGCCTTATCAAGGGTTATAGTGCATTCATTGATACATTTCCATAGTGACCTTGCGCTTGCATAATAAACACTAGTTATTTGTCCAACAAGTGAAGAAGCGATTCTTTTTTTCACTTGAGCTCGAGAGTGAGAGTGGAAAAAAGGCTTTCCTCATGTGTTAGACACAACTTTTTTTCACGACATTCTCCAAAACCAACCAACCAACCCAAATGAAAGAAAAACTATTAATTGTAAACGTAACATATTGTTTACAGGATTTCGTCACAATTTCGTACGTAAAAGCAAAAGTCAACAATCGGAGTGTTACAATAGTCCCGTCTATGTATTCTGTGGTCTCGGTAAGGTCTCAACCTGTCATAGCGCAACGTTGCTAGCCGCGTTATTCTAACTAATAAATGTAGAGTAACAATGTTTAAAAGTCGAAATATAAGATACTAAATTAAACAAAAGTAACTGAATAATAATAGTTATTTGTGTAACATGCGACATTTTTTCCTCACTAGTGAGGGAAAAACAATTTTTCTCACTATTTGTAGAGAAGAAACGTCTGTTTTAAGTATGTCGTGGAAAAATCGAATTTTTGGTGCACATCAAAACCACTATCGCATTTCATTTTTACATATATGCACATAAGCATCTTTCTATTTTCTTCCTGTTGCATTGTTTTGTTATGTCAAACGTTAATTGCGATTTTAAACAGTTTAATTAACTAACAATAAGCTATAAAAGTTTGCATCCAAACAGTTCGTATGCACTGGGATTGCGGAAAGTTTGTGTAAAAGATTAACCGGTGGTAAGTGTCTGATTTTTTTTAATGGTACATTTTAATGTGGCATGGTGAGCAGGCATGTTTGGAAAGTATGAAGATTTTTGGAGCAACCCATTTCGTCCTCCTGGATAATGAGAAGTTAAATATTGTTACGTTCTTATCACTTTGTTTCCTACCGCTTAATCCGCAAACGCGAGAATTAATAAGAATATGGATTGAATTACACTTATTATTTATTAACACATGTACAGTTCTTCTAATTTATATTAACACACACAGTTATAATACAAGTTAAAACCAGTTGGGAATGCGCAAGCTTGCATTGCCGGAATGAACAAAAGAACTGCTTATTTAGCTTAAAAATTTTTCGAAAATTTGACTGGACTTGTAAAATTTTTTTAAAATTTTTTTCGGGAGCCGATTTGACCACTTTGCCGATGAGATAGACAAAAAATGATCGAAGCAAAAATGTCTTAGATTTTGATGCAACAGGAAAAAAGCTACGGACATCCAGACAGACAGAATTTGTGAATTCATAAGATGAACTTTTGTTCATCGAAAATACTTTTGTTTATTTATTCGTATGGTACACTCATGAAATTTAAAACTTGACACCACAATTTCTGTAAACAAAAGTTTGCACATTGTGAAGCGGGCTTAAGGGTATCATTTACAATTCAGCAGGTAGTCTCAGCAGGGGTTATCTTATAGAAGGACTGTAGAATGAATCATTACACTAAGCACGTTTTAGAAAATAGGTAATTTACGTTGCTTACTTAATTTTTTCTTTAAAGAATATATTTGAAGGTATCGCTAATTAAACACCATAGCTCGATTAATTATCGAATCAAAATTTTGTTTAGGAAATGTTTACAAAATAAAATTAGAAATAATTTTGATTTAAAAACATCCAAGCAATAACTTTTAAATTAAATCAAAAACTAAACATGGTTATTTGGGTTGACTGATTATTACTTATTTTTAAATAAATCTAACCTACTAATTATTGTAAGTTATTAAAAAAATCATTAAACTCTCTATTCATAATATTTAGTCCTTACAAAATGTATATTTTATGACGTTTCATTTTTTTCTGTAGTTAATATAAAAGTGAAAATAAAAACTAAGGCAATTCTTATTGTCAACGTATATATTTAGTTTTTGACAAGAATTTATTACATAATTATAATTAAGATACCAAGTTATAGTTTAAAATTAAATGAAAACTTTTTTTTTAATAAAGGTATTACTATATAAATAAATATAAGAAATCAATAATGGGTGTGACCTCCATTATTATTGATACATTCTTGGAGGCGTCTGCTCATTGACGCTATCAAGGTATCAATATAATTAATATTAATCGTTTCCCATGCGGTATCAATGGCTGCAATTAGTGCATTACGGTTTACTGGTATAAAATTTGGCCCTTGTTGTCTTCGGATAACAGCAAGTATTCGAGCCCAAACATTTTCGATAATGTTAAAATCTGGGCTTTTGCTGGCCAGGGTAACAGCTCCAAGTTATTTGCTTGTATCCAGTTGCGCACAACCTGCGAAGTATAGGGTCATCATATCCCGATAGTTAATTATCGAATGTTCCAAGAAAATATGTGTAAATAGTAAATGGAATCTACTAACGTAACGTTAAGTCGTTAATTATAGTTACATAACTCTCCTTTCATAAGATATAGTTCATATTAATATGCTTATTGTAAAGCTTCGTACACACCTGAACAACAAACCGAGGAACAAACAGAACAACGAACCGAACGGCAATCGGAACATTAATTTGGACGGTGCTACGTACGAATTTTAGAACAGATTCGCAAGTCCTGATTGTTCCACGAACGGTTTGCGGCGTTCCCGCAACTTGTCGGTTTTTCTCCGACATCAAAGAAAATGCGCGCGAATGCGTTTGCAGGTTTGGACGAATCTAAACAAAACGGCGAACAAACTTATGCGGGAGAATTAAATTATTTATTTTTGTCCTCCCTTTTGTGGGTTTGTTGTGTTTTAGGTAATATTATGGAGTTGACAGAAGAAAAATGTTTTAAATTAATCAGTGTTTAAGAATGCAAGAAAAAAATGATGTCCCTATTAGCATCATTTGGGCGGGAAATTTCCAAAATAAAAAAAAGCGAAGTAAATTATAATTTTTTACTCTTCTTTGTGCGTAAAAATTTGGTTGGCACTATCTTCTTGTTTTCCGCAATTTTCTCTTCTCAATAATAAATATATATGAACTGAAAACTACTGAAAATAATTATGGGAACAGCACAAACGTTCCGTTTGTTGTTCGGATTGTGGAAATCATAAAAGATCGTTTGTCGTTCTGTTTGACTTTCGGTTCGTTGTTATGTTTGTTGCTCGGTTTGTTGTTCAGGTGTGTACGAAGCTTTACAACTTAAGCAACAATTTTTGGCGAATAAAGATTAGTTTGTGATGTAATATTAGAAACACAAATTTATATCATATCAAATTTATGACAACTTAAAAACCAAGAACGTGTATGTTATTGCTAAGAAATTATTAAGGAAAAAGCGCAATTGCAGTGTAAATATTTATAATTAGATATTTTCGAAAGTTTATAAGTCCTCTATTGTAATCTTAATACTTAAAAGAAAATCCTGTCCATTAGCATTATAAGGAAATGGCTTTTACTTTATGAATAAGTTTCAATAACAATAGAATATCCTTGCTTGTTTAATTTACTTCCTTTGAGTCATATTGCTCTAAGGGTTGCTACATTGGTCATTTTGTAAACATTTTTTAAACAAAATTTTGATTCGATAATTAATCGAGCTATGGTATTTAATTAGCGATACCTTCAAATATATTCTTTAAAGAAAAAATTAAGTAAGCAACGTAAATTACCATTTTCTAAAACGTGCTTAGTGTAATGATTCATTCTACAGTCCTTCTATAAGATAACCCTGCTGAGACTACCTGCTGTTAGAATTGTAAATGATACCCTTAAGCCCGCTTCACAATGTGCAAACTTTTGTTTACAGAAATTATAGTGTCCAAGTTTTAAATTTCATGAGTGTACATTTATCATACATATTAAATGTTTCATTGTTTCGTCAAAATTCATATAGGTAATGACTTTTCCCTATGTTGTTAATGCAATCGACAAATAAATAGCTGAAAGAAAAAATGATTAATCTCAATTACATGATTTTTTGGATTTCGGTTTTGGAATTGATTCAGCCGAAACTATAATACCCAAAATTATGTTATTATCCCATTTATTTATTGGTATGGTACATTTTAAATATTGTATTGTGATGCAAGTGTTATGTATGGTACCCCAGAAGATCAGTATAAACCTGTATAGTGTGATGACGAAACTGTGTGCAATAGTGGATTGGGTCGTCTTGGCAAAGCATTTACTTCAAGGTTTAGGAAAACTACTAAAACCTAAACATGCCAACCCTTACCCATCTTAGTATTCATATGTAAGTGTAAACATTATAGAAGGTATATAAGAACATAAAATATAACAGCACAGCCATTGCATGACAACATAGAATAGACCGGTCTAAGCGCCAGTCACGACAATGATAAAAAAATACTTAATATACTAAACGTAACTTTGAACTGAACTGTAAAATCCATCTGAGCCCTTTTATACCTGTCCAACAAAAGACTTCAGCGCGTTTAAGAACGTTCGGACAAAGGACTTTCGGTTCCGTAATGTTCGATAAATTCGAGAAATTCCAGTGGCGAAACAATATTTTACAACGAATTATAAAAGATGCAATTAAAAATAATAGATGGATGGGAATGTGTAATAGATGGGATAGTGGTATAAGGTGAGGTTGATTATTTTATGGATCTTATGATTATTTTTATTGGGGTATTTTGGGAATGAGAAAATGATAAGATAAGTTTTCATTGTAGATTTGAGTTGGAAAGGGTTTGATTTGTAATGATGACTACAGACTCACCGTCGTTTGAAAATGTTCAAATTGAAAACTGGAGGACAAGGCTGCCCAGTGATATTTTTACGGAGATATTTTGCGATCATTTTATTTTAGACGTGGAAAAGTGTTCTGGAGTCGCAACAGAGTGAGAGGATTATGGTGAGGGGATAAAAAATGATGAGGGAAGAGGGAATAGGTGGGAATGGGGATTGAAATAGGTTTGGGTTTTTTTTTAAAGAAATTGTTGCCACTGGTTGTTAAAGTTCCTGGCGTGGCGGAAAAGACGATTAAACAGTTGTTTGCAAAAGATTTGTCGGTTTTGGGACAAATCTGTTGGACTCGCGGTTTACAACTTTTGAATGCCTTCTATGATACGATGGTGGCTCAGACAAGAAATAATGTTTTTAGAGTATGGAGGCGAAAGTCGCTGAAGAAGCATTATCATACAAAGCTGCATCAAGATTGTGATATCGAGATAACAGCAGTTACGAGAAATTGTACCACTTTTGCCCATTTATAAGAAAAATGGGAAAAAATGGCTATTGTCACCAGGGTAGCGTTGTTGCCACATCGTCAGGACTAAGTCATCAACAACAACTGCAAACGTTTTTATCCACTTTATCATTTATCCATGTGACTTGTACTACGCAAAATTGTTATCTCAACTGCAACTCGCTTTATTTCAGCAGCAAAACTCTCCGAAAACACTGTGGCATCATCAATGACATCCCAGTCGGTCACTGTGGACGCCTAAATTTTTGTGAATTTTATTATCACAACTTTTAAAGATTTTGTAACAGCTTTAAGGCTTCAATCACGCCCGAAGGTTCCAACTCTTCCCAACAGCTACAGCAATAACATTCTAAAGCCCTGCAGACATTGCAAAATATTATCCTCATTTCTTTTAACTTGCCAGGAAGCACTGTACAGGCCCCATATTATGTCAATTAGAAAAAATATCAGTTATTTTATCTTTAAAAATATGCATTTTACTTTTCTTTTTAAGTTATTTGCGTTTTTAAGTATTTGAGTTTTTTTTTAAGTTTTAAGTGCCTGTGACAATAATTTTAGTTTGCATATTGAAAATTCATCTCACTTGCCGTAAGTGAAATTATAACATAATCTACCATTGCCATTTTTTGTTATGTTCTTGGCTTAAGATGGATCCACCTACCAGAGAAAGATACCATACCCATTGTGCCATGTGCATGGTTATTATTAGAAACCTGAAAAAGTCCAAACTTGCGTCATCGGTTAGAGATCGGATAGACAAGTTTACTAGTCGGCACGGTGGTAGAGCATATGCGGATGAAAACAAATTTTGCAACAAATGCGACTCTAGTCTTCACAAATGTTGGGTTATTTTATTTTATTTCAATATTATCCTCTAAACTATTTTGTCAATAACCACATTTAATCATTTCTAGCGTTAACAAACCTAGCTATTATTTTCTTAACCGCAAAAATTGTAACTGTTAAAAAAGCTGCCAAGGATAATTTTCTCTTTTATCATAGATAAGTTTGCTTTAACAAAACAATTTTCTAATGCTGTTACACTCAATTTTTCTATGCACTTCGAATTTTTTACTGTACGGCATAGTATGGAATATCTTTAGGTACTGGAGAATGAATGTTATTAACACTGTCTGTCTTTCTTGCCAAACTATATGTTGAATTACGATGACATTGTCGTTACCCTAATAAGTGATGACGTTTATGCCAACGTAATACGATTGTTTGATTTTGATACGATTAATGTTTACTTAATCTTATGCTACTGCGCATCCATAAGGATAACGTTTAGCGTTACTAAATTAATGGCCGGTTGCATTAAAACAATCGTTGCTATGGTTTTAACAATTGTATCTAAGTTTTTAAGACTTTCTTAAATTAAAATCGTGTTGAAGCAACCGGCCATAAGTGGTGTAAAATTTCTTTATTATTGGAAGCGTTGTTGACGTAACTATGAGACGGTAATGCAAAAACATGGCCACAGTTTGAATCTCAGTTATAACATGTAATTATATGTAAATACCTACAAATTGGTCATTTTCATTAATTAAATCAGTAGCGTGGTCGTCGTCACTATGAGACGGTAATACCAAAAAAAAATGGCCACAGTTTAAATCCCAGTTAATTATATGTAAATTATCTCGAAATTGGCCATTTTGATTAATTAAATTGGTTAGGGACCTTTGGAAACAACTGAATGGGGTTGGAGAAAAACTAACAACATTCTAATGCCAGGGCTCACGACTCAAGCGCCAGCTCCAGCCTCAATCTACAGCTCATATCTTGCGGATGTAAAAAGAGTTGTGGAAAGCGATGTAGGTGTGTAAAGGTTGGCCTGCGCTGCTCTACAATGTGTTCCAATTGTCATGGGCAGAGTTGTGTAAATTCCATCGAGGAGGACCATTTTGCCGACTCAATCGATTAAATACTTCATTACTGGAATAGGCCTCCAGGGGAAACCACTTAAAAAAACGCACTGAGAGCGTGGAAACGCGCTCAAATGACTGAATGCACAGGTATAAAAATCATCATATTACCACTAACACATTCTCAAAAATATTGTATTTAATATAGAGAAAGAACTCTACAATTTTCATTCTATAATTTTTTTTGGTCACGCTAATCTTTTAAGATAATCGACGCAAAAGGCGGCTCAATGCTAATTTTTGCGTTTGCGCTTAAAAGTATGCTTATTTTCAAAGGTCATTTATTAGCGTTGGGTGGGAGATACGCAAAAAAATATATAACAATTTTTGTGAAAAATTTAATGGAGAATCTAAAAAGTACTATAACTTTTTCTCGTTAGAGATGCAGTTTAGGTGCAAAACGCAAAAAACCGTCGTGAGGTCACGTTTGGGGGTCATTTTTTGGGCAAAAGGGGATGAAGCTCCTCCCGCGGGGGTGAGAACTCTTCGGATCTGTATTCGGGTTTCTACTGGAAGTTCATAACCAAAATTTCAAAACTTTATAATTTTTTTCTTTTATTCGTCGTTATTTTATCTAAATTGCCTACACTATAATACCACAGGGCAGTCTAAACATGGTGCCACCAAAGAAGATACTTGCGTCATTATTTTCTGATGTACGAAATAACGTATAGATCATTGTATGAATACCACATAGATACGTGTAAAATAAAGAGGAAAGATGTACCATATGCGTTATGAATAAAGTTACTAAATTGACTTCAATTTCATTTAAGTTGACGTTCGAATAAATGTCGGTCGCAGTCATTCTTGCTTCATTCTGTATTTTTGGTTACTAGTTACTGTCACTTGTTACTTTTTAAGGTTAGTATTTCAACTGACAACCACATATTCTGCCAACATTTACATTTACATTCTAATTTTTACCCGTAACTAAATAGTAAATACTCAAATTGACTTATAAGTTTTTAATATTGATTCATATGCACATATGTACAATAAACCAATGGATTTTCTTTGGACACTTAACAGCACGCCTGTGTAACATTTGTAGAGTAGGGAAATACTATAATGTATCATGAAGAATTTGACTTTATTGGAGTTTTCAAATCATCAAGTATAATCTAACTGTCTAACTGAACGGACGTAAATTAAGTTTGCAGTGACTTACAATTTAATTTTCTTGTTATTATTAAGTGTATCAGTTATAATAATGCCTGAATCAAAGAAGTGTAAATGTTGTGGTGTTATCACTGAAGATCATAAACTAGTTGCCTGTTCCGTATGTAAACAATTATTTAAACATTCATGTGTTGATTTAACGTCATCGGAGGTTCGAATTATAAATTCGAAGAAAAGTTTAACGTGGTCTTGTTCTACCTGTGAAGAAATAGGATCTGACATCTCAGAACTTCGTAGTGCAGTAATTGATCTTAAAAAGAATTAATTGAAATGAAAATTAAACTTGCTACTGCTACTGCAACTGTTTCGGATGTTAATTTGAGCACCTCAGCGTTCGAAGATGTATTGCAGGAAATTAATCAGCGTCAAATTCGAAAAAGCAATATTATATTGTATGGCCTTAAGGAAAACAAATCGAATTTACCTGACAATGAATTAAACGAAAATCAGACCGTTTTGAATATTATCTCTTATCTAAGTCCAAACATAAATACTGCAGGTTTAAAAATATATCGTTTAGGAAAATACGATGAAACTAAGCGTAATGTACGTCCTATTAAAATTATGCTGAATAATGAGAAATCCGTCTTTGATATAATTCGAAATTCAAAAAATTGAAAAATGTTCCTAATTACCAAAACTTATCTGTTTCATTTGATCGTACCCCTAAGCAACTTGCATATTATCGTGAAGTTAAGCAGGAATTAAATCAACGTTTAAGTGCAGGAGAACATCTTAGAATAAAGTACATTCACGGCAAGCCCCAGATTGTTTCTTTAAACTAATAACGCCTGACAGTAATAACTACAATTGCTATTACCAAAATGTTCGAGGTCTACGCACTAAAACAAATCAAGTTTTTTCTCAACTTACACACAACGAATTTAGTTTTATTTGTCTTGTAGAAACTGCACTTTCTAGTGACATTAGTGATAATGAACTTATTCCCAATAACTTTACAGTTTATAGATGTGATCGTAATCAAGAAAAAACTGGGAAAAATGGGGTGGTGGTGCCTTAGTGGCTGTAAAAACTACATTTCAAGTGAGTCAATAAACTTTCAATGCATAATTGATTTGGTACCAAACATAGATATAGTTGGTTGCAAATGCAAATTAAATCGTGATTTTCTTTATGTTGTAGTAGTGTATATTCCACCTGATATTAATATGGATAACTTTAAAACTTTATTTGATTATTTAGAACAAATGCAATTCTTTAATGATAACAAAGTGCTGTTAATTGGCGATTTCAATGTACCAAATTTAAATAATACAAAATCAACTATTTTAGAAAATACCTGCAACTTTCTTGATCTAAAACAATATAATCTTGTACTTAACGTTGATAACAAGCATTTAGATCTTGTTTTGTCTAATTTTGAATGTATTGTTGTACATGAAGAAAGTCCTCTAGTTAAAGAAGATAAATACCACCCTGCGCTACGGATTAACTGGTTATTAGACCGTAATCACGTTCACAATTTTCCAACTAACCAATTTTTAAACTACAACTTTTATAAGGTAGATTTTACGATACTCAACCATGCACTTAATAATGTCAATTGGTCTGAATTGGAAAGTTATTCTGATGTAAACTTAGCATGCAATTCTTTTTATAAAATAATTTATTCCATATTTGAAAAGCACATACCTAAATACCACACCAAATCAAAAATACCCAAAGTGGTTTACTTCACAACTAATACGTAACATTTCCCTAAAAAAGTATTACCATAGCTTATACAAACGCAATAGATCTGAAACTAACCTTCAAAATTTTCGACGACTAAGATCTCACGTCAAAATCTTTTACTTGAAAATTACAATAATTACATTTCTAGTATAGAACACTCTGTTATTGTGGATCCCAAAAATTCTGGTCATTTATAAATTCTAAAAATAAATCAACACGCATTCCGATAAAAATGTACTATGAAGATAAAAACTTTGAAACTCCATCTTCTATAGTTGAAGAATTTGCCCGCTATTTCTCTAAAATATTTTTGAATAGTACTGCTGTTACCGACTATTGTAATAACTCTCGCAATAACATTCCTAGTATAAGTCTATCAAATATATCAGAATCTATTATTATCATGTCAATCAATAAGTTACAAAGTAAAATCACTTCTGGTCCTGATCATATACCTAGTAATGTAATAAAAAATTGTGCAGATGCTTTTGTGAAGCCTTTGCATTTCATTATTAATCTGTCTATTCAAACTTCTACATTTCCCAATTGTTGGAAGAAAGCCAGAGTTTGTCCTGTCTTTAAATCAGGAGATCGTTTAGATATAGGTAATTATCGACCAATAAGTATTATTTCAAACTTTGCAAAAGTTTACGAAATGTGTTTATTTTCTTTATTGTACCCAGCTGTCTCCCAATATATAACACCTTATCAACACGGATTCTGTCGTAATCGTTCTACCATTACTAACTTAGTGTGTGTAACGGAATATATTGCAAAACATCTTGATGTACAAGCGCAGGTTGATGTATTGTACACAGACTTTTCCAAAGTATTTGATAAAATTGACCACGGTCTACTTCTGTCCAAACTTAATTCTTTCGGGTTTTCTCGTCCACTAATATCTTTGTTTGCATCTTATTTGCGTGAACGAACCCAATATGTCTGTTATAACCAGTTTAACTCTACAGAATTTCAAGCTTCTTCTGGAGTTCCGCAAGGGTCAAATTTAGGGCCGCTATTGTTCTTAATGTTTGTCAATGACTTACCTGAATGTATTAACTGCAATAAATTATTGTTTGCCGACGATTTGAAAATATATTCAGTCATTAATAAATTAAGTGATTGTGAGTTTCTTCAAACACAGTTAAATGAAATTCAAAAATGGTGCACTGCAAATAAAATTTCGCTTAATGAATCTAAGTGCAAAGTTGTAACTTATACTCGCAAAGTAAGTTGGATAATGCATCCATATCGAGTTAACTCAACTGTAATAGAAAGGTCTACTGTCATTAAGGATCTAGGTATACTTTTGATGAAAAACTAACGTTTAGGCAGCACATAGATAGCATTATTTCGTCAGCCATGAAGATGCTTGGTTTTTAATTCGAAATGCTCGAACCTTCCATAATATTCATGCATTAAAAGTATTGTACTACTCATTGGTAAGATGCAAGCTTGAATATGGTTCTCTTGTGTGGAATCCATACTACAAAAGCAAATTGATGCTTTAGAAGCTGTACAAAGAAAATTTTTAAAGTTTCTATCATATCGGTGTGATGGAATTTATCCTGAAATTGGTTGTAATCACATATTGCTATTAAATCGATTTAACATGCAATCTTTGCAAAACAGACGGGGAATTATAAATATAAAATTTCTTTACAACTTATTACATAATAAAATTGATTGTGCTGAATTAATATCATTAATGAATTTTCATGTGCCGTCTGTACCTCTTCGCAGCAATATTACATTTTATTGTTCTACCCACGTACAAATGTTCTAGTGAAATCACCGATACAAACTATGTGCGGACTATTTAACTTGTTAGGTCAACAATGTGATATTAATTTCTCGTCCTTGCAATATATTATCAACGCATTTTAGAATTACGTTCTTGAATTACATAACTATTTTTTGTTGTTTTTTTTTTTTTTTTTGGGTTTTATCTTTTACTTTATATTGTATTATTAATTTGTTAATTTATTGTATTGTCCTTTAATAGGATTTTGATCTGTTGGGCAATAAATATTATTATTATTATTATTATCTTTACAACACTAGATTCTCCACAAACCTCAGAGCTAAAACCAAACTATAAGTTCGGTTTAAAAGTATTCCATATGCTTCCGACTTAATTAGACGCATTGTACATAATAATCACATAAAATCTGGTCTCAGGTAATATAATTATGCTTAATTTTGAATATTTCCCTTTTCTTCTACGTTTTGGAGTCACTACCATTTTTTGTTGTTTGCAACTGGGATAACGCTATCCAGTCGGTCAGCTGGATTTATACATAACCGTGACCTGGCGCCCAAAATTAAAAAAAAGTAAATTTTGACAACTCCTTTTTCTAAAGTACTTGAATTCCCCGGAACACGGAACATCAGTCAGTCATGAGTTACAATAATAGCCAATCATCTGCATATGAGCAGTCAAGGTTTACTGCCAGGATTATAAATGTGTATCAGATCCAGAACTAACATTACTCAGAGACTTAAAACGAGTTCTACGACTATGCCACTGAGGATGTTTGACGTCTGGAAGAAGAGGAAGAAACCACGGCTCAATAGCCCGGAAATCCTCATTCGAATGGATCTATTCGTACATATAGGAGGATACAGTGAAGGATATAGAGGACATTTATAGGGAAACAAAGTGCAGAGTAAGGTTAGAGGGGAAATTAAGTGAGGGATTTGGACAAGTAGAGGATTGAGGCAAGGGTGTCCGCTTAGCCCGAGTTTATTTTCTGTGTACATAGGGGAGTTGGAGGATACACTAAAATGACATCAAAGGGGAGGAATCGTGATAGGGAAGGTGAAAGTGTTTGTCTTGGCGTACGCGGATGATGTGGTGGTGGTGGCAAAAACTAGGGAAGAAATGATTGGAAGATAGAGACAGTGAAGAAGTTCATTGAAAGAAAAACAATAAAAGCGAATGTGGGAAAAAATTGTTATCTTTCAAAAGGGAAGGGGGAGAAGAAAAAAAGAGGAATGGAAGTGGGGGGATGAGGTGATGGAAGAAGTAGATGAAGTAGTATATTTAAGGTTTAGGATGAGATATGACAATAAGGACGAGGCACACATAAAGGACTTAGAAAGGAAAGGAAAGAGAATAACAGGGCAGGTATGGGGTTTAGGAGAGAGGACATTTGGAAAGGATGTTGTGAGAAGGGGTGGTTATTTAAGAAATTAATAAGAAGCGTAATGATGTATGGGGCGGAGGTATGGGGATGGAATGAATGGGAAAGACTGGAGAAAGTGCAAGATAGGTATTGGAAAGGGGTATTAGGGTTGGATAGGGAGACACCAGGGTATACAGTGGAAAAAAAAGTAGAAATGGATAAAACAAGGATACACGCGGGGATGATAGCTATGAAGTATGAAGAAGGTATAGAGAGAAGAGAGAGGGAAATAGTAAAAAAGGCGTGGGAAGAGATAAAAGATGGAAGGATTAAATATGGACAAGAAGCAAGGAGACTATACTATGAAAGAGGGGTTATGCGAGAGAGGAAGTAGAAAGGAGAAGAAGAGAAGGGAGAGGAGTAAGAATGTCACCTCTTTATGGTGAAAAATCATTTTTTTTTGTAAGCGCAGATGATTTTGGTCCGTTTATACTCTTTTGATTTGAATTAGACTATAGTTATAACGTATTTCATTTACATTGTACTACACGTGGGTTCAGGGTCAAGTTTGTTGGAATATTGTTTTTGGTCATTTGATATTTTTCTTAATTCAGCGATATAAAAGATGTTATCGTCACGTTTAAGCAATTAGGTTGTTGTAGAAAATGCCGATTTCAAAGTTCTCACCAGTCGATTTCTTTGAATTCTACTGCACATTTCGCGTTTAGTTTGCTGGATCAATGGTTTCTTTATTTCTTTCTAGGAATTACAGTCGGCGTTGGCCGACGTTATCAGTTAAATTAATGATATGTTTGTCTAAATAAAATAACACACGGCTTGCGCCCACGGTCTGAATTCTAGTTAAGCGGTTTTTGTTTGTTAATTCTAAGAAAATTGTAGCGCAACATTTTATTTTGTGACGTTCGGTGTGTGAAAAGAACCGATAAGTGGGGTTGACGCTTTCTTACCCGAAGTTAGTTTTTAGTTAGTTCTTAAGTAGACTCCGAACCAATAAGATGTTTGGTTGTTAATTAGTTACGCAACGACATAGCGGATTAAGGTTGTTAAATTTTAACATTCGCGTCAGAACTGAAGTGTCGTAAATCATGTGCGTGAACTTAAAATAAAAAGTTTAGTGAACGAAAATAAATGGAACTTTCATTTCGCCGCGAGTAAGAGAATTCCGTTCGATTTGGTGAAAACAATCGAAATAACCGCAATACGGATTATAGACGAAAGGAAAAGATATAGAATTATAGTTTAATAGAATACCGGTAGTAATGATTTTATTCTTTTACTAGAATAAACCCCAAAAATTTTTAGGCAAAATTTGTTAATTTGAATGGTTTGTTATCCATTACATTACCAATGTTTTTTAAATTAATTAATTAGCTAATTAGAGTGTATTTTAAGTGGCGAAACCATATTTTTAACCTTCTAAATCGATTTGTATCATTTAGTATGTTTTTCAATTCAATCCGACATTTCGTTCTCTACATCTCGGCTTTTATATATAAGCCTACGATATTAACAATTATACTATAAAATTTCAAGTGTTTACATTTCTCCCTTTCTTTGGTGAGCATTTGATTAAGTACTTCAAAGATTAGGGTGGCGCCTGACAATCCCGACTGTGACTTGAGGATCTTTTTGTCTTCGTAAAGGTGAGTGAGAGACAAATCTAAATCCACCCCTTACCTCATAGCTGGCTGGCCCTTTCGTTCGTTGCAAATTTGTTAAGTCAGATTTGTGGCGTAACAAGAATAAGGGAAGATATTAGGCAAAGGGATACAGATACGCAAAAACAAGAAAGGAGGGAAAGGATCAGGACAGGTAAATATAATGAGAAGTATGGTGGACTGGTGAGGGAGGGTTTACCTAAATACTTGAAAGGAGACATGAATTTGAAAAAAAGAATTGTGGCGAGGTTTAGATGTTGCAATGAGGAGAGGGAAAATCGGTACTGGTTGGACGACGAGAAGAGGAAGTGTAGAATGTGTGGAAAGGGGTGGGATAATTTGAAACACTTGAGTAGAGAATGTGAGGAACTAAGGGAAGAGGAAAAACAAAGGGAAGAGTTATTAAGAGAAGGGGAGAGGGGTTGCGATGGATGGAGGAGGTGATAAGAAGGAGGGAAATAGTAATAGGACTAGATAGGGTAGGGGAAGGAGAGAGTTAGGGTTTTATATTGTTTTATATTTATGGAATTGAAACCGAATTACTTTTGTAATTTTTTTTATAAAATTAAACAAAATAAAAATACATACATACATAGTTATTCGTTTTTAAAATATACAGGGTGATTCACCACCAACGGGACGGAGATTTATAGCGAAACAATAAAAGTTTTGTCATTTTAGTAGCGTACAGGTTGATAAAAATGGCGCATCAAAGTTATATTTTTCTTATGGGATTTTCGATTGTCCGTAAAAATAAGGTATACTTTTATAGAGGTTCTATATATCTAAATAGAGTGTTCTGAGTTACGTTGACTTTTCTTAAAATATACAGTTTTAAAAAATGCAATATCTTCTAATCCAACAAATCATAACAACAAATTCAATTGTTCACAATCACAAATCACAATCATAGTTAATTTCGTCGCCAGATTTTAAAAAGAAACTTTATTTGAGATATTGGAAGTTCATTTTGTTAGAGACTTTAGTTCGAAAATAATGGTAATGCATCACTAGTATTTATAATGATTAAGTTTATTTTAAAGTAATACCAACCATATGTGTTTCTGCCTTTCTGAAAATTTCTCTGAAGGTTAAAATTCAAATAATGTTTATGAAACGTAGAGTTTTAGAATGTTATCGTTTGAAATATTCAGTTCCACACGCTTAGGTGCAATGTATTTGCAGAAGTTCGTAGTACGCATAATATACCCCGTGATCTCTGCTCATACTTCAACATCAATTTTCGATCCATCCATATACCATATTTGCCCAATGATGAAATTATGACTGAAACTTTTCTCGAAAATGATTTTGATTCTTCTTTGCCCCATTATTTGCCTGATGTAGTCCTATTATTGGCCCAGCTCACGTGTGATTTAATAAGACAGTGAATCCTCGAATTTGAAACGGAAAATTGTTTTTGCCTTAAGTATAGAATGAAACAACTCCGCGCAGATTCAACGATGGAAGTTCATGATATTTTATTTAATCTATGTGTATGAGAGAATCAGGGACTGTTTATCTTCATAGAGGGTAAAGCATCAAATTTGTGCAGCACATACGTTGTATTTTGTAATTAACTAAAAAATTTTGATACCTCTCAGAATTCTACATCTTAATCAGTCCTATATCATTTTCAAGTCGGCGCGTGGAGCACTTAATTCTGGCGATAGGGCGTTTGAGAGGAATGTACACGCAAACTGAAATATTTAATAGTTTTCGAAATAGGGGAGTACGTTTTCAGAGTTGGAAGAGGAAGCTTTGTAAACAATTTCCCAAAACAATGTTTCCTTCTTAGTTTTTAGACGTACCGGTGCAGCAGTTTTGTTTTCTTACTGTATTCGGATCAAGCCTCTTAATATATAAATTCAACCATTAATTGTTATTATGAGGTCATCTATCAATAGTGAGCACCCGCTTCCTTTTCGGTCTCACCTCTCCTAGCTCAGTCGATACTCGCCTGTATCTTATCATTTGACTATCTGAGCACTTCCTGGGGAGCTCCACTTCTTTGTAATGCCCGATGCAGCGAGTTATGGTTTGCGTTGTTGAAAGATTCGTCTATGTTCAAAAAGCCACATAGAGTGTGATTTTCTTATTGTTCGATGATTTTTTCTTGTACGATATTTGGATTTTTGCATTTTGTGCCAGATCGGATTTTAGTAGATTGGTGGTTTGCTTATCTTTTTTGGAATAAACACTAGTCGGTCTATCCTCCTTGCAATCGGTATATAGCCATTTTATTCCTGTGGTTTGTACGGTTTCAAGGTGTTACACCTTCAACTTACTATATGTATTGATTTGCTTAATTAGCTTCCTTCAACACCTACAACCGTTGATTAGGTTATACTCTGGAAATTGTGGTGATTTTAATAGAACTTCTAGAGGATTATCTAACCAAGGTCGTCATTTTTCCACCGAGGTAATCCTATATTCCCAGGATGCGTTTTTCGAATTTTTAAATCCACTCTAGAGAAATGTTTAATCATGTTTTACCAATAAAGTGCAGAGTACTTGAAGAAGTCCCACTGGTACCATGTAAACATGATGGATAATTTTATCTTTTGTGGATAATTTCATTTTTTATTAATTTCTGAGAGGAAACCAAGATAATACAAACTGACAAATTCAAACCTACTTGTTTCTCACGAGTCCTTTGAAGTACAATTTTTGGAAATAATAAACAATTTGAAGATACATTCATTCATTGGAAAATGGCTAAGACTGGCATGCCCACTGAGCCTTTGTTTTTTTTTTTATTTCAGAAATTAAAGGGCAGCAGGTAGGAGGAATAGTGGTGGGAAGAAGAAAAGCGTGGGTTTTAGCTTACGAAGATGATATGGTGGCTTTGGCAAAAACCGAGGAGGAAATGAAAGGAATATAAAGGTGATGAATAGATATTTGGAAAAAGAAATTAGTAGTAAATGTAGAAAAGACAAAAATTATGGAGATTAAGAAGAAAAAGGGTAGACTAAAGAGAGGGGAATGGAAATGGGGAAGAAATAGAGAAGTAGGATAAGTATAAATACCATAGCATATATGGTGAGATACGACAATGAGAATGAAGAACAGATTAACGAATAAGAGCAGAAAGGAAATAAAATAGTAAGGGTGGTATGGGGTATAGGAGGAGGAGTATTTGGAAAAGACTTAGAGAAAAGAAGGTGTATATTTTAGAGAATAGTATTGATGAAGAGCATGGGAGAAACTGGAGAAGATATAAGAGAAGTATTGGAAGTGGCACTAAGATTGGAGAAGGAAATACAAGGTTATATAATTAAAATTGGAAAAAATAAGGATACAGACAGGAAAAAGGGCGATGAGTATGAAGAAAAGATGGTAAGCAAGAAACAAAATAAGATATAGTATGCACGTGGGAAGGAGATAGAGACGCAAAAGATAAAGTATGGTGAAGATGAGAGAAGAAGATATTACTAAAGAGGATATGCAAAAGAGGAAGTAAAGAAGATGCAAGATAGAGGAAAAGTATGGAAGAAGAAATAGCACAGAGAGATATGGACACACATGCACAAGAAAGAAGAGCAAAAATTAGAGAAGGAAAATACCACACGAAGTATGAAGCGTTTATAGTAGAAACAAAACTGAAGTACATAACCGGAAGAATGGAATTGGGGATAAAAGGTAGTTTCAAGATTCAGAGTATGAAATGAGGAAAATGAAAACAAGTACTGGTGGAAGGACGAAGATAAGCTATGTAGAATGCAATGAAATAAGAGCGGAGGGAAGAGTGTTGCTGAAAGAGAAAGGGGAGGGATTGAGTAAATGAGGAAAGTGGTGGAAAAGAAAATGGACAGAAAAAGGCAAAGGGAGATTCAAAGGATTGAATGAGGAAAAGGGTCAAATACATTTTTTGTTTTTCTAATTATTTTGTTATTGTAACAATGGCAACGAATCATTTGTTAATGTATGTAACACGAATAAATTGAAATTGATTGATCATTATCTTTCCACGTTTTGTTCAGATCAGTATAAACCTGTATAGTGTGGTCATAATTGTGGATTGGTTCGTCTTGGCAAAGAATTTGTTTGAAGGTTTAGGAAAACCACTAAAACCTAAAGGTGCCAACCCTTACCCACCTTAGTATTGAGTAAACATTATAGAAGGTAAATAAGAACATATAACAGCACAGCCATTGAATAAGCCTTGATGAAGCTCTCACACGGAGAGCGAGACGTCGGCAATTTCAACATTTTGAGTTGTTGGGTTTTCACCTTCACCTAGAAATGGCAAAATTACTTTTCACCGTTTTCATACTTTTTGACATCATAATCATATTAAAAATAAAATTCTATAGAGATCTGGACGAATGAACGATTAACATTTCAGTCAAATATTGCTTAATTCGTCTTCACACCAGAATTCATACGATTTCATTGTACCTTGATATGCTTCGGTTCATTCTATCAAATAATTCGCATAGTTATTGCTTTCAGACCTTTTGACAATGAAAAGTAATATTTTTTCTAATACTAATTGCCCTTAAAAATGTCGGAAAAATCATTTGGAATTCATGTCGTTATTTTAATCAGTTTTATAATCAGTTATAAAAGTCACTTATTTAATACATCGCTTTTAAATGAAAAGCCAATGAAAACGACTTCTAATTTTTGTTTCAATTTAAAACAACAACATTCAATTTTATGAAAAAAAAAGTAGAACCGATGGATTAAGTAATTTAATTTTGAAATCTTGGAGATTACTTAAAATACTGTAGATGTAAAGCTTAAAATGGAAAATCAGTATTTTAATAAAACCCCTTCCTCGTTTCCACGTCTGAGATAAAGTATTTGTTTCTGTTTTAGCTTTTCAATTTCAGTGAATGTGACAAACGGTTAACTTTTTACGGTTTAGGAATTTATATTGCCCATTATAATTACAAATTCCATCTGAAAGAAGCGACTGACTGCAAAACTGTCCAGAAATTATTAATGTACTCTTATTGTGTGGCATAATTACACTGCCTTTGTTTGAAAAACCTTTTAAAGAAATGAAGCTGCATTATAAGAGTGAGTGTTTAAAAAGATTTGCTATATATTTATTTAGATAATAGGAAACTGTTTGAAGTTGTTATTCACACGTGTTTGTAATGTTCGTGTCTTGTAAAATATTTAGTTGATCCTTTTCTTTCAACTGGATGGCAGAAATTGTAATTGAAGTCGTAATAAATGTATATTCTCCATATATTTTCAATTGGTCAGTTTTAAAACACTTTTAGAAAGTTTCAAAGCGATATCCAGTGTGTCTACTTATGGAAAATTTTCGGTTTTTTGGAAAAAAAGTTATTCGTGATAAAAGTTCTGCATGGTCCAAAACATAAAATGCAACCATCAGATATCGATTTTTTTCAACCATATACGGGATTTGTCACAAAATATGAATTTTGCTTAAGAGGAAAGTACCATTATTTTTTACAATACAGAAGAATGTTATAATGAAAAGTTGTTGCGAATTAAATGTTTAATCCAAATATGAAATTACAGACATTTAGCACGAAAATTCAGGTTTGGTGATTATTTACGTTTTACATTATACCTATTTTCAGTTATAAATTTCATACTGATTTTATTCCTCTTATCTGTTAAAAATGTGATAACATTTTCATTTGTTAATGTTTTTGAACAATCTTGCAATTTATAGGTAATGAATGTATACAAAAAATATTTAGTAAACAAACATCACATATTTATACCGAAACAAACACAATTAAATATTAATTCAATTAATTAATTAGAATTATCCACCGTTCTCTTTGTAAACATTTTATTGTTCACGTATTTACGTATTTAAATTGCAAAATTGTTCAAAAACATTAACAAATGCAAAGGTTATCATATTTTTAACATATACGAGGGATAAATTCGATATTAAAATTTATAACTGCAAATATTTATAATGTGAAACGTAAATAGTCACCAAACCTGGATTTTCATGCTAAATGGCTATAATTTCATGTTTGGATATAACTTTTAATTCAAAATAACTTTTCATTATAACATTCTTCTGTATTGTGAAAATTATTCTCGTATTCGGTTTAAAAAAATTTGATATCCGATTGTTGCATTCACCGGCGTGCGCATGGGTCAAAGGAGCCATGGCCCCATCTAATGCTTTTAATTTTTGTTAAGTACTGCTTAAAATGCATTTTACTAACAGTAAATAAATGGTATTATCGTTTTTTAAGGCCCCACCTAATAAAAAAAGTATACTTTTTTCCAAAAAACCGATAATAAAAAAGTTTTCCATATCGTTCCAACTGAAGTAGACACACTGTATAAAACGATTTTCATTTGGAAATTATTTATTTAAAAATAAAACATTATACATGTATGGTAGATGTAGAATACCAAAATATTTAGAAAATTTAGGGAAATTGCTGGATAAGTTTACTTTAGAGAAAAAACATGAGCGAACATACTTGCCATTCTGCTTTAGTTAAGAGAAATAAAGATAATTCCTATGAAAATCCTTTACAATAATTCCATCTATTGATTGATGCATACATGCATCAATTTATACGCTCCTTAAGTCTTATTCTCTCTGAATGTGATTAAAAAATCTGATTATGTGATTATTATATCATTTAGTTATTTATGATTCAAATGTGTGAAGTAAGGATTTTATGCAGAAGTTTAAAACACGACCCGTAGGCGAGTGTGTTAATCACAAGGAGCCTTTTATAAACGAGCCTCATGCAATCTTTTATCTATGTCAGGACTAAAATTTGCAATTTGAAACAGATACTCGCATGCGGTTTCACTTTTTTTATTTTGAATATTGCCTATTGGTTGGTTGCCTGCCATCGTGGTTAACAAAAATCATGTGAAAATGAAAGTCTTATTTAATTACATCGAGCATTGTATTGTTTACTTTACAGTAGTTTAATATCTAAAGATTTCATTGTAATTATGAAAATAAAGCACATCGTATGTAGTGTAAAAATAAATCTTGTAAAGGCTATTTAACACTGAATGCAGTTATTGAAAGAAAAACTAAGACAATAAACGCAACTTATTTAAGCTTGAATATGATATACAGTCCATTAGCACAAGCTTTATGCGTTACATAGACGAGTTTTAAACAATTTTTAATCACAACGTACTTTTATAAGTCTGCTAATTACGACCCTACTATCAGATGATATCTTTTTAGACACATAACGAGTTTTTGGAGCCGTTCCGCTCGTTTTTTGCATAATTTATAACATCATTAGCAGAACAAAACTAAGGATGGTGTAAACAATTTTAAAGTTTAGTTTATACGATTTGAAATAATTTTTTTTTTCGATTTCAAATATTTTTTTGTTGTTTGTAATGAAGTTTTTATTTCAGGTAAAAACGAAGGCAACTAAACAAATTGGTTTATTAGAAGAAATTGTGAAGGGGATGCGACCGAATATTCGAGCATTTACTTCTGCAAATCCTTTAAGAATGGACATCCTTCCACTGCTGGCAGATATATTAACACCGATTTTCGACCAGTTAATATTCATTTATACACCCAACAAGAAAAGGAACGACTGAAATTTATCGTATCTGCGATGATAGACTATAATTTGAATTATGTTCAAGAACGCGCTCCCGAGGGACATTTCGTTTATACAATGGGTATATAATTATTATTATGGCAGTTAGATACAATTTTAAGTGATTCGTGTTTAGATCCGAATATAGAACAAATCGTTTCCTTTCCTGATGTTAAAAACAGGCGCATTCTACCTTACAGCATCAAGCAGTTGATTGCGCATGAAGTTGAATTGGAAAAAATGCGCGATATCGATAAAGGAAAAAATGATACTGCTGGTGAGAAGAAAAAAGAACATTCTAAATCGTCGTCGGTGCCAAATCATTTACAGAACATGAAAGCAAAAGTGGTCAAAGCGAAGGTAAGTGTTTAATAATTTGTTTTCCTAAAACTACATAATACATATTTTCACAAAAATTGGTGCAACCGCTACTACGAACCCATTCTTCAGGTTTGGTACTCACGCAGTATCATTTTCCATCCAACACGTACAGCAAGTTTTCATGACTGTGCAGATATAATACTAAAGAAGTTTTTGTGGTTAAAATTAATATTTTGATTATAATCTTTGCAACTTTGATATGATGTGTTTACAGTGTGTCGTTTGTCTCAAGATAAGCGAATCTGTCTCATAATCACAAGTCGTTTTTAAATAGTGAGAATTTAACTCTTCTTTGTTTCAAGTTTTTGCCTTGATGAAGCCTTTAAGTGGCGAAACGTTGGAATCAGATATCAATTTTTTTAACCCGTATACGAGGTTTGCCAAAAAATATGAATTTTGCTCAAGAGTAAAGTACCATTATTTTCTACAATATGTGACGCTTGCTTCCCAATTCAGGTAGTTTCTGTAAGTAACAAAAGCGGAAGGATCTCGGTCGCCAGATTTGATGACGAAGTTTACTGTTCGTTTGCTTGTCGGGCAGCTACAGTGGAGGTTAAATATTCCAGTGTTCTGATCGTCTAACGGGAAGCAGTTCGGAGAAATAAAGAGAATACACTAAAACTCAAAACTTCTTTATTTAACACAAAACCCGTTGCTATTAGTTTCATAGGAAAAACAACATTTCTTAAAGTAAAGCACCAACCATACAACCCAAAAGCAGTCAGCGGGTTTGACAGTTACAGGAGTGAGGGTTTCGGTAATGTAAGCAGAGCGGCGGTTACTATAGGGATGAGGGTGACGGTATATAAGCAGAACGGCGGTCTGTTAAGTGATACGGTAGGTAGTGGGAGTGACCGAGTCGACATACGAAAATGCTCTATATCGACCCGGGCAACGGCTTGAGTGGTGTATTCAAGGCGCGAAAATGCGTCACCCCAAATACAACACACGGATAGGAAAAAGGAAAGTTAAGGGAACATAAAGCGGTATCTCTGCAACATGCGAGTCGAGAATAACCAAAGCAGTATTCGGAACCAACTGCCTGTTTAGCGAAAGAGCTCACGCTTACATAAGGCATAACTTAAGAGGGGCATTTAGCTTACGGGAGGGGACTGCGTTCGCAACGAAAGTTTAGACGGGGCGCTATCGGATTTTGTACAACGGGCCGCTTACTATCTGTTGCTTTGGATTTACAATTACTAATAAACAGAATTAATAAACAGTTAAAACATAACGAAATCAGCCTTATCCTAACAATTAATACTCAAATTAATTTAGTGATGGTGCGATACTTAGAAATAAAAACACATCGTTACATCCCCCTTTTACTTACGGGAGGGAAAAAAACAGGAAACCACAGTATCATAATAAAAAGAAAACCCTAGATTCTACAAATCTAAACTGATTCACTGTATAAAAAAAAAGCAACAAAGAAAAAACTTTGAGTGCCAAGGCGCCAACCGATGAGATCCTCGACGGGATGGGCGTTAGTCTCCTCTTCAGTGTCTGGGTTCTGCAGGTGCCGGACACCGCGGGGATGGCATCCAGGGTAAACAATGAACGTTGGAGTTTTTTCGAGGTTCGAAAGACGGTGGAGGTGTCCGGGTGGCGGAGTGATTGCGGATCGGCGGTTTGGATATTTTCATATTCTTTCACGAGCCTTATTAAATCGGTCACCCTTACAATATCATTGCGCCGAATGTATAATCGGTATTCGGGCAATAAATTGCGGTGTAACCAGTATATTTCCTGTTCTTCGGTAAAGCTGCCATGTCGTCGCATTAACGTTTGCAGATTAATCAGGTTGCTCATACCAGAGTCACCTTTTTGGTGTGATCGCCGACTAATTTTGGCTTCTAAGTTGATCTGGTAGTCTGAAGAACAGTCGATAATCCCGGTTAAAATCTTGCCAGCAACTGCAATTCTTTTTGTTGTTTCGGTACCATAGGAGAGCGTTATCGGTAAGAATTTCTGGGAGTGCTGGTAGGAGTATGTCTGGGGTTAAATTATGTTGCTCGCAAGCTTCGTCTAGACGCTCCAAGAAGGTTACGGGATCACTTCTTCCATTGAAGCTAAGCTTCCACTTGTGGATCTTAGCTTGTTCTAGACGACGACGGTTATTTGACGGGTTCGGCGGTGTTGCAGTGGTGATGCCATTTCTGCAGCTAACTGGTCCTTCTTTAGGTTATAGATCCAACCTACTCTGGGATCAACAGCTTCTAACCCCACGGTGTCATCTTATTCTTCGGTATCGCTTGGTAGTTTTGGTGTCTTTGAAGTGGCCATGACTGATTACTTTAGTTCTGGGTGAACTTCGGGTTTCTTGGATTTGTAGAGGTTGACTAAGATCGGATCAGATCAGATATGGTAGGGGTCGGTTCTTTGGACACTGTATAATTTCAGATACAAAGTAACAAAGTATCTTTAACGGTAATGGTTCTAGAACGGATTGTATAGGTCGGAAAAATTCTGAAGTTCGGAAGTACTCGCTTTGCAGGTTTTGTGGACGGAGTATTATAGAAAAGGTAGTCGCCTGGCGGTATCCACAGCGAAAACGTTTATCAGACGGTATAGACGGTTCGGTGGTTGTGGGATCAACTCGGAAATGGTCGGATCAGCTTCCTTTAGGTTGATTTAGTCGAAAAAGACTACTGGTTTTCTTCTAACAGCTTCGGTTCAACTTTGGGTATTTCCGAAACTCTTCAAACAGAAGTCACTACTAAGCTGAAAACAAGATTACGAATTCGTGGATTTCAGATTTAGACGATCGGTCCCTGCTCGGGCGCCATTTGTTTCTGTAAGTAACAAAAGCGGACGGATCTCGGGCGCCAGATTTGATGACGAAGTTTACTCTTTGTTTGCTCGTCGGGCAGCTACAGTGGAGGTTAAATATTCCAGTGTTCTGATCGTCTAACAGGAAGCAGTTTGGAGAAATAAAGAGAATACACTAAAACTCAAAACTTCTTTATTTAGCACGAAACCCGTTGCTATTAGTTCCATAGGAAAAACAACATTTATTCAAGTAAAGCACCAAGCATATAACCCAAAAGCAGTCAACGGATTTGACAGTTACAGGGGTGAGGATCTCATTAATGTAAGCAGAGCGGCGGTTACTATAGGAATGAGCGTGAAGGTATATAAACAGAACGGCGGTCTGTTAAGTGATACGGTAGGTAGCGGGAGTGACCGAGTCGACATACGAAAATGCGCTATATCGACCCGGGCAACGGCTTGAGTGGTGTATTCTAGGCGCGAAAATGCGTCACCCCAAATATAACACACGGATAGGAAAAAGGAAAGTTAAGGGAACATAAAGCGGTATCTCTGCAATATGCGGGCCGAGGAGAGAATAACCAAAGCGGTATTTTTGGCGGTTAAATTAGAAAAAACGGATTTATAACGGCAGGACCAGGCGGAACAGATATCCGGAACCAACTGTTTGTTTAGCGAAAGAGCTCACGCTTATATAAGGCATAACTTAGTGGGACAACTAGCTTACGGGACGGGACTGCGTGCGCAGCGAAAGTTTAGGCGGGGCGCTATCGAATTTTGTACAACGAGTCGCTTGCTATCTTTTGCTTTGGGTTTACAATTAATAATAAACAAAATTAATAAACAGAACATAACGAAATCGGCTTTATCCTAACAATTAATTACTCAAATTAATTTAGTGACGCACCGATACTTAGAAATAAAAACGCATCGTTACAAATACATCAGAATGTTATAATGAAAAGTTGAATTTTCATGCTAAATGGCTGTAATTTCAATTTCAAAACAACTTTTCTTTATAACATTCTTCTGTATTGTAAAAAATAGTAGTACTTTACTCTTTAGCAAAATTTAAATTTTTTGACAAACCTCGTTATGGCTTAAAAATTGATATCTGATGGTTGCATTTTAAGTTTTGTATCATGCAGAATGTTTAATTCAGAATAACTTTTTTTTCATTAACCGACAATAAAAAAGTTTTCCATATGGATCGGACTTAAGTAGACACACTGTATAACTTTGCTAGTTTTTAATATGTCAAGGTAAAAGGAGCAAAACCATGATATGAAAAAAAAAGTTGCTGATTTGGTTTCCATTTTTCAATATGGTGGAGTTGTAATAAAACAACTGCCTTTTATTGTTAGGTTTTGCCGACGTTTAACCCGACATACGGGGGCTTGATGAAGGCTAAAACTTTTTTTAGGCGCCTATGTCATTGAAATATGTCGAACGACCTGACTGTGGAATGCCTTCAGGATAGAATTATTTAATTTATAGTAAAGAATATTATTACAATCCGATTTTTTAAAATGTTCCTAGTTAATTTAATCAATATCGAAAAAATGGATTAATAATCGTATTTTTACATCATTATACCAACACCAGCGTCCTATTTATAGGACACCAGAATTTTGCAGTAGTCAGATAAAAATTGAATGAAAAGTTTTTTTACTGAAGATGTTATTCACACATGTTATGAAACAACATACGTGAAAAAATTCTTATAGCGCCGTAATAAAAATCTGAATAAAACGTGTAACCACTAAAAATCTTCAAAATTAAAAAATGTTCAAGCGTCTTCAAAGAGCACTGGACGATAACTGTGTTTTAAATAACACAGGTAGATATGTCTATTTTTAGATGGGAAAGAAACATGTGAGTTAAATTACGCCAGAGCGGGGGAAAATTCTTAGATGGACTGTCCTATAAATAGGACGCTGGACGATCTGATACAATTCATATCTCAAACACTACTGCTTTGAATTTTGATTGATCCATAAGGGCACTTCAGAGAAGGGAATATACAGGGTGTCTGTAAAAGGTCTTTACACACGGGATTACGATTGCCTTTGTGTAGCTGTAATAGTTTTTTACTTATTCACTAGTGGTATTTAATGTAATGTTTTGTGCTTTTGTTTACTTATATGAGAATTAATCAACTCAGATGTGAATTAATAAAATCGGGTCTTAACATCCATGTAGTCTATCAAAGTGAAATTAAGCTTTTTTGGTATTATCGTACCCATTCACAACAATATAAAACTGAAAATCAAAAGAATCACTGACACCTTATGAAAGCTTGTAGTTCTATACAGTGTGGAAACTTCCATATAGACGAAGCACGTCACGTATTGTTTTTTCTTGCTCATGTTTCTATGTTATATGGTTTTTGTTAATCTTTCCTAGAAGTTTTTTTTTAATGAAAGGTATGGCAAGTGACACATCAATTGAAAGATCTCTTCTCAAGGAATACAATACAATATTTAATTCTTGAATATTTTCTGAGCCCACGTCATAAAAGAAATTAAAATCGATTGTAAGTTGTACGGTTCGGCTCTTATCATATTTTTTCACAATCCTTGATTGCTTAATGCCTTATTGTTAAAGAAATGCCAATGTTTTGACATGTTTATTGATCGTTTGGAAGTTGCTTGGTTACTAGTGACCATAATAGTTCAGTCAAATGCTGTATTTAACCGAAAATCTCCATATCGAGATGCTGATCATGATCAGTTATGGTTAACAGAAGACGAACACAGATTGAAGTTGCTCAGTTATTTAGCCAAGCAATATTGAGACACAATACAACTACATGGTTGTGTTCATACAGCGAAAACCCACTGTTGCAGAAGATACTAGACTAAACGTATTATTAACTCTTCAAGAAACTCCGGTGACTCCAGCCAGGCAACTGACACCTGACAACGCGATCAGTCATACTATTGCCGTGAAAATTTTTATATTTGTTAAGCTGCATCCTTAGAAGATGCATGCACTCCAAGAATTAATGGAGGATGACCTGGACCGCTGAATCGAATTTTGCGAGCAAGTGATATTATCGACAATAACTAGATTTTAGTTTTACCTTACATAGTGAGTTAATCGTCAAAATTGTTATTATTGGGCTGACTATAATCCTCATTGGGTGCGACAAACTCATATTCAGCTTCCGCAAAAGTCAATGTATGGGCTGGAATAATGATAGTGATCAGATTGTTGGCAAAGTACTCTTCGATGGTAATCTCAACACCAGCATTAGCCATTTTATTTCAAATCAGTTAGATCCGGATTTACCTGATGAACGAGTATGGTATCAACGGAGCTTAATTTTTTTGTGAGGATATCTCAATAGTAAGATTACAAAACTGAAAGACATTGAGGACCTTCATCAAAGTATTAGGCATGAAATATGGAAAACCAGAAATGCTAGAAAACGTAAGGGGTCATCGATTTGTACTTTGCCAAGAAAGAAACTGTTTATTGTTATTAAAATATTAAATTAAACAGCAGCGTCGAAAACCTGGCGTAGTAATTAAGTCGAAGACTTCCACACTGCAAAAAAAGTGTCAAATAGGGAACCACCTAGCAAAATGCGTGGTAAATACTCTAGAGCAACTAGAAACTTTAGACAGATAAACACACCGTTAAACTGTAGAAATATAATTTTTGTAAAACGACTAGAGCAGTTATAGACACAAAATACGTATAAAATACACAACAAATGAGTGTAAGAAGGTAAGTACACGATACCATTATTTTAGAGACATAAATAGAAACGTTAAATTAAGTAATAATCGTTCTGTACGATACGCCACAGAATGGGCGTGGTCGCCGAATAAATAAGTAATCAACGTTGCGTACCGATAATTGACGATAAAACTAAAAGTAAACAAGCATATTATGATACTAATTTTCGAAAGATCTTTCAAATCACATCCATCAAATATAAAGCGCAAGAATTATGTAGGTACATTCACGTCAGAATACAGATACAATCGCGTTTTAAATAAAACTAGACAAAGCCAGCAAGCTACGCATGCGTTAAGTCACAAATATGAATTAGCTTCTAAAGAGCAGACAGTCATGAACAATAATTAGCACTTACATTAACATTCATCAGTTGAGTAATCAATATGAATGCAGAGTATGTACTCCATGTGAATTCATAAAATGAATCGAGTAGGTGAGGACGCACAAACGACATAGCATATTAATATAGAAGATATAGATGTAGTACGAATAGAAATTATTTATTAAAAAAATATTTAGAACCGGATTTATTGGCTTGACAGCTTTAACGTAATACAACAAAGTTTATTTAGGTGAGATTGACTGTTTGGTTCGCATAACGCTCGCAGTTACGCGTGTGTGTGAGTCATCAAGTTCGTGCATACGAAGATTTTTTTTGGGTGAAATTGAATCCTCGACAGTTAAACCATTCGAAAATTTGCAAAATTACGAATATTTTGATTTTTATTCATGTTTTTACGTAATATGGTTCCGGAGTTATAAAAATTACTGTATTCGTATAACAATGTAAAATTGCTTGAAAAAATTTTTTTTAAAAATGATAAATTTTATTAAACGTTATGTGATAGTGTCATAAAAGGAATTAAATTATGTCGGAAACGTTTTTCGCTTATAACTTTTGAAAACACCCGAGGTCATACAAAACTGAAACACGTATGATGCTTTTTGAATTTTGAAAATCGGTCCGTAAATAAGCGAGTTGCGGTCAACTTACGACTCAATTTGTTTGAAATTTTTTTGACATTTTTTAACATTTTCTTAACCTCGAAGATGCCCTCGTACAAAAAAAAATCTAAATCAAAAAATAAAGACACATCTTTTGTAAACTCGCAACTTTTGTCCAAACAAAAATATCTCAAGCTGTTCTAATGTGAGACGAATTTGAAAAAAGTTCGATTTTCGCATGTACTCCATGTGAATTCGTAAAATGTGAATTCGTAAAATGAATCGAGAGTATTCGGTAAAAACGAAGGTGAGGACGCACAAACTACAAAACATATTAATATAGATAATGACTTAGAACATGCACAATTTTAACTTATCTGGTTTATTGGTGATTACGATATATACAGAGTGCTTCACGGTAAGTGGCCTATTAGACGTTATGGTGAAACTACAAATAAATTGAAACTGAAAATTTGCGTACATGGTGTTTCAAAGGTGCTCTATTTAATGAAAATAATGCCACGGTTGCAGTACTTCCGGATATACCGGAAGCTGACGCATACCATGTGATGTTTTTATGCAAGATTCGAATTCTACTTAATATTTTAAGACAATTTTAATAACATTTATTAACTCTAAAATTAAAATTTGTTAAGTTAAATATTATACAAAAACTAATCAACTTTGAAAATTAATAACGCCTCCTATGTTAAATTCTAATAAATAATTTTTTTGATACGTTTATGAGAGTTGGAACTTATGTGTGAATAAACTACAAATGTTTCAAATTGTACAAGGTGTTCAAAACAGGAGGTCACACTTAGACAACTTCAATGTTCATTTAGTCGCTTATTTTAAATAGAACATACTGTATATTATAAAATCAGCGGCTTTCTTTTTTGATTATCTTTGGTCCTATACCAGCATTCCCTGTACCTAAAATGTGTGGTTCTCGAGTTATTTTAAGTTATTTCAAAAAATGTTTAATTTATCATAAATATCAAGTACAGCGTGCCATGGAAAACAAATAAATATCGTCATTAAAATTTTTACTGCATTAGTGTCACAGCATTGCTTCTGTAAATAATTATGCAAAATAATTACTCCAATGAAAATTATTTAAATTTATTTTATATCCACGGAGAATGCAACAAAATTGTTAGTAGAACATGTAGAAGATTCAATGAATTAAATCCTCATGTACCACGTATGAATGAAAAAAAATCAGAAGAATTGAGGCTAATTTCTTAAGGTTTGGCATTTAAAGCAGCGAAAACAAGTCTTAGTTTAATTATTGCTAATGAAGATAACCAAATAACTGTTCTGGCGTATTTCGAAGCACATCCACAAGCTTCCATTTACACCGCCGTGCATGACTTAGGTATGTCTTATTCCTCTATAGAGAGAATTTTATGGAAGTATAAAATGCACAATTATAAGTATACTACGGTACATTCATTACATCCAAGAGATGCTACTTACAGAACTCAGTTCTGTGAAATGATTTCAATTCGAGTTCAAGAAGATAATAACTTTTTGAAAAAAATTATCTGGACTGATGAGTCGAAATTTTCCCACGAAGGAATATTCAATAGACGTAACCGTCACATTTGGGCAAATCAAAATCCTCAAGCAAGAAGGGAAACTGGTTTCCAACTGAAATTTAGTTTTAATGTCTTCTGTTTATTAAAAGACAATAAATTCCGTTACCATATTTACGATGGAACTCTAACTTCACAGCGTTATGTCGAAATATTAAGGACGATAGTAACCAATTTTTTGGACAATTTACCTCTATTAGAATTTACAAGTTCTTGGTATATGCATGACGGGGCTCCTGCTCACTCTACAGGGGAGGTATCAAACATACTAAACCAAATGTTTGAAGATAGGTGGATTGGACTACGCGGCCCTTGGTTGTGGCCAGCTAGAAGTCCAGATCTCACCCCGCTTGATTTTTATCTTTGGGGAAAGCAAAGTGATGACCCTTAAAACACACGGGAAGAGTTAGAAATGAGAGTAAGAAGAGCATTTGAAGAATTGGACGCAAAGGAAATTCGGAGAGCAACAAGTACCGGTGTTATGAACCGAGTATTAAAGTTAACTAATGGGAATCATTTTGAGCATTTATTAGATTAAAAGTTACGTTTATTAGTTTCCAAATAGTTTGTCAGTTTTCTTTGTTATTAAAAATAAATTTTCTTGTTTGCGTTATTAATATTAAAGGAAATTATTTTATTTCTATTTTGTGGTGTTTAAGCAATTTAAATAATCGATTGTAATCTTAAAGTATTGCCAACTTAACAAATTTGAGAATCATGGCATACTATATTGATATTTATGATAGATTAATCATTTTTGAAAGAACTTAAAATAACTCAAGAACCACACATTTTAGGTATAGGGAATGCTGGTATAGGACGAAAGATAATCAAAAAAGAAAGCCGCTGATTTTATAATATACAGTATGTTCTATTTAAAATAAGCGACTAAATGAACATTGAAGTTGTCTAAGTGTGACCTCCTGTTTTGAACACCCTGTACAATTTGAAACATTTGTAGTTTATTCACACATAAGTTCCAACTCTCATAAACGTATAAAAAAAATTTTTTTATTAGAATTTAACATAGGAGGCGTTATTAATTTTCAAAGTTGGATTAGTTTTTGTATAATATTTTCTTAACATCAAAATAACTTAACAAATATTAATTTTAGAGTTAATAAATGTTATTGAAAGTTGTCTTAAAATATTAAGTAGAATTCGAATCTTGCATAAAAAACATAACATGCTATTTAAAATAAGGAAGTTTGCGTCAACTTCCGGTATATCCGGAAGTGCTGCAACCGTGTCATTATTTTCATTAAATAGAGCACCTCTGAAACACCATGTGCGCAAATTTTCAGTTTCAATTTATTTGTAGTTTCACCATAACGTCTAATAGGCCACTCACCGAGAAGCACCCGTATAGATAAGTCCATATGTCCAATCAGCCCATCCTATTTGGACACCTTGATTGAACAAATAGCGAATAGCAACAATAATTACACAAATTGCCTCGTAGTTATTCATTCCAATGAAATATTACCCGGTGGAAATTCTAAAACGTGAGAACGTGGTCACATGGCGATAAAATCCAAAGTTCACATTCATTCACATTGCTATAAATCAAGAAATGTTACTTACGACGTAGAATACGTTAATAAATCCTCCGATAATATTGAGAACTTGGCATGGGTTGATTTCAGTTACCAATTAATTAATAATGGTATTTCATTAACAATGTTTCAGAATTTTTTGAAAATCGTCTATAGCAAGTTTTAAAATTTTATTCCTGTTAAAGTTTCCACACTATACAGGGTGTCCCACCGGGAACGCCATCGATAGATTATAGAAAACTGTACATGGGAAAATTTGAAAATTTAGTAGTATACTAACATCGACGGAGGCAGTTCCGTTAAAATATTTTCAAAATTATGTCACTTCCGGTTATACCGGAAGTAGCTGTCAAGTTGATTATTTTAAATGGGACACCCTATATATTATTCCATTTTTGGATTTTGCACAAAATTGTAGACACATGTTGTGTATAATGTCCTATACCTAAGTCTAATTGTTTTGGACTTATTTTAATTTTTATGTCAAAAATGACGTTTTCAGGCCTAAACAAAATTATAAAATTTTCCTATATTAATGCCTTTATTATTTAATTGGAATAGGTTTCTTGTAGCAGGGGACCTATTTTAGTGGGCTATGTCGGTATTTTGATAATAAATTAATACAGGGCGATAAAAAAAGGATTAAAATTAAATTCAAAACACATCAAAAGTCATTTTTTTTAAATGTAAGCACTATGTTTTTATAATTTTATCTTATTTAGCATCAAAATAAGGTTGACTTTGTACAAGGTTGTCTATTCAAAAATTCATGGTTTTCGAATATTGGCAATTTAACATTTTTTTGTTGCACAAATGCTATTGATTTCTTTTAATATGAGTGGTTATTCCTAGTTGGCCATGATGGCGTTAAAAACAATCATCTGTCAAGGATATGTCAAACTGTGTGTATCAAACTAAGAAATGCCAACAGTTAACTGTACCGACTGTGAGTGTTAATGTGCATATCGTTATCAAAGCGATAACTTATTATGCTTGAAACACACGTGTGCCGATAAAGCCAAGTAATTACTTGTACAGTATTACACACGCAACGAAAGAACACCTGGCTTTATCGACACACGTGTGTTTCAAGCATTTAAAGTTATCGCTTTGGTAACGATATGCACTTTAACACTCACAGTCGGTACAGTTAACTGTAACACATGTTCCTAATATAACTTTATCACATTGTCCATAAATAATAAATAAATTTAAGTAATCTTCGTTTGTATAATTTAAGCGTCCCGGCATGATTATTGAAAATTTTTAACAGTTTGACATATCCTTGACAGATGATTGTTTTCTAACGCCATCATGGCCAACTAGGAATAACCATTCATATTAAAAGAAATACAATAGCATTTGTGCAACAAAAACAAAAGTTAAATTGCCAATATTTCAAAAACCATGAATTTTTGAATAGACAACCTTGTACAAAGTCAACCTTATTTTTGATGCTAAATAAAATAAAGTTATAAACACATGGTGCTTGCATTTAAAAAAAATGACTTTTGACGTGTTTTTAATTTAATTTTAATCCTTTTTTTTGATCGCACTGTATTAATTATTATCAAAATATTGACATAGCCCACTAAAATAGGTCCCCTGCTACAAGGAAACCTATTTCAATTAAATAATAAAGGCATTAGTATAGGAAAATTTTATAATTTTGTTTAGACCTGAAAACGTCATTTTTGACATAAAATTTAAAATAAGTCCAAAACAGTTAGACTTAGGTATAAGACATTATACACAAAATGTGTCTAAAATTTTGTGCAAAATTCAAAAATAGAATAATATATAGGGTGTTCCATTTATAATAAGCAAGTTGATACCTACTTCCGGTATAACCGGTAGTGTCACCATCTTGAAAATATTTTAGCGGAACTGCCCCCGTCGATGTTAGTATACTACCAAATTTTCAAATTTTTCCCATGTACAGTTTTTCTATAATCTATCGATGGCATTCCCGGTGGGACACCCTGTATATTCCATTCCATTATCTTCCACTCGCAATTAATAGAATAATGTAAATAAGGGAACCGCATGTATTGTTAAGCAATAAATTATTCAGCACTTGCCTAAATTCTAACATTGTCTCAGTATCTCTCATGAAAAATTAGCAAACTTTATTGCGATGTAATTAAATCCCTATTTAGTAGGGGATTACTTTTATTTTCTTTTGTTATTGTAATAGTCACCATTACTAAACAAAATGCGACTGGTTTTATGGACACAACCGTAGTTAGTTACGTTCCTATATTAATAATTTTGGCTTTGATTCAGTGCAATTTATCATTTACGATGACAGACGAATTTCATTGATAGATTTATCCCGCATTTGTATTCTTAAAAGGTTTTTTTGTTTCGTTTTTTTTGTGATTTATGCTTTTTTTAAATAACAGTCCAGTTATAATTTCTTTGGGAATAAAGAAGTCTGTGAATATAAAATTTGAGTCGGTCATCACATTAAGCTTTCATCTTTTCGTTAAAAAAATACTTAACGCAGCACTTTTTTACATTTCTTAGAAATGGCGATAATGTTGCTATATATGAAAATCAATTTGTAAAAATTGGGGTGTTTAAGAATTTCAAATATGATACATCAGATATTTCGGTTAAATTATGGTGTCTGTTTATATTGCGCCTTTGTCGAATCCTTTATGAATAGCATTTTTATTACGATTACTTGCACATAGATATTTCTTAATATTTCGAGAGAAATATATGACAAATGTGTTATTAATGTAAATTAGCCGATTCGACATATGTGTGGGGTGGCAATGTTTGTGAATGATTTTGTTCGCAACACCAATATGTCAAATGTATATGTTATAAGGGGGCACATTAAAGATCTAGACTAGTCTCCCTCACTTCATCATTAACTTGTGGTTCTAATATTCCCCTTCGATTTGCAACCCTCTTGCTGGATAATACTTGTTACCATTTACAATAGGACTCATTGAAATCATAGACTGAATGCTTGGGGTGGCATTGTTTATACAGTATTTTTAAGTATGTAACAAGTGGAGGTATAATGTGCGCGCACGCTTGTTACATTATTTAATAATAATGGCCTACAAAGGCATTAAACGGTTTTTAAATGAATGCAAAATTGGTTGTTATGTGTTTAGACAGAGCGTTAAAGAGTTTTCGAAAATGATGTCCTTCAAATTGTTTTTTATTTAACACTTACAGTTCAATTTTATATTAGTATGAAAATGAGAAATTATTTAAATACTACAATGAATGGATGATAATTACGATTCTTGTAGCTTTTAAATTTGTAAATCTAGTTTTATTTTTTTAATTTGAATTTTTTTACTTCAAAGTGGCAATGGAAGGTGTCGACGTTTTTTCCCACTTTGGTAAGATACTATATCAAGGCGACGACTTGAAAGAATTATTTTAGAAAAACAAACTTCGGTTGCAATCCCCGAAGAGATTTTTATTTCAACAATTAAATAATTAGTCTTTACAATAATTCGTATAAACACCTATCATTACTGAACGTTTAACTTTGTAATTAATAAGATTTGAAATAATTTAAAAGAGAAAACGCTTCCATTAATTTTCTAGTTTCAATCTCCTGTAACATTATTTCCAGCTTGATAAAAGAAACCACTTATTGCCAAGTTATTTTACTTCGTTCTCTCCTGTTTCCTCTGCTCGCACAACTTTCAACATTTTACCCAAAAATCCATTAAGTAGGGAAGCAATTTAGATGGAGTTAACACATCCACATGATAGTTAAAGTGATTCGAAATAGTAGATCCTGTAGGATTGTGGAAAATTGCCCAGTCCTTTAACTTTCCGTTTCCGAGATCACTTAAGTTTTCGTCACAAATAAAATTATCTACGCTCTATTCGAATAATGTTATATTGTGACGTATGCTTTCTGAAATTGCTTTTCGTTGAACTGAAAACCTATTATGCTTCAGATGGATTTTATTTTCTAAAATTACTGTTCCTCTTCGTTAAAATTAATTGTAATATTTATATTTGCATTTATTAGTAATTATTTTTAATTTGTGAGTACATTATTAGTTTTATTATTTATGTATTGTGGTTACCGAAAATATTAGATTTTCAATGTTTTATAAAAAAAACCTCAGCTTTCGGAAAGATGAATTTTTTTTCATTTTCAATTTGAATCTTCCTTTTCTTCAAGAAAATTGACAAACTGTTAGATGAAGAGTTGACCATTGATAAAGTCAAAAATGTCGGACATTTCTTTCCAAAGGTTTAAATTTTGCTATCACTCTCGCTGTCACGCATACCTGATGCTATATTGTGTATTTGCTGAATAATATCGGACAGAAGTTTTCGTCGTCAAATTTCCTATTCAAACTAACAAGATTATGCCTTTCAGTTCAAAGCCACATGATCTACCTAGGATTCAATCTCCTACTTTAAAATTAGCCTAATTTCTGTCAATTTTTTTTTTAACTTCTTCGTGCATTTAAAAATCTCATCCTTCACTTGACGTTCAGGTAAGCAGTTCAAATGAAAATTATTAGTTTTCATCTCACGTTATTGTCTAGAAAAGTTTCATTGACAACTTCCTAACCGAAGCAAATTTGTATAACCCGAGATATCACCCTAATTTGTTCAAAGGAATGGAACACTAAACTGCAGCGTCTATTTAACAAACGGGAAAACACCAAAAAAACTGCAACAAAAAACTTTACTCGAAACACGTGTCCGAGTAAAGTTTTTTGTTGCAGTTTTTTGGTGTTTTCCCGTTTGTTACCCTAAGTTTGTGTACAACCCAGACGATACTCTTAATGGGAAAATAATTCTTGATAATAAAGTTGGCAAAGCCTTGCTATGAATTGTGTCAAATTTATGAGAGTTCAGAGGAAATAAAAAAACTCTTTCTTCTGTTTAACCAGAATCAACGAAACTGGTTTTTAGCGAATGGTAAAGCTTGAGATATGAGTTTAACATGCTGGGACACATCCACTAAAGCGATGACGTTGCGGTGGTCCAATGCGCTTTACAAACTTAAACTAGTCTCGGTTCTTCGAATACAGGCACTCGTGCACAGCAAGTGTCGATGTATTAACCATCACAATTACGACATGATGTGGAATAAACGATTTCAGAGGACAACAGATAAATAATGGACGTAGGAACGAACCAGTACACACGAAGGATAGTAGCACAAGAAGAAAGGAACAACAAAAACTGTAATTAGAGAAGCCCAAACGTAAGCAATTGTTGCCATGAGCTAAATATGGTTAGAATGCTCACCCGCAAAACGTATTAGCAAGACACGATTTATAATCACATTTCTAATTGACTTTCAATTCCCAATAGGCGGATGATTACAAACATTTTCGCTTACTCCATCTCAACGACTTCCATTTTGCAGTTTCTTCTTTATTAATCGAACTGCCTTAGTCAATCACCAAAAGAAAGATTGTAAATGTTTGCAATTTGATTTAGAAGTTGACCTTGTTCTACTAAACTCGGGACGAAAGTGAACAGAGCCGGCATAAGGAACACAACACGTATTAAGAGAAAATTTTATCATTAGAAAAGTAAATTCTAATAAACGTGAATTTTTATCGTTACAATAGGTCACTGATTCTTGAAAGGCAACGTCTTTTTCGTCGAGATTGGGCTAAAAGGAATATATTTTGGGTTTTAGAACTTTTTGTTCGTTAAACAATTCCCACCTGAAAGATTTTGTCCAAACTGCACACTCCTAACTATAAGATGTCCAACGTCTTATGGTATAGGGTTGAATGTTGGTTTTAGGTGTTGGTGGCTTACATGCTTATTTATTTATTTATTCGTATGTTGTATCTGGTATGATAAATACCAGTAAATACAAATATGGTTTAGAGAATAAATTTTAACTATTGAGTAGGATCTATTTGGTTATCAGAAATTCATCTTTATAGAAAGTAATCCTTTATGCAATTGTATAATCTAATCTTGGTGCTAATAAAATTGAAACGAATCTAAAAATCCACCAAAAATTACTGCCTTATTAAAAACAATAAAAGGTCAATTAAATATCAATATAGTAATTAGATGTTGTTGAGATAACGAGTGATCAATCTCTCGAACGGAAAAAACGGGGTTCATTTCGATTCACGACATAAGAAATTGGAAAATGTCATCGGTAAAAGAGGAGAAAACAGACGTTTAAATGTCTGTTTAAATGATGTCATCTACCTACCTTTCTTTGTTTATTTCGTGAGTATGTACTGACTATTTTGATACCTAGAAGCAGCAAGCATTCTCTCTAAGAAATTATCCATTTTCAGTAGAGCTGCCACTATTAGAACTCATGTCCCATCACATTTATATCGGGTGCGGCAGGCAAACCTGAATTTTTGAATTAACTGTAATAAATAAACAATGCCCGGTACGTTTGCAACATCGCTGTTGCGTTTCTCCCTTCAAGGAGGTCCATTAGCCATGGTCCAAGCAAGAACGGTCGTTCGCGGTAAAAGCATTTTATCAAAAGGATAGTTATGGAGCTGCGCAACCAATTTTCGTACTCATTTAAGATTAATCGGTCCATGCCTTCTGTTAACTTAATTAAGTTATAAATACAACAGTATGAAAACATCGGTGAAAGGAGAAACAGAAACACATAAGATCAGCGCGTTGACATAGTGCTACGCTTGTAATTTTAGATAAGACTGTCCAAATGATCTTGAAGTTAGATTCAAAATGTAAGTGGTTCAGGATGTGAATGAAAACGATTATGCTGCTCGACAGCACTTTTGCGAGAGAATTTTGGAAAAGATTAAAGAAAATGAGGATATTGTCCACTTGCTCTGGATGAGCGACGAGGTGCATTTACCTTTCAGACTATGTAAACAAGCAGAATTCTAGGTACTGTAGTGATGTAAATTGTCAAAAACCTACCTCCATTTCTTCGAAGGTAATAGTTTGGTTCAATATGCCTTCAACGGGAATAATATAAACCCATTTTTCTTAATAAATGGAGCACGGTGTTACCGTGAATGCGTAGCGCTACTCGGAAGTGTTAAGAACATTCTTCAATCCTCGCGTTCATCTACATTGAATGTTAACACCCTTTTTAACAAGATGGAACTACAAGGCCCGTGTGAGCATGAATTTCGTCAATGTGTAAGGCACGACATTTTTTAATTTCACCACAGGATTTGAAACTACTTTTTCGTCTTCGCCATAGCTGACAGTTTGTATACAGGAGTATCATCTTTAGCAACACAAAAGTGAACAGAGCAGAGTAGCGAAAAATCTTATTTGAAATGGAATAGATTTTATAAAATTTACCAGAAGTACCATAAAATATAAAACCCGATTCAGTGCAGGGCTCTGGGATAGAACAAAGGGCTGACAGTACATTTGGTAATTTTCTTGGAATATCAGTCTGCAACCAGAAACAAGCTCCATTTTTCACCTCGCCGATAAACGTTAAACCAAAATGTTAATAGTTCCTTGTAATCGGCCGACAGCGACATTGATTGCAAGGTTATCTTTATCACATTTTTTTTAATGCAAATTTCTGTGAAGAACTTAAATGTGTAAAAGCAAAAGTTAATAATTAGGTTTTCAAATAATCTAAACCTGCTCATACAGCGTCTTCTGTAATTAATATTTTGCCAGGACTGTATCAAGAACGTCTGAATCTCTTATTGGAAGGTGGGCGTATTCTCATATAGCTCAATCACTTCTGTAATTTTTCCAATTACTTGATCTGTGATAGTACCCTCAACCATATGTTGTGTTCTACGACCATAATATCTGACAGCAGTCGTAGAATAAGTTATTCTACGATATTACGAACAAAAAAGTTTTACGCGAATTGCGATGAAATATTTAAATAAACCAACATAGAATCTTTCGGATCACATCCGTCAGTTATACCAGAAAAGAATGACACCAAGACTGAGGCGATCTGATGACTCAGTCCGAAGCTATGACCTGCAAGATGAACCAGATCGACACCTATGCGGTTTCGATTGCTATCCAAAAGGAAATATGAAAATAAAAGTTTCCTAGCGACTGACAAAATAATTTAGTGATTTGATAATGAGTGAAATCAAAAAATGAAAATAAACAATAAAATCTGTTTTCTTGAAATTATAAACCTGTAAAATAAAGACAAATCTACACTAAAAGTTTCAGCTGCCTGAATTCATATCTAGGGCGTGGTCAAATGGGTACTAATTTGGAAACTTGACCTCTGTTATCTCTGGATCTGCTTATCATTTTGAGCTGGTTCTTGTCACTGTAGTACAAGGTTATGCTGAAAATTTCAGCTGCCTGAATTTACATCTTTAAGTGATGGTACAATGGGTACTAGCTTTTGGGCAGTGTTGAAAGTATGGGAAAAGTTGGAAGGGGTTACTTGAGACAATTTGATGCGGAAAGATTCAAGGAGTTCGAGTTGTTTAAATATCAGTCGTGTTTTGTTCCTCGTATCGGTATAGTCAAACATTTTTGGTTGGTCAGTTTTTGTAATGCCTCCTAAATTTGACGGAGTTAAGGAAGGAGTTCAACCATTATGTACATAAACATTTTTCATAGACTTTTTGTCTTTGCATTGTGGTCTATTTTGGTTGAAGAAACTGTATGGAAGCCTGAAAACTCATGGGCCAATGAACGTGGACTACTAGTATCAGGAACGCCTACATGCACTTCGTAATACCCGCAATCATTGCACTCTTCTATTCTTGACATTGGACCCGGAAAAGATTCGAAAGGACATTCAACCCTTTCCTTAAGACGGTATGTCGTCCGACAATTGCAGCTTCTTATTAGTCACAAAATTTCAGTGAGTTTCATGAATATCAATCTGCTTTGGAGCAACTGACGACATCAAATTTGACTACACTTGACTACATTAACCGATTCTTTGTTTCTTTGCAGCATGGTAAGCTCTTGTGCAGGAATTTATTTGTCCCTGATACCCTACCCAAAGTTGAATGCACAAACGTCTTAACGGAGTTAATTCAGATTAGAAAAGCAAAACTGTCGCGTGAACTATAACTTGTAGAGCAGGATAAAACTTGTCTAATTTCATGATGTTCTTTTCAGTCATCGGTTTATTTAGTTTTGCTTAAATACTCATAATTATTTGGTTTATTATATTTATTATTCATATTAAAATGTTTCGTGAATTTGAATGAATTTTTTAAAACACCATTATCTTAAAAAATATTGTGATTTATTAGTTTTTAGAGATTAGAAGCAACATAAGTAGGTAGTTTGTAAAGTGCTTCTTCGCATGACTTTTTCTGTTTTGGTGAAATGTATGACAACCTAAGAGAATGTTGTAAATTTAAAATGTTAATTGTCGTTTTTTTTCGTTTCCAAATTTGAAAATATACTGAAAATTAAAATTGGAAATGGGAATTTGCCATTGGGAATAAATTAAAAAACTGTCTTGTTTTTTTTTGTTAAGCTCCACACCAATCCGAAGAAAGTACCTACTCAAATAACTGACATGGAAATTGCAATACCAAGAAGGGGTACAAATTTTTGGTCCAACTTTGGCAGAAACGCTTAACTATCATCAAATGATAGCAATTGACTAAAATTTAACTCATTTGAATCAAGGAACAGTGGCTAATTTGACAGTCGTTCAGGTTTTTCCAAGAATTTTATCAGGTGTTGGTTTTGGAAGATATTGTTTAATTCTTATTGTTTTCGTTTATGATCGTTTTTCCGGAGTTTGTAATCATGCAAAGAATGCGCCAACTTGGAAATTACCATCAATTAAGCAAATTCGAAAGAGGTCGCATTATCGGTATGCGAAAAGGTAATCTTTCCTTCAGAGAAATTGGAAATTACCTTAATCGGAATGCAACCACCATTATGCGTTGCTGGAAGCCATTGACTTGAGATGGTCAGAAATGTCGTAGAAGGGCGAAAAAGAAAAAATGAGGTGCAGGATCTCCATATTCGATTAATGGCAACAAGGGTCAGATTCACCAGTACCACATCAACCGCTGATCAATGGTTAGCAAACGAAAGTCGCTCTATAACCCTTCGAACGGTTTACCGAAGAATACGAGTTTTTGGCTTGCAACCCCATCGGCCACATCTTGTGCTAACACTAAAGGCTGAACACCGGCAGCAACGGTTGAAGTGGTGTTTGTTGTGACAGCACTGGAACCTAGAGTGGCGCAGGGTGGTGTTTTGAGAGACGTGCACAAAACTTTGGGTATTATGGTCTGGGGTGCTATAGCTTTGTGCATTTAACTTTGGGTAGGGTATCAGGGACAAATAAATTCCTGCACAAGAGCTTACCATGCTGCAAAGAAACAAAGAATCGGTTAATGTAGTCAAGTGTAGTCAAATTTGATGTCGTCACTTGCTCCAAAGCAGATTCATATTCATGAAACTCACTGAAATTTTGTGACTAATAAGAAGCTGCAATTGTCGGACGACATACCGTCTTATACTGCTATAATGGCGGAGAAAGCAGAAGATCTTCAAACCCTGTTGGAAAGAGTCAGTCGAGAGTGTGAAGAAGTAGGACTCACTATAAACACGCAGAAAACTAAAATGATGGTTATAAGCAAAAACCCATATTATTAATCCTATTCTCACATTAAATGGAAACCGAATAGAGCAGGTCCAAAATACAAATATCTCGGCTCTGTCATAAATTCTAAAATGAACCCTGATCAGGAAATTAAGATCAGAATAGAAATGGCTCGAAACGCATTTGTGAAATATTCCACAATGTTTACGAAACAGAAATCTGAACCTTGACATCAGATTAAGATTTATGGAGTGTTATGTGTGAAGCTTGAAGCATTTGAGATGTGGCTCTATAGGCGCATTCTGAAGATACCTTGACTGACAGAATAACCAACGACGAAGTGTTAAGACGCATCGGCCGAAAACGAAAACTGCGCACAATCATTAAGATAAGAAAAACATCTTACATAGAACACATATTACGCAATGACAAATATCTACTGCTACAAAATATTATGCAGGGCAGAATTGAGGGAAGAAGGGTATTCTGTAGAAAGAAAAAATCCTGGCTTCGAAACATTAGAGAATGGACAAATCTCAGCGTTGGAGAACTGTTCCATGTTGCAAAAGACAGAGAAGCATTTAGAAATGTGGTCGCCAACCTTCTATGACAAGACGGTATGAAAAGAAGAAGATACCGTCTTAGGGAAAGGGTTGAATGTCCTTTCGAATCTTTTCCGGGTCCAATGTCAAGAATAGAAGAGTGCAATGATTGCGGGTATTACGAAGTGCATGTAGGCGTTCCTGATACTAGTAGTCCACGTTCATTGGCCCATGAGTTTTGTGGCTCCATATAGTAGCTTATTCAACCAAATAGACCACAATGTAAAAAGACAAAAAGTCTATGAAAAATGTTTGCGTACATAATGGCTGAACCTCTTCCTTAACTCCGTCAAATTTAGGAGGCATTATAAAACTGATCTCAACCAAAAATGTTTGACTATACCGATACGAGGAACAAAACACGACTGATATTTAAACAACTCGAACTCCTTGAATCTTTCCGCATCAAATTGTCTCAAGTGACCCCTTCCAACTTTTCCCATACTTTCAACACTGCCCAAAAGTTAGTACCCATTGGACCATCACTTAAAGATGTAAATTCAGGCAGCTGAAATTTTCAGCATAACCTTGTACTACAGTGACAAGAACCAGCTCAAAATGATAAGCAGATTCAGAGATAACAGAGGTCAAGTTTCCAAATTAGTACCCATTTGACCACGTCCTAGATAAACATGAATTCAGGCAGCTGAAACTGTTAGTGTATTTTAGTCTTTATTTTACAGGTTTTCATGAAATTGTCTTTATTTGTTGCCTTTGGAAAGTTGCAGTCCAATATACACAACCAAATAAAAAAATTACTCCAATAGACAGAGAGTAATTTCAAGAAAAAAAAAAAAAACAGATTTTATTGTTTATTTTCATTTTTTGATTTCACTCATTATCAAAATCAATAAATTATTTTCAGCTCGCTAGGAAACTTTATTTTCAAATTTCCTTTTGGATAGCAACGAAAGGGTAACTGTTGGCATTTTTCATAGAACACAATATTTTTCCATACCTTCAAGAGTTGGAAGACCCACTTTTCCAACAAGATAATGCCCGTCTCCACATTTCAAGTCATTCCATGGACCGATTTGCAGAAGAAAATGTTAATCTGTTGCCTAGGCTGCCTCGATTTTTTCGATCTTTCCCTCTTGAACATGTTAGGGGATATCATAGGAAGAAGATTTGACGATCCTGTAGGCATCTTCCAAGCTCTACAACACGAGTTAGACCTTGCTTGGGACGCAGTACTTCGAGGGGAAATTCGGGATGCCACAGGAAGTGGGGAGTGCATAAACAATAGGGGCAATACATTATTAAAAAGTGTTTTTTTTTTTGTGCTTTTTTCAAAATTTTAATCAATAGCCACCCTTTGATAGTTTCTGCCAACTTTGGTCAATAAATTCGCACCCCTACTTGTTGTTGCGATTTCGATGTCAGTTAGAAGTATTAAAAAGATAAAAATTATAATACAATAAACGAAGCCACTACTGTGTTATTGGTTTGAAGTTTACACTAAATCAAACGAAAATTATAATTGAGGATTAATTATAAAATAAAAATTATTAAACCCAAATTTCAATGATTTTGGATTTATTACACTTTTATAGCGTAGATTAAAATGCAATCACAGTTTATATTTTTGGATTCGCTTTATATTATATTATACATTGTATTTGTTGTATGGTCGCACATTACTACATGACTCTTCGGTGCATGAATAGAATAACTCGTAATTTACGCATCTAACTGTGGTGTAGTATTTGATGCGTTTATGATGGAATAATTTTCTGTATATTACTATCTATGTTTAGGGCGAATTTATAAAAATTCTTTTTATCGTTAAAGTTTCTTTTATATAGCTGGAAAATCGTTGGTAATTTTCAGAAATACTCTAAAAATGTTTAGGATTGTTCTGAATGTTGTAAAGGAAATAACTGACAAGTGTATTTTATGATCATATACAACACGGCAGTTACGCACATTTAACTACATCTGCAAAAGGTCTTCGTCGCCGCCTTCATATCGAGTTTTTGATCTTTTCTCTACATTTTATCCACAGATAAAAATCGTCTAAGCGAATGATCTTTTATACGCCACATAAGCCAAACATCATTTTCGCCACTCACTATATGGATAAATCTTTTACTACACATTTATATATGTTTATGTATTATTCATGAATTAAGAAGAGTCGATATTTACAGCTAAAAAGAGTTAAATAATTATTGTGGATAAGTTTTTCATCTGTTTATGTGTATTAAAAAGGTAAAACGAAAGCAAAACGAGTCAAGAAATCACGTCGTGTTGTAGATGCTAAAATGTGGGTTAGAGAAACGGAAGCCCTTCTAGAATGGAGCGATGGTTTTGTGAGAGGATAAGCGGCAGATTCCATTTAGCCATCCGAAACTCTTTTTATTTAGGTCGTTAATGATAGTTGATTCAAAGTCGTCTTTCATTACCTGTTCGCGACTTAGAAGTGCTCTCAAGATGAAGAAATGCAATTCTAATGGGAGGGAAACAAATGTCTCGGAAAATAAATCTCTTGTAGACTTATTGGGGATTATTTTCTATTTAAGGTTATTTCTATAACCGAAATATCTTGAGAAAATAGCTTTGATTTTACGATAAGTGGCTGCATGCAATCGACTAAAATCCTTTACTGTTAATTATCTTTGAAACGAGATAATGAAAGTGCTCTCGAGGATCTGCAAGAATTTATTGCTATTCAGCGCCTAGACGTTGTTCGATTGAATCGGAGTTTTTTTTAGAAGAGATCCTAACACAGATTTTGGTAAAATATTTTATTATAGAATTTCGTATCCTAGATAATATCGGTTAACCCGAGCGCCACATTACTTAACCTCAGCACCGCCTAAACCGAGGCTTCGAATGGCCGACGGAAGGAAATTCCACCATCGCTCTCGGTAAAGCACGACAGCCTCTCCGGTTTGATGTTACCAACATTAATTACGTTATGTTATAAAACGAAAACAGCGGAATATTTACTTTACCTCTCACTGTTGTAATGTCCTCATAAACTTTGCCTGTAGCTGTCTCAAAATTATTTCTGACAATTTATATTGCTTTCTTGTTACAGATGGTCAGTAAAGATTTCTTCGGTCGGATCATCGCCCATACTAGTACAAGTTAAAGTTGGAAATTAATATTACTATTTTGAAAAGTAGGTATAAGTTAAAGTATGCGGAAATGTAAGTATGTTTCGCACTAAAAACTGTTTATATCAATTTTTTAAAAAATTTCAGAAACTTCTTACTCAGATATTATCTTGAAAAGTTCTCATTCATGATGAATCTTTACTAATTTATAAAACTTCTGAATACTCTTAGTGGAGATTGCTACATCAGATTTTTTGAAAAACGCTGCACCACTTTGAAATTTGGTAGAATATTTACTTCCATAAAGCAATAGTCGTTGATCTCGTCTTCTGAGGCGCTTAAAAGTGGTAACTCAATATTTAAAAAATGTAGTTGGGTTGGTATTCTTCTGAGTCCGATAGTTTTTGTGAATGGTTTCCAATGGTGCCCGCTAAATTAAGCTGTTAACAGTAGCTATTCAAGGTTTTAATTTCTCCAAATACCAGAATCTACTGTCAAAATTGTGCTTATTTCTTCTCGAACCTCTATTATGCTATACAATAACGTGTGCTTTTTTAAAAATTCAGTCATCAAAGTGATTATGAACATACTGTGTACTAAAATTAAATTTTGTAAATTTTGGTTGTCAAAACAAATTCGCGGTGTCCGGTCCTAATATATTAAAGCCGGATATTGTCGACAATTCAAACCATCGAAGGTTTGGTGTTTGCAGTGATGTGCACTCACTGAAATTTAAAACTTGGACACCACAATTTCTGTAAACAAAAGTTTGCACATTGTGAAGCGGGCTTAAGGGTATCATTTACAATTCTAACAGCAGGTAGTCTCAGGGGGTTATCTTATAGAAGGACTGAATCATTACAACTAAGCACGTTTTAGAAAATAGGTAATTTACGTTGCTTACTTAATTTTTTTTTAAAGAATATATTTGAAGCTATCGCTTAATTAAACACCATAGCTCGATTAATTATCGAATCAAAATTTTGTTTAAGAAATAATTTACAAAAAATTAAAATCATTAAACTCTCTATTCATAATATTTAGTCCTTACAAAATGTATATTTTATGACGTTTCATTTTTTCTGTAGTTAATATAAAAGTGAAAATAAAAACTAAGGCAATTCTTATTGTCAACGTATATATTTAGTTTTTTAAAAGAATTTATTACATAATTATAATTAAGATACCAAGTTATAGTTTAAAATTAAATGAAAACTTTTTTAAAAATAAAGGTATTACTATATAAATAAATATAAGAAATCAATAATGGGTGTGACCTCCATTATTATGATACATTCTTGGAGGCGTCTGCTCATTGACGCTATCAAGGTATCAATATAATTAATATTAATCGTTTCCCATGCGGTATCAATGGCTGCAATTAGTGCATTACGGTTTACTGGTATAAAATTTGGCCCTTGTTGTCTTCGGATAACAGCAAGTATTCGAGCCCAAACATTTTCGATAATGTTAAAATCTGGGCTTTTGCTGGCCAGGGTAACAGCTCCAAGTTATTTTCTCGTATCCAATTGCGCACAACCCGCGAAGTATGAATAGGGGCGTTGTCCTTTAACAACAAAAATACATTATGAAAATGTTAATTCAACAGATCCCGAACTATTTTTGGAGAAAGTATAGTGAAATAAGAATACTTACTTGTTGGAAAATATAATCTTCGTCTGGATAAAACACTTCGACTGAAGGTTTCATAATAGTTTCCAAAATATCTAAATACGCAGCAGAATCAAGACGTCCATCGATAGCCCAACAAACTCCTGGACCCGCGCGCTAACCCAACCCCACACATTCACAGAAAAATAACCACTTTTTTAGGACATATGTGATTATTTTCGTAACGAGTTCCTTCCATTCTAAAAACTTTTAGTGGTCCATCGTTGCAGCTATTGAACGTTTTTTCGTCGCTAAAAATCACTCGATTCCAAAATTCCAAAGGTTCGTTCACATATCGCCTTGCAAATTCCAGACGACGTCTCATATTTCGTCACTGAGAACTTCTTTCGCAGCAGCATTATACTTCTTTATTCCCATCTCCTTTAATCTTTTTGTGCAGTTATACGGCATCCGGGAAAATGTGTATCTGCTATAGCCCTGGAGTATGTAGCAAATGGTTGTTCTGTTACGAATGAAACAACTCGAGATCTTGAGCACGTGTAGATACTTTAGGTCTACCACTTCCGATGGCTCTTTCCAAAGTGTGTTCAAGATTCCATTTTACTCGGTAATGCCCTACGGTGCTTTTGGTATATCTAACATACGTGAAATTTCACGCACGCTACGGCCCGCCGCTAATTCCGAAACAATCCGCGCTTTCAAATCAGCACCGAGATGAGGTGGCATTTTCACAACACTTGAAATTTTAAACTAAAATGGAATTTACATTTCTTACTTTATTTATTGGTTCACACTACCCCTTCTCAAACAGTAGGTAATTGTTTATTTATTACATACTTCTAATGACCAATGTAACAACCCTTAGAGCAATATGACTCAAAGGAAGTAAATTAAACAAGCAAGGATATTCTATTGTTATTGAAACTTATTCATAAAGTAAAAGCCATTTCCTTATAATGCTAATGGACAGGATTTTCTTTTAAGTATTAAGATTACAATAGAGGACTTATAAACTTTCGAAAATATCTAATTATAAATATTTACACTGCAATTGCGCTTTTTCCTTAATAATTTCTTAGCAATAACATACACGTTCTTGGTTTTAAGTTGTCATAAATTTGATATGATATAAATTTGTGTTTCTAATATTACATCACAAACTAATCTTTATTCGCCAAAAATTGTTGCTTAAGTTGTAAAGCTTCGTACACACCTGAACAACAAACCGAGCAACAAACATAACAACGAACCGAAAGTCAAACAGAACGACAAACGATCTTTTATGATTTCCACAATCCGAACAACAAACGGAACGTTTGTGCTGTTCCCATAATTATTTTCAGTAGTTTTCAGTTCATATATATTTATTATTGAGAAGAGAAAATTGCGGAAAACAAGAAGATAGTGCCAACCAAATTTTTACGCACAAAGAAGAGTAAAAATTATAATTTACTTCGCTTTTTTTTATTTTGAAATTTCCCGCCCAAATGATGCTAATAGGGACATCATTTTTTCTTGCATTCTTAAACACTGATTAATTTAAAACATTTTTCTTCTGTCAACTCCATAATATTACCTAAAACACAACAAACCCACAAAAGGGAGGACAAAAATAAATAATTTAATTCTCCCGCATAAGTTTGTTCGCCGTTTTGTTTAGATTCGTCCAAACCTGCAAACGCATTCGCGCGCATTTTCTTTGATGTCGGAGAAAAACCGACAAGTTGGGAACGCCGCAAACCGTTCGTGGAACAATCAGGACTTGCGAATCTGTTCTAAAATTCGTACGTAGCACCGTCCAAATTAATGTTCCGATTGCCGTTCGGTTCGTTGTTCTGTTTGTTCCTCGGTTTGTTGTTCAGGTGTGTACGAAGCTTTACAATAAGCATATTAATATGAACTATATCTTATGAAAGGAGAGTTATGTAACTATAATTAACGACTTAACGTTACGTTAGTAGATTCCATTTACTATTTACACATATTTTCTTGGAACATTCGATAATTAACTATCGGGATATGATGACCCTATACTTCGCAGGTTGTGCGCAACTGGATACAAGCAAATAACTTGAGCTGTTACCCTGGCCAGCAAAAGCCCAGATTTTAACATTATCGAAAATGTTTGGGCTCGAATACTTGCTGTTATCCGAAGACAACAAGGGCCAAATTTTATACCAGTAAACCGTAATGCACTAATTGCAGCCATTGATACCGCATGGGAAACGATTAATATTAATTATATTGATACCTTGATAGCGTCAATGAGCAGACGCCTCCAAGAATGTATCAATAATAATGGAGGTCACACCCATTATTGATTTCTTATATTTATTTATATAGTAATACCTTTATTTAAAAAAAGTTTTCATTTAATTTTAAACTATAACTTGGTATCTTAATTATAATTATGTAATAAATTCTTGTCAAAAACTAAATATATACGTTGACAATAAGAATTGCCTTAGTTTTTATTTTCACTTTTATATTAACTACAGAAAAAATGAAACGTCATAAAATATACATTTTGTAAGGACTAAATATTATGAATAGAGAGTTTAATGATTTTTTTTAATAACTTACAATAATTAGTAGGTTAGATTTATTTAAAAATAAGTAATAATCAGTCAACCCAAATAACCATGTTTAGTTTTTGATTTAATTTAAAAGTTATTGCTTGTAGACGTTTTTAAATCAAAATTATTTCTAATTTTATTTTGTAAACATTTCCTAAACAAAATTTTGATTCGATAATTAATCGAGCTATGGTGTTTAATTAGCGATACCTTCAAATATATTCTTTAAAGAAAAAATTAAGTAAGCAACGTAAATTACCTATTTTCTAAAACGTGCTTAGTGTAATGATTCATTCTACAGTCCTTCTATAAGATAACCCCTGCTGAGACTACCTGCTGTTAGAATTGTAAATGATACCCTTAAGCCCGCTTCACAATGTGCAAACTTTTGTTTACAGAAATTGTGGTGTCCAAGTTTTAAATTTCATGAGTGTACATTACCATGGAGGGATACATCGATCAATAATGCTGTAATCATTTTGGAAAGCGCTGAATTGTGTGACTTCGAGTGAGAATGTTTAGTAAAAATCGAAGGTGAAGTGAAGTGGCCATCACAGTTGCAAAAATGACTGCGAAACCAGACAGAAGGCCAACAAATGTAAAGAGGACATTCTTTCTCGAGTTGAAATGTTTACAAAGATCGAATCTCCTCTGCTCCGGAAATCGTAGATATAATTGAACAAGTAGTTGAAGAAATAAAATATAATATTAGCCTAATTAGCCCAAATTTGGCATTGACTCGTGACTCCGTCCATAAAAGAAAACGACAAATAAATTCTAACATGTCAGATTGCATCGTGAGACCAATCTGTTAATGAAATCTAATTCAGGTATTTGTTTCTATTCCAAAACTAAGATTGGGAAAAAGCTGTCGAAAGAGATATGTGGTCATGTTAGACAATCCATCAAAGACACACAATTCAGTATAATTTATCGTGGACAAAAATACTACATGATTGTACGAAGTTATCCGAAAGAATACGTATAAAAAATCGGGCGGCGTGTGAAGGCGTTGTGGAGGGTTGGTCGTCGGTCCCGCTTTATGCAACGTGTTCTTAAAGACCTTCGACTGACATAATGATTACTGAAGATTTGTCAATGCCCAAAACAATTGTGCACGAAATTCTAACAGAAAAAACTTGAAATGAAAAATTGTGTGCGAAACTCATTCCCGAAGCTTTTAACGCCAGAATAGAAAGCAAGGGCGTTGCTTGTTGTGAAGTTTGGTTGGAAGCAGAAGAAGAGGAGATTTTTCAAAAGGATCATCACTGAAGACGAATCTTGGTTTTACAAATTCGATGTGGAGCTCAAATCTCAAAGGAAAGACTTCGCAAGAACGTGGCCGGAGAACAAAAAAATTGTTTTCTTTTATCCTCGCGGCATTGTTTTCCAGGAGTTTGTATCACCCGCGCAGAGAGTGGACGGAAATTTGTCCGTTGAAGTTTTGAGACGTATCAGCGGTCGTGTGGCCCTATTCCGACCGGATTTGGCACAAGGGGGCAAGTGGAGTTTTCATCACGACAATGCACCTGCTTACACGTCGCTCGTTGTTCGTGAGTTTTCGGCCCAAAGCTCGATCAACGTGACAGAACACCTGCATTGTTTACTTAGTCCCTTGCGACTTCTTCCTGTTCTCGAAGTGCAAAATGGCATCAAGGCAACAACGACATGGCAACGCAACTGTTGAGCCTCCAAACTGACGACTTTTGAGGATTCTATCAACAATGGAAACGGCAGAAGTACATCTCGTCTCAGGGGGAGTACTTTGAAGAGGAGCATATTGAAATACCTGATAATTGTAAAATAAAGGTATTATTTCACTTTTATACGTATTTTCTGGACAAACCTCCTGTTATAATAATTGAAGAAAAGATTTCTAAACAGAAGTACTCTTTAACCCATTAACGTCCATTGTTCTTTTTAAAGTACACGCATCTATTAACCCCGTCGTGACATCTGGTAAGTAATTTCGAAACTAACTACAGTTTAAAGGAACATGCCTACAGTTTTCTATTGAGGTTTTATATTTTATCCAACTTTTGTTGCCATTAGCCATTTGTAAAAGTAAAAGTGATACTGTGGACACGTGTTTGATCAACAGGTAAATAAAAAAATTTGTATCATTTAAAATCTGTTAAATGCGCTAAGGTGATATGGTTAGTCACGTTATTTTATCCATTTCTAAGCATATCACATGTTTTAATTTGTCAGCTAATGTAAAGAATGTAAACAATGAGAAAAAAATTAGGTGTACTTTTTTTAGTACAATGGGCGAATTCAGTATGTTTACATTTTTTGCAGATTCAAGTAATGGATGAAATACCTGCAAGTCAGTTTTATGGAAAACGTTATCAGAATTTGCAAATGGCTTTAGACGACCTTGCTTCTTCTAAAAGGCAATGTGAGATTGATATTGTGATCATTCCACCAAATGTTGACCCTCAAACAGATGAAGAGGATATAAACGATGACCTAATGGAAGATGTAAATATGACATTACCTGATGATGTAGCTGGGCAAATTGAATTGCATGATGCAGATGATGACGAATCTAGTGATGAAGACTCTGATATACCTTTATCAAAAGGTTGAAAAAATGAATGATCAAAAATCAAAAGGTGCCGAAGAAAATAATTCCAAACTGGACATCTGAATTTATAGACATAAATATGCCTGCAACCCTTGCTTCCAACGACCGTTTGGACATTCTTAAACATGAGCTACAAAATTTGACTGCTGTTGAAATTTTCGAAAAATTTTTGACGAAAATAATCGATATAATTGTGCAGCAAACAAACCTTACGCATCGCAAAAAAATGACCATACATTTTTCGTTTCAAAGGCAGATATAAAACTCTTTATTGCGATTTTGTTTCTAACTGGTTACCACACACTGCCAAGCGAACGAAACTACTGGAGTTTAGACGAAGACTTAACGGTCCCATTTGTTGTTAATGCTATGTCTCGAAATAGGTTTTTGGATATAAAAAAGTACATTCACTTAGCTGACAACATAAATTTAGATGGTAATGACCGAATGGGAAAATTACGACCATTGATGTCGCAATTGAATCAGAATTTCCAACAGTGGGGCATATTTCATCAAAACCTTTGTGTTGACGAATCGATGGTGAAGTTTTTTAGTAGGCACTCGGCTAAGCAGTTTATAAGGGCAAAACCGATAAGATTTGGATACAAAATTTGGATGCTGTGTAGTTCTTCTGGATATTGTTATGCTTTCGAAACCTATTGTGGGGCTGACAATACGTTAACAAACGTGAAACTTCCGTTAGGTTGCAAAGTAGTATTAAACCTTCTAAAGACTGTTACTGTTCCGTCTGATCATACTATTTATTTTGACAATTTCTTTAACAGTTGTGATTTGCTACAATTACTAAAAGAGCAAAGGTTATCGTGCTACGGGTACAATACGATCAGATAGGACCAAAAAATGCCCATTGACTGACATGAAATCATTTGACAAAAGCAAAGGGATATTATGAATTTCGCTATGCCAAAGATAGTAAAATTGTACTGGTAAGGTGGAAAGACAACAAAACTGTTAATATCGCGTCCAACTGTGATGTAGTAGAACCAGTAAACACGGTAAAACGTTGGTCAGCTGTAGAAAAAAAAGAAAATTGATGTACCACAACCTGCTCTTTTCCGTAATTATAACATTTTAATGGGAGGGGTTGATTTACATGACCAAGCTGTTAATAACTATAGAATATCCATACGTGGTAAAAGTGGTGGTGGGTTTTGTTCACGAATATGTTAAATATGGCAATGGTTAACTCATGGAGGCTTTATGAACTAGCGTCGGGAAAAAAAATTACCCTACTGGACTATCATCGAGAAGTTACTAGGCATTATATCACTTGTTATCAGAAACCGGTCTCTTCCCTAAAAATAGACCGTCTGGACAAGTACCTGTGAGCATAAGACAACATGAAGGTGGTCATTTTCCCGACAAACTCGATAAACAACTGAGATGTGTGCAATGTCATCAGCGAGTGAAATTGAGGTGTCAAAAATGTCAAGTAACACTATGTTTGGACCGGAATGTTTTAAAAACTATCATTCTGTGATTTAACCATTATAATAAATTTGTTTATGTTGTTACCTTAATCAAGGAAAGGAACACCAACTGCATTGTCTTTTTAACCAACAGAAAACACCAAAACTGCACCAAAAACTTTACTCGGACACGTGTTTCAACAGCTAAGCTGTTATCATCAGCGATACCGATACTAAAAATAAAAACAACGGAAGCTTATATATACTATCTGCTTATCACGCATCGTTAAATTTAATTGATTCTTAGATAAGCTTTAAATAATTCCGAAAATCCTAATGGACCGTTATCATCATAATTCATAAGCAAATTTCTGTTTTAAAAATTTCTAAACTTTCATAAGAATCAAGTTCGTTTTTATTATCTACCCTCTTAATTAATTCAATGTCGCCTACTCTATGGCCATTTTCAAGCATATGCATGGCAACACTGGACCTATCTGTGCGATGATATTTGACATGAGCTACGTGCTCTTTAAAACGAGTTTTAATAGGTCTCTTGGTTTGCCCTATATATACTTGGTTACAGTCTTTACAATTAATTTTATATATTCCCGATTTATCACACATTTCTATTGGGTCTTTCGGATTGCCTAAAAGATTTTGCAAGTTGTTACTACTAGAGGTTACTGTTTTATAATCAAATTTTGAAAATATTTTTTGAAGACCTTTTGTGTATGTGGGATAATTTGGTAATTTGACATATTTCTTATCTATTTTGCTATTACTAGTTCCTAACGTTGTAATGTTTCTAATGTTTAACTTATGTTTATGTTTTCTAATTATGTTTGTGACAATTGATTCTGAAAACCATTGTATGATGCAATCTGCTTAATATTTCGCAGTTCTTATCAAAGTTTTGTTTTGACAATGGGAAATGTAATAATCGGTGAATCAAAAGTTGAAAGATGCAAGTTTATGTTGCATACTATGGTTGGAATCATTTGTTATAAACCTCATAGTGTTAGTGTCTTTACGATAAATATCTATATCTAGTTTGTTGCCATTTCTTGTCACTAAAGTGTCAAGAAAGGTAACTTAAGGTTTGTTTCTGTTTCATAGGTAAACTTGATCGTCTCAAATTTTGAATTCATATTTATCGTAAAAGACACTAACACTATGAGGTTTATAACAAATGATTCCAACCATAACATCGATTAAATTCAGCCTGATGTATGCGACAGACTAATGGAAAATTGAAATTTCGGATTCGCGCCACCTAGAGAAGCAGCAGCGTATATTTGAACGATGTAATATTCCATACCTAATGACATCGATAAAATTCCAAACAAATACAAAATATCGATGATATCTCACACACAGTTTGTTTAATTTAATTTCAAATAGGAAGTGCTTAATGAAAGACCCTTTAGAAACAACACTAATTATTACATAAAAACAAGTGCATAAATCACACTCTCGCTTTTGAACATTATTATGAGAATTGAATTAAATTGATTAAATCCTCCAAAATTATAGTTAAATGTCATTATTCTTGTAAGGATTCCTTTAGGTGGAGGAAGAAATCAAAGCCCACTACCCTGGTTTCCATTTGCCGACGTTTCGCCCGACTTATGCGAGCTTTATCAAGGCTTCTTTAACATTTCCAACATGAATTTTAATTTATTGTTAGATGTGACTGTCACGTCTTAATTTCAAGAACCCTTGATAAACCACGTAGGTAGGTAGGGCGAAACGTCGGCAAATTGAAACCTTTGATTCTAAAGGAATCCTTGAGGATAATTACCTATAAATATTATGAGAAGACATGACATATGATAAAATCAAACTTTTAGCTGCTTTATCTAGTCTCCAACGACCCTCTAGCAACCAAATCTTAATACGAGAAATATCCCAATGCACGGAAACATCCGCTTGACTAACGTTTTAGACGATATAGTTTTCTTCACTACCAAAGTTGCCAAAACCATCAAACACACGGCGCTTTGAATGACGACCTTGCACTGTGCATGTGATTATAATAACAAATGGTGAAAATGTTATCATCGAATGAAAATAATACATACATCGGATTCATGCGCCTTCATTCATGTTATTGGCCATATCAGCGAAAGGTATGTTCGGTTTATGAAAAGCCTATAATTGCTGCAGATTGTACATAAACTTGAAGAAGGGATTTGCTGAATGGTTTCCTGTATGCCGAAAACCTGGGAACTTAGAAAAGAGTGCGAGAAAAATCAAAGCATTTTAAAATGTGGCTGTAGGGAAAAGTAGAAGGTGGGAGGACATGATAACATTAAATAATTGCTATGAAGAATAGGGGAAGAACGACAAATTCTAAAGATAATTACGATGAGGCATTCTTTCTTTAAAGTTACTGGAAGAAGAGGATGTTGCTGCTAGACGACTTGAGAGATGGTAGAGAACTATATGCTACTTTGAAGAGAACAGTAGAAAACCTGACGATTATAGATTCTATTACCTTAATTGTAATGGAAGTGGTTTGAAGACCTTTGATTTTGACATTTTTCACTGAAATAAGAAATTGTACGCTTCACTGCCAACGAGATAAGAAAGTCCATTTCACAATATTAAAGACTTTAAAGCCTGTTGTTCTAAGTGGAAGAGGATAGAGTAATTTAATATATTGGACAATTAAAAAAAAGTATAGACAAACATGAAAGAATCTATAGTGTTAAGGTCAATTATGCCTTAAATTGTAAAGCAGGTAGTCGTACGAGGTAACATTGTAATAAGTTTTAAAATTTTGTACAATTGACATTAAACCGTTCTAAGATAACATCTCTATTTTCTATTGGTTAAGTACAGTCCATTAAGGTTGAACCAGCAACTAACTATAGCAGTTAGTTTTAAGGTTTTGGAGTAAGGCTGAGAAATTCTACTGAATTTTTTAGACATACTGCAGTCGTGCGTGACATGGAATCACATAAGCGCCTGTATAGTGTAGGCAAATTAGTCTTTTAGAAGAAAAAATATATATGAAGTTTTGAAATTTTGGTTGTGAATTTCTAGTAAGAACCCAAATACAGATCCCAAGAGTTCCCATACCCCGGGGCGAGCTTCATCCCTTTTGCCTAAAAACCACTCCCAAACGTATCTTCACAATGGTCTTTTGCGTTTGCGCGTAAACTGTAACTCTGACAAGAAAAAGTTATAGGACTTTTAGATTCAACATTAAATTCTCCACAAAAATTGTCCTATAATTTTTTGCGCATCTCCCACACATCGCTCATTAATGACCTTGGAAAATAAGCATAATTTTTAGCGCGAAGGCAAAAATGAGCATTTGCGTCGATTATCTCCAAAAGTATTAGCATGAGCAAAAAACATATAGAAGCAAAATTGTAGAGCAGTCCTTTCTGTACAAGATCCATGTTGGATCAAATACTTTTGGGAAAGTATTAGTGGTCATAAGATAATTTTTGTGCATTTTTTAATGTTGAACCCTATGTAAACATACTTGAGATATATGGAGCAGGATATCGATTTCGCTCTTTGTCCGCCAGAGAAAGATATTTGCTTTTTGAGAGACACCCAAGGAAATATTAAGGAAAGCGTGTATAGTTCCCAAGACTTACAAAACTCGACAGTTTTAAAAGATTGCAAAGATAATATTTTATTTGCTCATGCGTTTAATGGCTGCGACACCACTTCTGCCTTTTTGGCAAAGGAAAATCACAGACCGTAAACTTAATAAATATAAGAAAGGATTTACAAGAAGTGGTCGCCGTATTCGATAATCCTTAATCATTAAAAGATGACATTGCAAGAGCTGGGGAAAAATTTACGCTTGCTCTATATAAGGCACCCTGAAAAGAAACATATTTAAACCATTATCGATTCATTTTATTTAATAAGTTATTTGGTCAGTCGAATAACGCACTCATTTTGTCCAGACTACCACCTACATCTGCTGTAGTAACAGAACATTCATATCGAGTTTTTTATCAAATTCATTTGTGGAAAGGAAGAAATTTGGAAACTGAATGGGGTTGAAGAAAAATTAACAACATTCTAATGCCAATACTCACGACTCAAGCGCCAGCTCCAGCCTCCATTCTTCAGTTCATATCTTGCGGCTGTAAAAAGGCCTGTGGAAAGCGATGTAGTAGTAGTAGTAGGACTATTTTGCAGAGGCAATTGAATAAATACTTCATTAGTGAAATAGGCCTCATGGGGAAACCACTTTAAAAACGCACTGAGAACTCTACCTCAAGGGTGGTGTGGAAACGCGCTGAAAGTGCAGAATGCACAGGTATAAAAATTATCATATTATCACTAATACATTCTCAAAAATATTCTTCGGATCTGTATTCGGGTTCCAACTGGGAGTTCATAACCAAAATTTCAAAACTTTATAATTTTTTTCTTCTATTCGTCGTTATTTCATCTAAATTGCCTACACTAGTAGCTTAACATTGCATATTTGAAGTTAATATTCTGACACGAATGATTGTATATATAACTTGAGCGACCTCATATACAAAAGCAAGTCTTTTGAATCAGCTTCCATGATTTTATAAACTTATCTTTTGAAAGAAATGTTTTGTTCAACAATAATTGTGGATGGCCAATTATCAAAGACAGTTAAGATTTTTTCTGACATCCAGATTTGATGTAGATGGGCATATTTTGTAGATGATGATGAGTTACAAAAAACGGAAAGAATTAAAAAATATGTCTTCCTTAAATGATCACGACTCAATGGCATATGAGTTATTCCTTAACTTTGATCTTCCAATTTAATAGATAATTACTTACTTACTTGTACAAACAACATCAATGTGTTTTGCGGTAACACGACGCAGATTAAGTTGAATGAGTTAGTGCCATCTGGTGCCGCAATTTATACTCATCGTACTCTAGCGTTAAGTATTTATTTGAATACCTAAGATTGATGACAATTAAACTAAGCGAATTCTTTTTTTTTTCGTGAACAAAATCGATGTTAACAATAAGACGCCATTTTCCATTTCAATAATTACTTTGGTTGAAAATGAATAATTAATTCATTAAAGCAATTTGCACAAGGGAATTGAAGATCCGACAATGAAATTGTTGAGTTATACGCTTCCAAGAATGTAATTACGGCGGTTGCTGGAGCGGTAATTTATCGGTAACGATGCTGGTAATTGTCTGTCGCCGGATTACCACCAGATCCTGCCTTGAGGGTTGACTTTAGATTATTAGCTTATTGTTTACTCATGAAATTGCTACTCGTATTAGAATTGTTTGGTTTATTACACAGATATTTCAATTAACTTTGCGTTTCGATAGAATTTCCATTGCGCCAAATTTAGCGACGCTTTTTACTTAGAGAGTTTTGATACGCATTTATCTCGTGTTTGTCGAGATAAACAAAGTTAATAATTTTTATTCCGTTTCAGGTAAAACCGAAATCAATCCGAAGAACGATTTGTGGTATCAATTCAAAGAAGGATACAATAATGCTGTGAGAAAACGGATTAATGTCTTCAGTTTAAAATAGATAACCGTTTCTATAGTGCAAAAATATTTTAATAAATTTTTATTTTTGGATAACGATTTAATAATTTCTGGTAATTAAAAGAATATTAAAGAATTATAACGAGTAATAACTTGTTGTAGTAAAGCGAATGTTTCTTAGTTGTTTCCATTCCATTCGTCCGACGGTCATTTTGATGAGCTTTATAGACTAATACCGGATACGGTTACATTTACTACAAAAACTTTGGGAATTGTTGTTGATTTTATATGAAGTATTGTTCGAATAAAAAAAATCATGTTTACTCCACATTTTATAAATAAGAAATAGTGTTGCTTATAATACCGCAGATATCATTAGATTTTTGGGCATAAACTTTGAGCCAAAAGGCCTAAGCATAGAATTTGTTCTTCTGGGTATATTTACATAATTCACTTTAATACATAAACCTATGGTTTTTGATCCGATGGCATATTACTGAGATATTAAAATCACGTGGACACTAATTCATACCATATCTCTCTCAAAACATTAATTATACAAAAAATATATATGAAAAAAGGAAATCTGATTGTCTATAACTTTTTATTTAAACGATTTTTTTATCTAAAACGCAATTTTCTTTTTCCTCTTTTCGAGTAAAATTTTACGTTAGAATTTCAGTCTTAAACGTTTAAAAGGAGAACCGCCGGGTGGTGGTCTTGAACAAACAGGTACTTGAACCCGTCTTAAAGGTTATCCGTTGCTAAAAATTTTTTTCGTTTTTCTATCACAGTTTATGAGTATCGCACTTTCTTTTGCTTCATTTTTATGTATTTACAATAGTATATTAGTAATAATAGGATTTATTGTATAACAGCTTGTTATAAGTTTGTTGGGTGGATATTCAAATATAAATTAAAAAAAGTTAGTGGGTCGCAGTAAAGTATCGAAGAACGTTGGTGGAAGTTTCTAATGCGACACTGGGCGCCACCTAGAGAGACCTAGTGAAATATTCTTAAGTCTTTGGTCTTAAGGAAGTAAAACACACAAACTTGTAGAAGATGGACTAGAGACTGTATCCTGACGAGCATCATATAACATATAGCGAGACAAATAATAAAATCCAAAATAACGAAGGCACAACACAAGTGTATACGCTATCACAGTTAAATATCTTGATCATAGTTCGGTCGTATTCAAAATTTTATCGTATCATCATCTATTAAACTCATTGTATGTTAAACATTGATAATTATTCAGTTCATAATATTTACAAATGTCAACATTATCTTGAAACCTCATAATACGTTAGTTACAAAATATATTACGGTATATCAGAAATACATTCTCTACCCCGGAATGCATAACGCCCAGATGATTCTGTATTTGCATATGAACTTCCCGAAGTTGCCGATAGGTGGCGATACGTGTTACATTATTATAATATTTAAACCTTAAAGATTAATGGTAAACAAACTGAATAGTATATCCTAGTAATATTTATACAAATGAAATATTAAAAACTTAAAATCTATTTTTAAATTATTGCGTTGTTCCGTAACGATATTCAATCAATGACGAAACCGGAAAGCCAACGCATAACGCCATCTATCGGTGACTGAAGGAAACACTAACACTTATAAAGAATCTACTGCTTGTATCTATGGGACGTTCTACATTCCGGGGAGATGATGTATTTATGGTTATATACACAATTAATTTTGAACATTTTATTTTTGTGTTTGATGATACGATAAAGCTTTGAATATTACCAGAAGAGTTAACGATTAACCGACCTGACGTTGGGTGTAGGTGACGTCCATGTTCATTATAAATTTACACATTCTATGGATTTAATAACTATAAATCTAGTATAGACGCCACAAATATATCCTTCACATCTGACGCAAAATTAAGTAATTAATAGCGATTTTGAGAGACAAATCTTGTAATATATGAGTCTAATTTTTGATGACCTGAATAATATTGTCTATAAATTCAACGTTCAACAATTATTGAGAGTAAATAAACCCCAGGATTATTGACTGTAAATCATTTTAGTTCATAAACTGTACGAAATGAGAGACAAAATAGTGGAAGAGGTAACGTGGAAAAAATAAACCCTAATGAAAAGACTCTACTAATCAGTGATTAGTTTATTAAACGCCGAAAATGACCAATTATCGTACTAAGTAAGACATTAAGTTTTTGTTGGAAACGTTCCATTACATTACGCAACATTTCGGGGTAAATTGACAGAATAATTTTTGGTTGTTTTTTCCTCGGCGTAATTTCTTCCATTATTTTTCTCTCATTTTGTTTTTATGCGAAATATAGGGTCAGATAGTACCTACTCGATCTTTCAAAATGATGTAACGCAACACCTTTATCTTCTTTACGAAATCACGGAGGAAGCTCTGCAGGGCGTAAATGAAAAAGCTGATAATGGTCTCCATCAGAAATCTTCCAGATTTGCCCGAGCGTTTTCCGGATTTTCATTTTAAAACTATAAAATCGGGGTGTAAAGTCTTGCGAACTAATGTTGTATGGATAAGAAGTTACACTCAATAATTTATTTATAATAAATGATGACCATAAATCTTTGCATTAACTTGACTTGTGAAAAGGAGTATCTGATAGGTATTCCCATACTACTTGAAACGAACACTGCTACAAATTTCGCAAATTACAAAAAGAAACGACTTAGAAAATCAGAAGGTGGATTGATGATAAACGATATGTAGATAAGTTTAGTTCTGGTAAATGATTTAAATTATATTTTGTAAATAGTATAAAAGTGAGGGAAATATGAAACAAGGAACTTTTTAGAAGTTGACACTTATGTTAAAAAACCTCGTCGTTAAGCCAGAAGATTTACCGTTTTTACTCAATCTCAAGTATACATACGAGGATGCATTGATATCTAGTTAGCCTATACGAGTTCCTTGCATAAACAAAATATTGCGTTACCATAGCAAACGAACAATAACTTATTAAAAGTGTCAGTGTAAAAGTTTGACGTCAAAAAGTAAACAAGGGCTACGCAATAAATTAAATGATGAAAGATGTCCACCGAAATTGTGAAAATCGGAAAAATTGGGAGTATCGAACCATCATCAAGTACCTAGATTTAAAGGGTAGAGGTAAGCAGATTTACTAAGATATGCTTAATACCCTTGGTGATCAAAGGTCCTTCGTATGCGACCGTCAAAATTTGAATGCAAGCTTCTAAAGAGGTAATTTTCGGCTTAAGATGATGACTGATCGGAATAGTTTCTGTGTCAGTCCCGAAAATATCGATGCAGTTCATGATATGATTTACTAAGATCAACAATTGGCAAACGGATATCTGAAGCACTGAATATTTCATACGAACGTTCATCATGTCACGTCAACATTACATAAACATGCAAATCGATCCCCAACACAACAACCTTCCAGAAGCATCGTGCGTTCGATCGTGCTTCGATTTGAAAACGATGTAGACTTCTTAAACCGAATTGTTACTATGGATAAGACTTAAAAGCTCCATTGATCCAGAAACAGTTGAACAATCGATGGAATGGCGGCTCTTGATTCTGCAAGACCTAAGAAGTTTCGTGTCCAAAATCTGCTGGAAAAGTTCTTGCTTCAGTTTTTTGGGATTGCCATGGAGTAATCATGATTGATTTTTGATAAGGGTAGAACAATAACTGAGATTACTATTCGACATTACTGACCACTCTACGGGAAAATATTAAAGAGAAAAGACGCGGAAAGCTATCCAAAGGTGTTTTGTTTTTGCAGGACAATGCCCCTGCACACAAATCTCATGTTGCCATGCAAAAAATTCGTGATTTAGGGTTTGAATTACTAGAACACCCCTTATTCACCCGATTTGGCTCCGTCCGACTATCACCTCTTTCCTCAACTGAAAAAAAGTTTAAAAGGTCGTACATTTTCTTCCAACAAGGAGGTAATAGAAGCTGTGGAGGTCTGGTTTGCAGAGCAAGAAGAAACATTTTTTTGAAAGGTCTAGAGACGTTGCAGGTTCGCTGTAATAAATGTATCCAATTAAGAGGAGAATATGTTGAGTAATAAAATATTTTGACATTGAAATTTTGTTTGGTTCTATAGTAGGCTAAGAATTTTTCAATATATCCTCGTATATGCTTGTTAATTTGAGATCAAAATCTAAACGAGTTGTCTATAATCAGACCTTAATTATTTACTTCATTTTGTATTGGAATTTTAGTTTTAGTATTGTTAACATGTAACTTGATTTGACTTTGGAATATTTTTATAATTTTAGGGCTGCCAAATAGAATTGTTACAGATTTAGAAGGATTAAGTAGTAAACCATGTTGCTAAATAATGTTATACATCGTGTCCCTCGTAAGGCGGCCATTACACCTTTGTGGAGATTAAATCAATTTGATTTTTTTTGCAAATTTGTAGATTTACAAAAAATAACTGCTCTTTCAAACAAAAATATATTAGTTTTTGTACAACTTCCGGTTATACCGGAAGTCGGTGTTCACTTTGTTATTTTAAACAAAACACTATATATTATTTAAATTTTATATTCAGCATAAAATTCTGTAAACGATGATACCACATTTGCCTATTCCAAGTCTAACCGTTTTTGCGTTATTCAATTTTTTGTAAATTTTTATTCACCTGTAGACAATTTCTTAAAAAGTACTGAAATAGTTTATTTTAATAGACATGCACATTTAAATCTGTTTCCTGTACAGGTGTGTCTAAGTTATTTGTAAAATGATATATTTTAAAAATAAAAAACTGTATATTAATATGTCATTTAAGTCAGAAAATTATGCTGCTTCTATCTGCATTAGCATTTCCCATAGTAATCTCTTGTCTGTTTAGAGCCAATTGAAATTAAAGTATTAAACGTTTACATGTTATTTTCATATTATTTTACATTTTTGTATTAGTATGCCGGGAAGTGACCTAAACAACAATCTTTCAAAATAATAGAATTATTGTATTAAAGAAAGCAAAGAAAAATAAGGTACATACTAACTAAAGAATACTACTTATTTAAAAAACTTATTTAAAAAATAATTTTAACAAGTGGTAAGATGTCTCCATTAGCTTCTAAACATTTTAACAATCTCTTTTGAACGTGAATCATTTTTACAAATCATTTTGATTTCAATGTGCTTGTTAAAAGTACAACTATTTTAGTACCTCAATCTAAAATTTCAAGTATTTGTTTAAAATATTAGGCGACTTTAAAAAATTGTCTATAAGCGCCATTTATTAGTTTCATTTCAAATGACAAAATTAAAATAAGCTTCCTTTTATGGTTTTATAATTTTTGTTGTAAGATTTCTTAGAGACTTATAGTGATTCCAGTGTTCAACAGAGTAATCATAATAAATCAAATAACTCTCATTAATTTGAGTCGAGTATGAGTGACTAATCCCTTGAGTGTGAATGGGTAATTAGGAAGCTCTCTGAATTCGGCATTAATTCGGGATATCAGGGCATCTAAATACTCAAACGGCAAAGATATCTATCTGGAAGATATTTCTTTCATTTTAAATAGAATGGTGATGAAGTACACACATTGATGCACGAAACGCAGCAAGATATAACGACTTAATAGTTATTGGTGCCCATCCTCAAAGAAGAACAAATCATTTACATAGACTACTTACAGGAGAAAATATTTACTTATCATAATATTAAAAATCGAGACTGTTTTAATGCCAACGATTCTATCGTGTATTGATAGAGTTAGAAGGGGTTTATTAGTCTAAACCGAAATATAGAAAAAGGTGTAAACGTTTCTTTAGACGAGGCATTGACTGGTGTTGTTATTGTAATATGATGAGATTACTAATGAACCCATTATTTGATTCTCATGAAATTAATAATATTCTTATACTCTAAGAACAAATGATATCTTATAAACCTGAATTACATACTAGTGAGTATTACCAATAACGCATGCTAAAAAATGAAAACTTACTGGGTATTTGGAATTGCAGCAACGCGGGTATTAAGAAAAAAATATATTTTAGGTCTGTGTTTAGGTAGTACATTAATACAAATTAAATTACTTACATTCAGCATTCAGCTCAAAGATTTTGCCTTAAATCGAACCCAAGCTCCAAACCTCTTCTCTGCCTGCTGCTTTGCACAATGTTTAACGGTCAGCGCTTACTCATGATTTTTAGACACATTGATGAAAGTGCAGACAATCGAATTAATTCACTTGAAAGAAATTACATTTACCTTTTTAATGAGACAAATATTAACGGTTGCGCGACTAAAAATTGTTTACATTTATTATTATTGCGGTAACGAAATCACAACGTAACCGTGCTATCGTTTACAAACGGCGGACTACCCGTTGTTCTGTTCACAGTGCTCTTCGATAAAAGTTTGAAAAAAATTACGTACTATTTTTTCAATATCTATTAATCATGTTTGGATTATTTGGCAGTTTTTGTGACATTTTAAAATACCGTAGATTTTATTAGATTTGCTCAAAATCACAAAAAAAAATATTAAAGATTTTTCTTTTATCGTAAAATGTAATTACCCAGAAGCAGTAATCACGTAAACTATATTTAAAATATCTTAATGTACCATAAGAATAAATAAATATATAAATAAACAGTATCTTCATTTACATAATTTTACTGTACAGGGTGTTTCATATCCCGAGGGTTAGAATCGACTTCCTGAATTTCCTTTTCCCTAAAAAAACAAAAAACCTCATTCCATCAATATAAAATTTCGTATATAATCGACTACTCTAAGTCTATCTAAAATATTTTTAAAATGTCGGCACTCTCGGATATACCAGAAGTTGACGCCATCACCTCGAAGGATCCTTTTTTGACATCTTATCTTAATTTTACGATCAGCACTATCGTATTGTCAAGACATGTGTCATACCTTTTGATATATGTAACATTTAATGCAAAAAATTAGGTTTGCATGGGCTTCTTAAGAAATTCACTAGTTTTCAACCATTCAAATTAAATAAATGATTTTTTTGTATTTTGCCGATATTTTAAATCGTGTAACAGCTGTTGTAGTTCACAAATAACAATAAAAGAAGCGACGGCTCTAGCGATACAACCTAGAGAAGAACAATACCATTTGGCTCGAAATAGCGCACTAAATTCATGGAAGATTCCGTATTTGTAACAGTTAGCACAGCAGTGTCCGTGAGTCGGTGAGTTAGGGGAGGTACTTGAGAAACTAAAAAAAATAAACTGCTGCCTAACAAGGCGCCACTTGCTGGGTAATAGAAAGAAATAAAACCGACCAACAGGAATTCAAGAGGTTTTACTTAAGGTCTAATACGCTAAAAAACGAACACACATCAGAGAGACAAATAGACAATGAAATATAGCAAATATTAGAAGAATATGTTAGAAGAAGTTCTGTCGCATGAGACTTACGGGCGTTAGCAACAACAAATTAATTAAAGCTCACAATCAATATGTCTAAACTCAGTTAAGCTTGTTGTTTGTTACACCCCAAATTAAAGTTAGCGTTCCAATTGAAGATTGGTTGACAAGAAAACTCGACGTACACACGTCACTTGCACACGGTGACTTAAAAACTAAACTTAAACTCGGACTAGCACGGTAAGTAACTTCCGCCAACCCAACAGGCCATTTGTTTTAGCTTTATCCACTTTATCTAAAGCGCCCAAGCTCTTATGGAGCTAGTGAAAACAAAACCGAACGTCGGGGGATGGAGTCTACTCCAAATTAAAATTTGCTTATATTCTAGGAATTCAAACCGTTTAATGTTACATGTACGTGAGCTTCACACGCATGCAAAGTGAATAGGTTCCTTAAACAATAAACTTAGTTGTGTACTGATGCATGCAGTTCCGATAAGGAAGGTTCTTGCCAACGACAGCAGTTGACAGCAATTAGAAGATCGGTAGGCACAGGGTTTCCCTTAGGAGAATTAGACGACAAAACTCGGAAAGCAGATATGCTCCCCCGAAGTAGCTGGCACGCAGGGTCGTTCCCTTAGCCGGTGGAGTTCATTGGCCGTTGGCAGCTTTGATGTAGGCGAAACTGTGGTAGTCGTCACGTTTTTATAGCGAAGGATTTTTAACTCATCGTTCCAGCACCCCCAGGAATTATCCAGAGGGTAATACACGAGTAGAGCTGAAGCATACGTCGTAATTAGAATTAACACAACCACGAGACAACAAAAGAAATGGAAAAAGAAGTAACTTACAGCGAATGCGGTCGGATTTATATTTACACACCAATTTAACTTGGAATTATTGAAGCCACATTAATACTTTACGTGTAAACTTTTAGCTTCACGAAGCTCGTCGGTCGTCGTCTCGATAAATTTTGTGAATGAACAGATCCAGAATGGGAAGCGTATGCGCGGCAAATTGACTTTCGTCGTAACTTGCAACTCACGACAACCGTTATTCAGAAGGCTTGCGATCTTACGTTCGAGTTCGAGCAATTTGAACCGTAACAATCGTTGCTGACACTTCGGTTGTATCGCATTTACCAACTGCGATTTTTCAAAATACTTAATTTTTTTGGCAAATGGCAGCAATGAAAATATAATTTAGGGCCAGTTTAATTAACATTATGCATTTCTGTCTTCATTCGTTTTTGTGCTGATTTTGTTGAATAATCGCATTACAAGTGCGACTATAGTATCACTACTTATTAATAATTTATTACAATAATATTAATGTAAATGTTTAATGCGTCTACAGTTTTTATTTCTATTTATTTATTAAGTAGACTTGAAAAAACGAAATATTAAAATACTTTTGTCGTACTGTAATGGGTTTGTATTGCTTCAATTAACTTGTTCAATTTGTACAATTGAACAATAGCTACATAATGTTGTCACGAAGCGACGTATTGTAGGTTGCCTAAATGAGAAAGATTGTATTAAGTAGATTTTTGTATTATTTGACGTTTTCCCGACCTTGGCTTTTTATATTATATTTTTACAATTTTGTCGACAATGGGCGCCAAGCGATTCTGGAAAAGAATTAGAACAAGAGTGTCAAAAAAAAAAACAATTTATTTCCTTTTGTGCCACACTTTTCTATGTCAGATGATAATCTTTCCCGTGACTACAGCTAGCTGATTTGTTTTTTTTTATTTAAAGTATCAATAGAACTATTATCTGCCAAATTTTCAACCGAGAGGAAGTGTCCAAAAATTTGTTTTTATTATGTTCGTATGATCAGCTGAGGTGTAATCCACCACCTTATAGCCAGCTGACTTTTTTTTTCAAACTATTACAATAAAAACTATGATTTAATGAATTTTCAACCAAAAATATATAATTAAAACAATATTTTATTTATACGTGTGTGGGCGGCTACCACCGCTCAACCGACCGACAGTGCGGCTTGGCTGAAGTTCTCCTGGTTTAAGACACAACTATCTTAATCATTTCGCGAATTATCGAAGCCGAGAAGAAATAATTGACTAGTTCCTCCCGGACCATAACTAGTGGTTGCTATGATTCCTGCAATGCAATTATTCAAAAAAATTAAAACAACAGCTCAATTTCAGAAAAAAAATTGCTAATAACTTAAAGACAACTGAAGATAGCAATGCATACTGTTAATTAAACTGGTCCTAAAATTTACATTGGTGGTCATAGTAGCTGCCATTTGAAAAATTGCAGTAGACTAATGCGATACGTCAGAAGTGTTAGCAACAATTTAAAATTTTGAAAATATTTTAGTTAGACTTGAAGTAGTCAAGTATAGCCATATACTAAGATTTATATTGAAGTATTTTCAGGACGTAAATCACTTTCTAACGGATGTTCTACGTGGATTCTCTTGTATATATGGCATATTAGATGTTATGGAGGCATTAAAAATAAGGAACTTTTGGTCAATCCGAAAGTGCTAAGACAGTGCCATTATTTTCGTTTATTACCTCTAAAACGCTCCTAAACGGAAATTTTCAGTTCTAATTTTTTTGTAGTTTTACCATAACATTTTGTAAAGGTTGAGGTTTACAAATAAACAACGGCTCTAGATGAAACTAAAAAAAAAGAATAAAATGAAATACGAATCAGTCTAGCGTATTATGTTGGTAGAAAATATGTTATTTAGGTAGAACAGCAGCTTCGGCGTCGTCGTAGAGTGGGGGTCAGTAAGGGTCTAACAAGGCGCCACCTGCTGGGTAAGAGAGACAAATAAAACCGACCAACAGGAGATCAAAAGGTTTTACTTAATCCTAGATACACTAGATCGAACAAATTGACACAATAATTAATCATAAACAGAAGACAGACAATTTAAAATTTCTATAGTAATAGGAGAGTGAGAAGGACAAAGACGAATGTCGAGAATGACTTGTTACATTAAAAAAATACATCATATTTTTGTTGCGCCCTGTGAACGGCAAGTAACTGAACTATTGATAGCATTTTAAAAAAATCAGTTAGAATCATACACAACTTTATGTATAACTTTTTTTCTACGAACAATAATAACGATAATAAGTGGTGGGTAATTTATAGTGAATAACCCTGTACAAATATGCCATGTCGACTTATTACCTACACGAGGGCACAAAATTATTTTTTTATTTTTTTTTTTTTTTTTTTTTTTTTTTTTTTTTTTAATTTTTTTTATTAAAAATTTTTATTTTTTTTTTTTTTTTTTAAATATTTTTTTTTTTTTTTTTTTTTTTTTTTTTTTTTTTTTTTTTTTTTTTTTTTTTTTTTTTTTTTTTTTTTTTTTTTTTATTTTTTTTTTTTTTTTTTTTTTTTTTTTTTTTTATTTTTTTTTTTTTTTTTTTTTAAAAATTTTTTTTTTTTTTAATTTTTTTTATTTTTATTTTTTTTATTTTATTTGTTTTTTTTAAATTTTTTTTTTTATTTTTTTTTTTTTTTTTTTTTTTTTTTTTTTTTTTTTTTTTATTAAAATTTTTTTTTTTTTTTTTTTTTTTTTTTTTTTAATAAAAATAAAATTAAAATAAAGTCTGTATACTATTGGCGCGGAGTAATAAATCATAATTGCTTGAAATAATTCTTTATTTTCTTGTGAAAGCGGTACTTCTACGGTTAAGTAAAACCAATAAATTCTAACCAAAATACGATCATTGTGCCGCTCTTGCAGCATATCGACCCATCTAGGGTCTGAGAACAATAGTTTAATCTGTGTAAACACGTTGCCATCAGCCCAGGTACTGACGAAACGAGAATCATAGCCGTAGATGTGGGTATTATACCAAGATACAAAAATAATGGTATATAATACGTAAGAAGTAAAATTTGTAATGTGATCTACTATACAAATAAAATAAATAACATATAAATAATATATGACATAAATATAAAATAAAATAGTAATGCAGATATCGTCAGTACATTTATTACAATTACAATTAATTTGCGGGGACCGATTTTAGGCATCAAAAGTAAATTTGGCTCAATTATAAAATTATGTGGTTGTCATGGAAACTTATCAAAATGAATAGATAAAAGTAACAGGCATAAAAATGTTCATTTAAATAACAAGACATTAGTAGGTAAAATAGGTATATTTAAAAATAACTGACAATACTCACTCATGGTTACAATAAATGGTGTTTAGAGAGTAGAACACTGTTTCAGGCACATTACGCTTGGTCATTTAACTTTCTTCCTCGTCTGAAATTTCCATTTCGGAATCAGAATCGCTGTCTTGTGTGTTTACTGATATAATAATTGGCTCCAATGTTATCTCTACTAAATTATCCAGTTGCCAACATTTGTCTTCTTCCTTAACGACATGAGATACACAGTTCTTCCATCTTTCAGGTGTTACTTTGTTTAATGCATTTTCCAGAAGTTTTTTCACGTCGTCGAGTTTAAAAGTGGTATTGTTACGAGCGACGTCACCTTTACTTGAGCCCAAACCAACTCTATAGGATTCAGCTCACAATGGTAAGGTGGTAAACGCAGTACTTCAATGCCCCGATTCTTTGCCATTTCGTCAATAACATGACGTATATACTTATTCTTATGAACTTTAACAATATCCAATAATTCTCTTTTCACCATGTCATCCTCAAAAGTTATATTCTTAACAGATAACCAATCTATAATTTCTGCTTTCCTCCAAGCGCTGGTAGGTAAATTTTCGTATCTTCGTGAGTGGTAGCTGGCGTTGTCCATAACTATTATAGATCCTTGGGGTATCAAATCTAGCATCTGCTCAAAATATTCTTCAAACACATTAGCATTCATGTCTTCGTGGTAGTCGCCAGTTTTCTTTGATTCGAATTCTAACAAACCACCATCTACAAAGCCATCTTCATTGCCAATATGAGTAATAATTAACCGTGTTCCTTTCCCAGAAGGCGGTCGAAATCCTGTCGATAGCCCTTCTATAAATCCTTGTCGAGCACTCGTAACGGTATTATCATGCCATGTTTTTTTACGGTATGTCCTGCATTGATCCAGGTTTCATCCAAATAGAATATACGCCTGCCTTCACGCCTATATTTTCTTATTTCCCGAAGATAATTTCTCCTCCATGTAATAATCTCTTGTTTTTCAATTAAAACGGATCTTCTATTTATCTTCTCCCAAGTAAACTTCAACTTGCGAAGAAGTTTCCACAGTGTTCTACGACTCATTTGGGGTAGATTTTCATCCTCATTTACTGCTAGTAAAATCTTATCGATTGTAGGAATCTCTTTCCGTAAGTAGAACGAGTGAACCTTTCTACGGACAGAATTCCTCATTGCATCATCTAATTCCATCGGGCGCCGACCAGGAGATGGAAGTGGGTGAAGCACTTGTCCCAAATTTTTCTTTCCCTCACTAGTTTATAAATGGTGGATTTTGATATTCCCGTCATTGCAGAACATAATCCTACAATATCATCGACACTTTTTGCAGGGTGTTGACATCGAACAGCGTCATGCACATTTAAAATTATAATTTTTCATTAGCAGATAACGCACCACTTTTAACACGTTTTGCTGGTGAAAAGTTTTCCATTTCAAAATTATTTGCACTAACACACAAACAAACAAACAAGCCGATTCATTGCTAATAACAAACTAAACATATTTTTCATTTAGAAAGTATACGAAGCCCTTCGGTCAAACAACTAATTATCTGTAATCTTTCGCAGAAATTACAACCCGTCTGCCGTAATGACTGCGCTAACGACCCCACTTTACCTGATGATAGATAATCCAACACACATTTTGACGCTAAAGAATAATTGTTTTAAAATTACTTTATTTAGCTATATCGATTCTTAATTGTAATAATAAGAAACAAACCACATAATAGTAAATAATTTTTTGAAATATTCCACAGTTTAATAAGATACAAATAGATTCATAACTTTTGTAAAACTCAGTATACGTACCTATATAAAATTAAAATTTAAAATAGACAAATTGAGAAACGACACATTTGTCATTTATCGATTTTAGAGTTTAATTTTATATTCAAATACTGTGTTTTACAAAAGTTTTGTATCTATTTATATCTTATTAAACGGTGGAATATTGCTGAATTAAATTATTTACTATGAAAAATAGATTCCACAAAGTAAGGATTGAAACAATAAAAGAAACCACATAATAATTCATATCAAGGTAGATTTTACTATTATAATATATTTACCTACTAAAAATATGATTTTCCAAACGTATCAGGTACCTACGCCACTGCAATACGGGAGATTCGATAATTCTGACAGGTTTATTACTCCGCGCCAATAGTATACTGAGTATTTTTTTTTTTTTTTTTTTTTTGTATATACATATTTTTATAATAACATACTATAAAAAAATTTGTTTGTTTTTTTTTTTTTTTTTTTTTTTTTTTTTTTTAATTTAGTTGAAATTTTTGAAAGTTGGATTTTTTATTTCGTAGGTATAAAAAAAATTTTTTTTTTGTTTATTATTTAAAAAAAAAATATATTAAAATTAAAATATTAAAAAAATAACTTTTTTTTTAAAATAATAATAAAAAAAATAAAATATTTTTTTTTCCAAAAAAAAAAAAAAAATTTTTTATTTAAAATGTCAAAGTAGTCAAAGTAAAAGTAGGACACTTTGTATAATTGAAAATAGTTTTAAATTGTAGTCACTGAGAAACCTAAAATAATGGTCAACACTGATTTTGAATAAATTTACTTTTAAAATGTAAATGCTTCTATTTAAAATGACAAAGTTTACAGATAGTCCATGAAAGTCGGATACCTTGTATACTTAAAACATTTTAAATTGTAACCTAAAAGAATGGTCAAAACTGAATTTTAAAAAATCTACTTTTTAAAAGTAATATCCAAAATTCGCGTCTACACGGACAGGCTGTATATTAAATTTTGTAATGCTGTTTTACATTTTCCATGTCATCTGATTTTTTACTTTTACTTTTTACTTTCCATCCAAATGGAATTTAATCGACCAGCTGAAAATCTTTGTTGTTTATTCTTCAACTCGATAAAGATGAGAGTTTGACATTCAGCTCGTCCTATAAAATGATAACATTCGTTACGCACTTCAACATTTCCTAAAATTTATGATTTTTACTCAAAATCACTAAAAAAGATAAATCACTCATTCGTTCCGTCCCAAGTAGCTATGTAATATTGGAGCATTGTTGGTTCAATCTTTTTCTATATTAGACCAATATATGAATAAAACAAAGTGCTATCGTACCAATATTGATAAGTTAGACCAATTTCAGAAATAGTGGGATTATAACTGCCACTAAAAATATAATACTAAATAGTGCACAGATATTACTACTATTTACATTTAACAGCTTCAAACTCAAATAATTTTAATTTGTTTAATTAAATCCAATATTGGGTCTATATTTATATCGGCTGAATATATTACACAATATTGGCATTGTGTTGTTTGGTGATATTGGTCCAATATTGGCTGAATGTAAATATTCTTTGTAAACATTCAAACATTGGACCAATATAGAGCCAACGTGTAGCTAATATTCATAGCTACATGTATGTTGGAAGTATGGTTTGTATAACCTGTTTTTTTAACACACTCTTTTAGTATTGAAATAATATGTACTGAATTCTTTATAATACTTTGTCGTATGTTTGATAGTTCGTGGAGCGGACTAATTTTTTTTTAATAATTATTACTCTACATCTTATGAAGAAGATGGGAAGCTATGCGGCGGTTTCCAAAACAAAACTTAAACACCCCTTTTTATCATCACCTTTTCCGGCGTATTAGAGTTAGTACTTTATGATTAAGCAAAAAAAATTTTGTCCGACGGCCGGCCGATAAGTAATTGTTAAGATATGTGACATTAATTGTTTTAACAATATTAATTATACAAAAAAGTTATATAATTAAAGTTGTTGGAATTTTATTGTCTATAACTTTTTGTTCTTTTCTAAAACACAAATTTCATTTTTTTTCATTTTCAACTTGTCTTAAAAAGAACGTTTTGACGCTGTTAGATGTTAGATTTTTATCGTGGCATATTTTCGATACTTCTTCACACGTTTGTAAGTACGATATATATTAAATACAGTATGTGTTTCTTCTTTAACTTTTAATCTCATTCAGTCAATATTAATTCAATTCAAGTAATACACATATCCACTGTTTATATTCTTACAAGATATATGAGTATAAGTTTAACCGACTATAATTAAATTTGAAGATGCTTAGGCAGAATAGTTAATAACAAGCAGTTATTAATTGTAAGAACCATTTAACAATAAGCCGTAATATTCATAGCGCACATACACAAAAGAGCATAAACTAATTTTCAAATACGTATTTGGTAGAAACACCTGCAGCAATGATTTAACGTACTATTCTTAATTAGAGAACGAACAAACTCCAAACTAACTCTTGAGAAAATTAGTTTTCCCCAAAGTAAAACACAGATGTGCGCAAATCTTTCACAAAAATCACACTCGCAATTAAAATTTACAATTACCACCTAAGAAATATGTTTGTAAATGAAAAATAAATCAAACCAGCAATATATTTAAACTGGGCGTGCAAACAAGGGTTGTTTGTTAAAAGTTTTCCCATTAATTACTCCTCCTTTAATAATTCTTATTTTAAGAGAACTAATTTGTGACAAGAATCGCGCAAAAGTTGGAGTTAGTTGTGAAAGTTTGTAATTTATTTGTAATTCAGTATATGGTTGTTTAGTTTTTCTTTTTAAATTGTCACCTATCTGAAATTAGCCCTTAACTATAAGTAGATGCGAATGCTATAATAAGTGAAATCATAGTTTATCGTTGTGTTTTATTATACGGTTCATCGAAAAAAATTAGGTGGGTTATCTATGGGCACATTATATAATATTAACATCAGACAGCAAACTGATGATTACTAATTAATTTTAAATCAGTATATGTATAAAATTCATAAAGGGTAACAAGATAGACATTAAACAATTGCATATTATCTATTGTTATACAGGGTGGGTCATTGAAAAGAAAACTAGTTGAGGATGAATTTTCAAAAACGCTGTGACCCCGACACTTAAAACTTTAAGTGGAATGATAGGACAAGTAATACCTCATTTGAAAGTATCTTCTGTCCTGAACACCAACCTTTCTTCTATAAAGTGTCTATTGACCGTTAATGTACTGCTTATACAACTACAGTAAAACCTCTAAATAGTGGTCACTAAAGTTTGCTGCAAAGGGGTACTATATATCTGCATTAAAAAATAGCTATATAAATGTGTTGGATGCAATATTAAATAATTTTCAATATAATAACTGGAAGAGTTGTACATATTGAATACATAATACATACATTTACATAAAATGTATCTATTTTTAATTGTTCCTTATAATGAGGATGTATTGATATCAGTTAGCCTAGACCAGTTCCTTGCATAAACAAAATATTGCGTTACCATAGCAACGAACAATAACTTATTAGAAGTGTCAGTGTAAAGTTTGACGTCAAAAGTAAACCAGAGTCACGCAATAAATTAAATGAAAAAGATGTCCACCGAAATTGTGAAAATCGAAAAATTGAGTATCGAGCCATCATCAAGTACCTGTATTTAAAAGGGTTAAGAGGTAAGCAGATTTTACGAAGATATGCTTAATACCCTTTGGTGATCAATGTCCTTCGTATGCGACCGTCAAAATTGGAATGCAAGCTTCAAAAGAGGTAAATTTTCCATTGAAGATGATGACCGATCGGGAAGGCCAGTTTCTGTGTCAGTCCCCGAAAATATCGATGCAGTTCATGACATGATTTTATCAGACCGTCGAATTGGGCTAAAACGGGTACCTGAAGCACTGAATATTTCATACAAATGCGTTCATCAAATGGTTCACGTCAATTTGGACATGAGAAAATTGCTGCAAATGGATCCCCAAATGTTTGAATGTTGACCAAAAGCGTGAAAGGGTAGAAGCATCGCGTTTGATCTGTGCTCGATTTGAAAACAATGTAGACTTCTTAAACCGAATTGTTACTATGGATGAGACTTGGGTACACTTCTACGATCCAAAAACAAAGCAACAATCGATTGAATGGCGACACTCTGGTTCTCCAAGACCTAAGAAGTTTCGTGTCCAAAATCTGCTGGAAAAGTTTTGCTTCAGTTTTTGGGATTGCCATGGAGTAATCATGATTGATTTTTGGATAAGGGTAGAAAAATAACTGAGATTACTATTCGACATTACTGACCACTCTACGGGAAAATATTAAAAAGAAAAGACGCGGAAAGCTATCCAAAGGTGTTTTGTTTTTGCAGGACGACGCCCCTGCACACAATTCAAATGTTGCCATGCAAAAATTTAGATTTAGGGTTTGAATTACTAGAACACCCCTTATTCACCCGATTTGGCTCTGTCCGACTATCACCTCTTTCCTCAACTTTCCTCAACCGCTAGCTCACTCTTATTATTAGAAAATAGAAAACTTTGCACATCTCTGAGTTTTTTACACACTTACCCATATCTTTAATGTTTGACGTAAAAACTTCGGATTCTTCTGCACCATTTTCATTGTTCGAATCACAGCCTTCACTAAAGTCTAATTCACTGATTATATCTTAAATACTTAAATTGGGGCTTTCGGTCAAAATATCACAATCAATAGATGCATAATTTTCAAGGCTTACACGTTGATTACCTTTTAGTGATACAGGAAAAAGCTGAGGTAGTGGAATTTGGTCTTCTTCTTGCAGGAACTTTTTCAAGAATCCTGATTTCGCAAAACATTTAGCAATTGTAATAGACGAAACGTTTCACCAGGCTACTGATATGTAAACTAAAGCGCTGGTTAAATTGATACTTTTTTTCGCATCTTCAAAAGGACGTTCGGTATTTGTGAATGTTAGCAGCCTTTGATTAAAACTCCTGTAAGCCATCTTAAAGTTTTGGATAATTCCTAGATTCAGTTACTGGTAATGGGATGTGGAGTTTGGGGGTAGAAAAACAATCTTCACATTTTCAAGAATCACTTTGGAATGAGACTTGTCATTATCCAGAAATAGTTAGACTTTTCTATTTTCTTTTATCATTTTTTAATCAAAATTTTTTAGCCAGGAAGTCATAATCTCTACCGGCATCCAAGCTTTTTTATTGGATACACATTCTAAGGGCAATTTGTTGATATGAGAGCTTTTAAAGCATCTTGGGTGTTTACTTTTTTTCAATGATTAACGGATTTTCCTTACCACCTTCTATATTTCTACAAAATAAAATTGTCAATCTTTGTTTTGCAGCTTTTTACCACTACATTTATTGTTTTTTAAAGAGAACGTTTTGTTTGGCATCGCAAAGTAAAAAAGTCCGGTCTCGTCAGCATTGTGCACATTTTTGGGTGAATACTCCTTCAATATTACTGACAGCTTTGCTTTCCAAGCTTCAACAATGTCTAGGTTAATATCAGCTAACACCCCGCAAATTGTTTTAAAGCTTATGTTATGTCTTTGACAAAATTTCTCAAGCCACGCATTTGAAGCCTTAAAATTCGTAATTTTTTAATTTTTCGCAACTTCCAATGCCTTCTGTTATGTTAAAGGTCCAGATATAGGGATATTTTTATTCATATATTATATATATATATATATATATATATATTATATATATTATATATATTTCAGTGACCAAGCGAATATTTTCACGTTTCAAGTTAAAGCAAAATTAAATTAAGGTGATACGGAATAATTCCCCTTAAATACAAAAGTTTACGGTGAAGTTTTAAAAGTAAATGTCTGGGACGATATTTTTGGAAACCGTATATAATTCGACCCTTTTTTTGTTGATCAACGTTACTTAGAATTATTGGACGATTTTGCCTACTGAGTGCTTATTAATATCGTTGAAAAGATAATCATTACTTAGAAGACCATTTGATTGTCCACAAGATGAAGTAGGGTGTTCGGGGATTTCTGAATGGAGTTTTCCCGAGACAACTGACTGGACGAAGAGGTGCTCAGCAATGACTAGCCCGTTCTCCAAATTTAAATTTTATAGACTTCTTCTTAAAAAGTGAAATTTATACAACGGATTAAGGTCTCTAGAGGATTTGCAGCCACGAATTGTTGAATAATACCGTCAAATAACGTCAATGGATCCTCCAAAATGTAAGGGACGTTTTGAGCAGAATTTGCATTCATGTCTGGAAGTTGTTGGGTTACAAGTTTTATACAATTTCTTTTGGTAAGACAGATTGAACGATTGTCAGTTGAACGACATAAACAAAGAATTGAATAAACTCGAAAGAATACCGATAGATTTGAATTTTTTGTAGTTTAGTGTTCAGGACAGAAAGAACTTTCAAATGAGGTATTCCTTGCTTTACCATCTCATTTAAAATTTTAAGGATGGTGATCACACCGCAAAGTCATGAAATTGTCTGCAGTCAATTTTTTAAATAAAAGGTGTCTCTGTTGTAAACAAACTTACCGTGTCAACGCGTTTTTGAAAATTCAAAGTCAACCACCTGAAAAATGGCCTGTTTCTTCAGCATATCAAATTGAATTACGACTTTAAATGTTAATAGTTGCGAAGTGATCGGTTCTTTCAACGTTTATTTGGTTTTTCAAATAGTCTTCTTAAGCAAGAAAATGTACTTCACAAGCGAGCAAGTTTGTAGGTTTCTTGGAGAATGAGTTAACATATTTTCAAAAATTCTATAAATTGCACTGTAGTTTTAATTTTACATTTTTTCTTTTTCATATTGATTTAATGTTTTGGGCAACAGTTTTATTTTTATTTTTCAAGGAGTGAAATGAAAATCAAGAATTATAAAGGTAACACTATTAATGATACTAGTTGTCAATAAAACTACTTATCAATTTGTTAACGACAAGATCAATAAATTGAAAAATTTTTGTTTTTAGACATTGTGTGTATTTCTTATTCCGCAGGGTTTGATTCTTTTGATTTCTTTCTGTTTGGTTTTCTTTTATTCACAAGCGGTCTTAAATATATGTTTAGTGTTCAACCCTATCTTGATTGATTATTTGTTTAATTCTTAATTTTTTGTAGGTCCTTTTTATTGTCCTTTATCAGTACAATATTATCTGCGTATCTTAAATGATTCAGATATTGCCCGTTTTTATTGATACCATTTTTTCCCATTTCAGGTTCCTGGAGATATCTTTCAATGCTTGGTTAATTGATTTGGGAAATATAGAAATTTCTGTCTTATTCACCGTTCAGTTTGTTTTTTTTAGCAATGCTATCTCGACCTAAAAGAACACGTCAATTTAGATGTCGAGGGGGACATTCAAAAACAGTGTTCATGGAATTTTACTTTTCACCCCTTAATTCCTACTCACCCTCACTTTAAAATTTTATTATACAGGCTGTTTCATTAAGCTTGGTACGCGGTCATATCTCGAAAACTTTGAGTATAGTAATTCGGGAAAAAAAAATTTTACTACTAAAACGGCTATGAGAAAATCCTGGAAATTATTTTCGAGTTCCGAATTTAACCGCAAGAGGGTGAATTGACAGGGCGAGGTAATTGACTTCAATAAAATCATTAGAAAGCCTAAATATTTTTCGTATAAGTTTTGTCTGAGGCTTCTTAGCGTACCGATCTTAATAAGACAAGGAGAAGGTCCTGAATGTCTAATAATTTAAATGACTGTATTTTCCAAATGACTTATCTGATTAAAGCAAACTTATGTTTGTTTGTAAGAAATGTTTTCAAATACCGTATCCATCGGCACTCGACAGTTTCAAATAAAATTGCTAGAGGGCGCAGTTCAAAATAACAGTTTTTTTCGATTTTGCCACGAAAACTCAAATCATAGAGTATAATTTTGATGTGATAATCGGAAAATAGATTAAATTTGCTAGAGAAAATGCGAAAACCGCATTTCGATATCTTCGCCCGTTTTAGAAACACCCCACAAATAACTTCTAATAAGGCATAGATGCTGATGCTGTTTAAAAAGTAAACTAAAATAAGTAGTCATGAAACAAAATCTGTATAGGTTTCCATGGAGATTAACAAATTGGAATAGGTAACTGTCAACAGTTTTAATTCTGATGCAAAAAAAACTTAGTCTTTGATTCTTTTTTGAATTTCGTATTACTATAGTCAGCGTCACGATAAGAATACAGCGTTGTTAGCATAGGCAATGTATTTCAAGTGGGGGAAAGGTGCAAAGCGTTGCCGTGAACTGTACGTCAGTCGAAGGGTCGGCTCAGCCCAAAGGATACTTGTGTATCATGCAGATACATTTATCATTATCATTTTAATACTTTAATTTAATTTATTTAAAACAAATAAATATACGTCCAAAATCTCTTGAGCTTCTATGATCTAAATAATTGTTGATCGCTCGTAATTATCAAGTTTAAAAAATCGTCTTTCTCTTAAGATAAAATGATGCACCTGAAGAAAAATTATAATTAGAAAATAGTACATGTTTACAAAGAAAAGAAAAAGTTACACCATTAGTTAGTTTTTTATTGGGGTTTACACTATCAGTTTTTGAAGTGGAGTGAATTTTTATAAGTCTGAATTAAAAATTAAAATTAAAATTAAAATTCAGACTTATAAAAATTTGATATTTACTGCGAGTTGATCGAGCGTTTCTTTTACCTCAAAATTAACCATTTTATAATTGTTTGCGTTTCTATCTACCAAGTACAGAGAGGCAATAATCGACAAATCTTTAATTACTCAGTTTAAGGAAAATCATGACGTCACGAACAGGGTCGTTAATGCAGCTTTGTTAAATACTATCTAATGAGGTTTTATGGCTTATACCTGAGACCGGACCTGATTGTCGGCCGACCACAGCGATTATACAGCCTGCAACAATGCGCGTCATAAGACTGCACGCTGTATTCTCAGTGTGACACGGACTATAGCAGTACGTTTAAGACAAACGGGAAGTATACGACTCATTCCAGTTCCTTTTAGAAGACGTCTGTCAAGGAATGAAGATAACGTGATTAACGTTCTTACATGCGTGGAAGCGAATCCAAATCGAAGTGTCCTTAGAAGTAGGAATAAGTCACGTTTCGGTGTTTTTCAAATTTTTTCAAATTAATGCGTAAAAAATGTAATCTTTTGACAATAACTTTGAAACGGGCAAAGATATCAAACTGCGGTTTTCGCGTTTTTTTCCGATTATATCATCAAAATTATACAGTATAATTTGAATTTTGGTGGCAAAATTGAAAAATTGTTGTGAACTGCGCCATCTAGCAACTTTATTTGAAAATGTCGAGTGCTTATGGATACGGTATTTGAAAACACTGACATTCCTCTTACAAACAAGTCCGAGTTTACTGTAATCAAATAAGTCATTTAGAAAATACACTCATTTATATTATTAGATATTGCGAAGCTTCTTCTTGTCTTGTTAAGGCCGGTACGCCAATCACCCTCAGACAAAACTTATGCGGAATTATTGAGGCTTTCTAATGATGTTATTAAAGTCATAGGTTCATATAAAAATGTTTGGAGAAATTTTGAATTTTATGTCTTGCCCAGCCAATTGCGCTTCCTTGCGGTGAAATTCGGAACTTGAAAATAATTTCCAGAATTTACTCATAGCCGTTTAGTAATAAACATTTTTTTCCCGAATTTCTATACGCAATAGTTTTCGAGATATGGCTGCGTACCAAGCTTAATGAAACAGCCTGTATATTTATATGCTGTCAAAGGCTTTCTCGAAGTCCACGAATATAATGTATAGCGGTATTTGGGGACCTTTCAATTAATATTTTCATTGCAAGCATATCACCTTGTGGGCTAAAGTCTTTTCTGAATGCCACTTGTTCTATTAATCTGTTTGTCAGTAGTTTTGTTAATAGTTGTACAGGGTGTCCTATTTTCGATGTAATTGGGGGGTTTCAGGTATTTCGCGAATTGATACGGAAAAACCGTGGTCGAGACTCGTGGCTTAATTTTTGAGACAAATTTAATGGTCTAAACAGCACTTTGATATCTCGACTCGTTTGAGAGATACAGAGTGTTTTGCGTTTTATGCTATTTTCTTTAAAGCTTTATAAATTTTTTGTTCGTAAATATTTTTAATTTTAACCAAAACATTTTTTGTGCATTTTTTTATGTGCAGTTGTTTATTAACTTAATTTGTTTTTGAGTTACAGACCAAACATGCATTTTTAAATAGAAACCATAGTTGGCTATAACTCCGTTAATTAGAGATTTTTTTAACTTTCTGAAAATATATGGTTTAATATATTTATCTTGGCAAATAAGAAAATTATAAACAATTTTTTGAAAAACAACTTTTGATCAAAGTCACCTATAAACTTTTTTTTCCTGTGCGCATTTGTTGCTAGTTTTTTAACACTTCACGCAATTGTTTCTTATAAATAAATTGTCGAAACATACATACATGTGATTAGATTTAATGTTTCAAAGCTTTGCATAAATAATAATTAATTACTAAAATTAATAACTTTTTGGTCATTTATTTATAAGAAACAATTGCGTGAAGTGTTAAAAAACTAGCAACGAATAAACACATAGCCAACTATAATTTTCATTTAAAAAAATGCATGTTTGGTTTGTAACTCAAAAACCAATTAAGCTAAAATAAATTCGAGTACGTCATTGAATTGCATATAAAAAAATGCATAAAAAATGTTTTGGTTAAAATAAAAAATATTCACGAACAAAAAAGTTATAAAGCTTTAAAGAAAACGGTATAAAACGCAAAACACTCTGTATCTCCCAAACGAGTCAAGCTATCAAAGTGCTGTTTAGACCATTGAATTTGTCTCAAAAATCGGGCCAAAGGTCCCGACCACGGTTTTTCCCTATCAATTCGCAAAATACCTGAAAACCCCCAATTACATCGAAAATAGGACACCCTGTACATTACGTCGAGTTATGGGTCTGTAGTTGTTTCGATTTTTTCTGTCTCCTTTTTTGAATAATGGAAGTGTTAATGTCTCGTTCCAGGCATTTAGTATGTTTTTATAGTTAAGCATTTTATTCAATAATATGTGTAAAACGTAACATAGAAACGTGCAAAACGTATCACAAATAGCCATCTAACAATAGAAAGGGAATCGCAACTTATTCCGGGCCAGTGTCAAATTAAAGAAGTTGCACTGACTTAGAAAAAACACGTCGCCTCAACCAGAACTTGAAAGTTTTATTGCGTTTCTGAATATTCGACGCATTCGACACCTTCCAATAAGGGTTCAGTCGTCCTTGATACGCTCATAACCAAATATTAATTACAACGGCGGAAGAAAAATTTAATGTGGTCTTATAGAATCCCTTCTTTGTGGACGTAGGAAGGATAAACAACTAAGTAAGCTGAGATTGCAGTCGGTAGAAGCCGATTGAAATGTAAAGAACCTGTCACGTTACCTGCGCCGTGAACGAAAATGAAACGGGCGAGTCTACTGTTCACATTAAGGGGAAGAACGAATTGTAAAAAGGCAGGTTATGTTATTGTTACGTTTAAACAAATTTTTACGGCGCTACTGACTTAAAAGTCAAATGAATCGTTCGCGCAGATTGACTCACGTGACAGGTTCTTTACATTTCAATCGTCCTCTACTTGTTGTCAATAATATATTACGCAATATTTTAGAAAGCAGTTATTTAATTCTTTTCTTAAACATTAAGTTTTGTTCACTTTTTTTATCAACAGTTTGTAAGTCGTTTTATAGACCTTTACTTTATTTCTCGATCGAAATATTTTATGTCGGTAGTCACTTTCTATACGCTCTTACATGTTTAGTCGTTTTTTATTCGTTAATTGGAGTTAGTTGCTTCACTTTTCACTTATACCACTTATTATGTCTTTATTATTTGTAAATTTATATCTATGCGATTGTTGAATAAACGTCTATCATTGTTTTGACGTTATTGTGTCTCAGGTCTCGTCAAAGTGATCTTAACATAGTCTTATTGCATTCCTCTGTTCAGTTGGTCACTGGTAACATTTCATTCATTTAATCTATGCTTGGCTTTTTTTATCATTGGAGTTGTAGATGACTGATACGCGAACTTCGGTTTTAATTTCGTTTCTTTTGTTGACGATAAATGACTTCTGGTTGTTCTGCTAAATAGACGCCGTGCTGGCCATCCTCGACTTGTTATACTGGTTAAGTATACATTGAAAAATAGTGTACAGTGTTTGTTTGCCGGTAACTTTTATTTAAAGTTTGATGTTCCAAGTGTTTGCAAACTTTTGGTTATTATTTATTGAAAAAATATTTCTTTAATATTGATAATACTTTAATACTTGTGGAATCTTTCAGTTGTTCCAACACATAGAAATCACATATGAGTAGATATTCTTAATTCAGATTTGAAACAAATCTGATTCAATTATTGCTAATGTAGCTTTAATTTTTCTTTTCATTATCAAAATAAACTTTTCAACTTTTCACAAACCCTAATACAGGGTGGGGCAGAATGGACTCCTAGTTTCAAACAATCACTAATATACATGGTGAAGCGGAGTGGGGAGTAGTGGCATTAGATGGGGAAACGACGCCATTTTCAGTAGCAATCATGCCGTGGTTTGCTGAGCATCGAGGTTTTATCGCAGAAGCGTTCTTTAAAAACAAGAATAGTGTTGTGGCAACGCAGAGGGCTTTTACTCCCAAATTGGAAGGATATGGTGGAGAATATGAACCAGAAACCTTTTGGTTTCAACAGGATGGTGCCACGGCTCATTACCGCCCGTCGGTCACGCGCAATTCTCCAAGAACAGTTCCCCGGTCGCCTGATTTCCATACGAGGCGATATTCCATGGCCTCCTCGCTCCCCGGATCTGAGCCCCTGTGATTTTTTCTTTGGGGATTTCTAAAAGCTGCGGTATACAAAGTTCGACCAAGGACCTTAGAAGCTCTTAAGGATGCCATTACAGATGTCGTCGCTGGAATAACGCCAGATATGCTGAGCAGAGTGTAATGAAAACTTCTTTGAACGACTAAATATGTGCATCGTTCGCCAAGGTCGTCACCTGGATGATATAATTTTCAAAACCTAATGTAAATAAAATGGCATTGACAGTTGTTTTCAGAAATAAAATAATGTTTTAATTATCTTGGTTTTGTTTTGTACAATTCACCCGTAAAGTCAGGAGTCCATTCTGCCCCACCCTGTATTTCTGGCCATTCATCACCAAAATATTGACAATCTTACTCATATTAAGGATTTGATTAATTCCATGCTGACCACTATGAATATCATGAAATAGGACGACCGTTACATATTAGACCATCTCAAGCAGATAGTATGTGATTTTTAAGTTTTCTTGTTCCTACGTCACAATTAGTTTGTCTTGAATCTAATGATTTGCATTAGGGCCGGCCACACACGTAACGGTATACATGACAGGTAAACCTGTACAGGTCACCTGCGCAGGCAAACTGGAGCGTGTGTGCCAGTCGCTGCAGGCGAAAGTGCACAGGCGAAGCGACCTGCGCAGGTGACCTGACAGGAACGGGAGATTTGGTATCTTGTACCTGCGCAGTCGTCAGTTATACCCTAGACCTGAGCGTGTGTGTGAGTACGTCCGGTCGCCTGCGCAGTTGTTTTGTTTAGTTGAGGCTTCTTCCTGTGAAGAGAGTGTCTTTTTGTCTTTGTGTTTTGTAGTTAGCGACTATCTTCTGGCTAGTGGTGCTAGTGATGTCAAGTCGTAAACGCAACCAAGTAATTGAAGAGTTTATCGATATGTATAAACTCGAGCCGTCCACATTTTACGTTTAAACTTCTTTTTCTTACTGTTTAAAACCACACACAATCCGACTAAAGCTATCATATCATCTTCATCTTGTTGGCTAGCCATCTCTCAACTGAGCTAAACGTACGGTATACCGTTACGTGTGTGGACTCTAGTTTGCACAGGTATACATGACAGGTAAACCTGCGCAGGTTTACCTGTCATGTATACCGTTACGTGTGTGGCCGGTTTTAGTTTGTACTGTAATCGGAAAGTTGACGACTAGTATTGTATAATAATGTTGGTATAATAATTGGTGTTTTATGTTGCTACTAATTCCTTGTTTTTTTCCTTATAAGTTTGGTGCAAATTCTTTTAGGTAGTTGAACTTGTTGTTTCGTATTTGGAACATTCTTGATTACCTTTGTGATTATTTGTTGGAAAACTTCCGGTGCTGACTGTAATTTGAAGAGTAATCTTGTTCAGCAGCATCTACCTAAAGGTTACCATACGATTAAATAAATAAATACCTAAAGGTGTGCTGGACGTCAGATATTTATGAGAATTTATCGTCTTCGTTCTCCACACTGACGTTTTCTCGGGCGTAGAAACTTGTTTCTTATTTTTGGTTTTTGATATCCAAATGCGAAGTGGCCATTCTTATTTTATTTTCTCGTTTCCTGTCACATGCTATCCATTAATGGCACCATACGTTGTAGTGCAACATTTACATTGAAAGGTGGTTTTTTCAATTTAATTCGATTTTTTTGTACTTGTATGCTCTACAATAATTAATATTTTTGGGCAACGAATTTATCGCATTAGTTTTTCTTTCAGGGCATTATCTCAAACACCGATTATTACACAGGGTGGCCCATTAGATTTTGCAATTATAAACAATGGGTAGTTATCCCATTGTAAGAAATTATGTTGTTGAAACGTCACATTTCGAGTGACATGTTGTTTTATGTTAGTAATTTTTTTACCACTCAAATAACAATAAATCTTCCAAAAAAGTGCATTTATTGTTTCTACAGTAACAAAAAACACTGACAAATTGATATTGTTAAATTGGCATTAGAGATAACTTTACAGCAGTGCAAAAGTATATAGGGTGTCCCATTAAAATTTTTAAAGAAAATATCACGTGACGTTTCAACAAAGTCATTTTTACTTATGATGAGCGTAACTACACTGTTTATAATTGCCATAAATATTGTAGTTTTTTGACATATTAACTATCCAAATCATGATGAGCCAGGGTGTAACCCGAAATGACATTTTTTATTTTTGAGTCTGTAAAATGCTTACCAAAAGCTTTTATGGGGTTGCCAGTAGCAAGTCTCTAACAATTGCATAAGCAAGTATAACTTTCAAACAATGCACTAACGATGCAAACACGGAAACTCAAATCTCAGCAATTCTATAGCACAAACTACAATGTGCTGATAATGAGGCAACACAATTACAACAACCTTGTTGATTTGGCACCTACCTTCAGATCATTAGTTAATCGATCAATTAATCAACTATCAAGTTCTAATCTTCAAGTGTCATCGCGAAGTACAGTACAGCATAATCAACATACTGCCGTGTAACTAATTACATATTTAAATGGACGTTACTTCGGTTAATATTGATGGGAAGCGATATCAACTTACAAAAAACATAATTTATTTATTAAATTTAGCTTTATTTACATTTTGTTTAGTTTACGTTACAAATAATTAAATATATAGTTCAAAATCACATAATATCGCCGGTCGAGAGATATCTTGCTGGGAATTTATTATTCTGTGGTAGAAAGTTGGTGTAATTAATGTATACATTTCCAAGTAAGATATTTGTATACTAAAATCTTTTTAAACAACCGCGGTGTACCTTCCGTTCTGCACTGCGATCGCAACAGGCCCCAGTCATACAACTAAACTATAACGACGCTACATTTCTCTAATAATAATATATAACAATAATCCGATACTAATGATTACAAATTTTATACATAAGGACAATTACAGATTCATTAAAAATGAAAAAAGATGTGTCACAAATATTATTTAATCGATTTACATTATTGCAACTAAAACAGTAGAAGAGCAACAAATAACCGTTGTGTTACAAAAAATGGCCTAAAAAAGTTTATAGCTACGACTATTTGACTTTGGAATAAGAAAGAGCAGCTGACATAAGAGCGAACATTTTATGTTATTTTATTAATCAATTTGCAAATGAAGAGATAAGTAACACTAACGAACTCTTTTAGATATTCAAGAATATAATTTTTTTAAATGGAAAACCTTGTATATTTTACTTTAGTTTGATTAAAAATTTAAATGTGAACAAAAAATTTTTAATATAATATTACAAAAAATCAAAAATAAAAAGTATGACATTTTGTATTAACTCAGTACCTTAGTTTAAGTAAAAACAAAACAACATAACTATAAAAAAAAGTTAAAAGTTTATACTATAATAATTATAGCAATTGTTCAAACACATTGTCCTCTCGTTCAACACACATAAAGACGCTTTTATAAGCGCTGCCAGTTGCCTTTAAAATAATATGTGAATCAATATTTCTGATGAAGTTAATAATGGAATTTTGTAGTTAATTTAGCGTTTCATAACGTGCCTTGTAGATTTCATTTTTCACGAACTCCCTGTTATGTATTATGTTAGGAATTTATACGATCTGGCAACACGGCTGAGCTTGAGGTGGAAATGGCTTTCACGTATTATGTCGTATGTGTGTGCAAACATAAAATAGTATATTGAAAAACAAGTGTCACAACAACACTTTTTATCGCACGAAGACAAAGTTGTCGGAGTGCGACAAAAAAAAGTAGTTGTCACGTGTTTTCATACTATTTCTTCTATTTCGCAAAAATTTACTACAAACACTTCAAGAAATAAATGTTAATATTTGATCTAGTGTTTTTTTTTGGTTTAAAGCTATGTTGGTAGAGTAGTTGATATCCTAATTAAGTTAGCAACAAATGCTATTGAAAGTTTGCTATCTTTAAAATAATGTGTTGAGATGTTTAATCGCCGTTTAATTCACGAGTTAGTTACAAAGCTTTTCCTCCGACCGTACTTTGTAATTTTAATAAAATTATATACTCTAATAATTCTAGAGAAGAAATGCTATTGTGAACGCACCACTAACCACAAATTTATAACCTAACTTCATCGTTTCTACTTTTTTGTGAGAGCTTGGCCTTTAATAATTATTTACTTATATTGCCAACAGTATTTTAATATAAGCTCACTAAGTTGATGGAGAATTAAATTACTCAATTTCGATTGTTTTGTCGAAATAAAATAGTATTCATCACAGTAAAACAAGAAGACTAAATTTTTTTGTGGGAACAGATTGGTGCTTAATCAATATAATGGTCCACCTTCAAAGACAACACCAGAAGTGTTTGACAATGTTTGATATATCATGGATGTACTTAAGCACATCTCGAACAAGTTGAACTTTATATAATGACTTGTCGCATCATACCGAAGAAAGATATTTATATCCTTACTGTGTGCAAGCAGTTTACCAACTTATTGAGACAATTATCCTGCACATATTCAATACTGTCAATGGCTTTGCAACACTTTTATCAAGGACATATTTGCTTAAGACTCCTTATCGATGCATTTTTGTTTTACATTTATACCGTTCCATAATTTCACAAACATGTGCATGTAGAGTTCACAAAAACATTTTGTTAAAGTGGTTCCGCTACACCTCCAAAAGATCTTTTCAGGAGTCGGAATGTTTACTTTTTATAATTTTGATTTTTTCTTACAGCCTTACTTAAAGAATCTAACTTTTGAACAATAAGTAAATAATATTGAAGAACTGCTGAGATAATAGTTTGTAAAATAGATGAGCTGAACACCCTTAACATGTTATTAAACGTTATTATTGGATTGTTGCATACAGTACAAAAAATGTCTAAAATCACTGTGAACAAATTCAAGATTTATTACAATTGTAGATTAATGTCGATTTGTTATTATTCAAATTTGCTTTGCTACAAATTACGACAGATTTTTTATTTATACTTTCATGTTGTAGTTCATTGAAGATAAAACGACAATATGTATGTATAGTTGCCTATACTAAAATCAATTATGTTTACAATAATGTAAGTCATAAATGCGCGGTCGATGGAAGAATATTGTGTGTTAAGTTTTGTTTCATAAATTAACATTAAATTTTCTTTGAATATTAACATCTACTTAATAAGAAATAACCAAACAAAACCTTACTTAATTTTCTTACGTCAAAATTAAAACTGTAAATTATTTGGTTATACACTAAAATTTTTAAAATCCCTAAAACAGTACGGAAAGAGCTTCTATTTCCGTATCGTGTACAATACGGAAACAAAGCTATAGAAATTGCGAAATAGAAAAATACATTAACGTGATATAATTCGTAGTCTTATTTGTTGTATCTCCTAGTCCTTTGCCTTTATTAAAGTATTGGCAAATATATTACCCCCATAAAAAGAAGTCCAATAGTATCATGTCTGGTGACCGTGGAGGTCATCGAACTGGCCCGTTTGTACCTATCCAACGATTTTTAAATAATCTGTCCAATAACCGCTGTGCATTATGATAATTATGGGCTGGTGCACCATCCTCATGGAAATGGACAAGTAGTCGGTCTAACAAATTTAAATCATCCAGAAAATTTTCTAATATTATCGATATAAATTCTACATAACGCTGTCCTGTTAAACATCTATGATAAAAAAACGGGCATACAATTTTAGACCCGATAATATTACACCAAACGTTTACACTAAAACGATTTTGTGGATTATTAGGATGAACAATGAAATGATTTGCATTACTCCAATAATTTTGTGTTCTTCTGTTGAACATGCCACTATTGGAGAAATTGTACTCGTCCGTTCACAAAATACATCTAAAAAAATCGGGATCTTCGTGACATGCATTAATAAACCAATGTGAAAATTCCAATCTTCTTTCGAAATCACCAGCGTGTCTTAATAATGCAAAAAAAAAAAAACTAGTTCATTTCGGTTTCTCTTTTTATTTTTTTTTTTTTTTTTTTTTTTCTTCTAAATTTTCTGTAAAGTTTAAAATAAATTAAATTGTCTGTTTGGAATGTTGCGTCCAGGATATACCTCGTTATAATATTCTTGGGCTTGCGTATACCGTTCCTTCGGCATATTATGTACTCTTCTTACATATCACATTTTTTCTAAATAAGTAAACATCATCTTTATATTTAAAATGACAATTAATAACGCTTACGCACTGCCACAATTTCAGAACATTTATTGCTACTACTGATAGGTGATACATAAACTAACCGAATTGTTATTTCATAACTAGGTTGATTTATTTTTGTTAAATAAATGTGCTGAGTAAATGTCATAATAACTTCTTCATTTTAAATTTTTTTGTATTGTTGTATTAAAACTTTTTTATTCACAATTAAATTTTTAATCGAACTGCAGTAAAATATACAAAGTGTTCCATTAAAAAATATTATTTTCTTGAATATCTAAAAGAGTTAAAATTCAATTATTTTTCTGTTGTTACCATTGTAATCAGCAGGAAAAATACTACTAGTTTGCTAATTTAACCGACTTCGTAGCTCCAATAATAACAAAGTTAGCAATGGTGCGCACTTGACTTAGAACAACCTGTATAGTTTTCAATGCAATTGTAATTCAGTTATAACTCGAAATGGGAACTGTTAATTTGTCTAAATTTTTGATACGATGTTGTGACGCTTGCTTCCCAATTCGGTTAGTTTCTGTAAATAACAAAAGCGGACAGATCTCGGGCACCAGATTTGATAACAAAGTTTACTCTTCGTTTGTTCGTCGGGCAGCTACAGTAGAGGTTAAAAATTCCAGTGCTTTAATCGTCTAAAGGGAAGCAGTTTGGAGAAGTAAAGAAAATACAGTGAAACCCAAAACATTTTTTATTAAGCACGAAACAATTTGTTATTAGTTTCACAGAGAAACAGCATAGTAAAGCATAAACCATGCAACCCAAAAGCAGTCAGCGAATTCGACGGTTATAGGAGTGAGTGTTTAGGTAATGTAAGCAGAGCGGCGGTTAATATAAGGATAAGTGTGACGGTATATAAGCAGAACGACGGTCTGTTAAGGGATGCGGTAGGTAGTGGGAGTGACCGAGTCGACACACGTAAATGCCCTATGTCAACCCGGGTAACGGTTTGAGTGGTGTATTCAAACCGCGAAAATGCGTCACCCCAAACACAACACACGGATAAGAAAATTAAAAAGGAATGGCCAAGTTACCACACGAAAATGCGCTATGCCAACTTGGACAACTGTTTGAGTGGTGTACTCAAGACGCCAAAATGTGTCACCTTAAATACAACACACGGACGGGAGAAATGGTAAGTCAAGGGATCATAAAGCGGTATTTCTGCATCGTGTGGGTCGGTATCTTTGGCGGTTAAATTAGAGAAGCTGACTTTCTCATTATTAGCGGCAGTACCTGGCGGAACAGGTGTCCGGAACCAACTGACTCTTTAACGAAAGAGCTCACGCTTATATAAGGCATAAATGAAGTGGGGCCACTAGCTTATGAGAGGGAACTGCGTACTGACGAAAGTTTAAGCAGGGCGCTATTGGTTTCGTATAACGGAACGCCCGCTATCTTTTGCTTTGGGTTTACAATTAATAATATACAAAACTAATAAACAATTACAAACACAAACAAAATCGGTCTTATACTAACAATTAATTATTTATTTTTATTCATTATTATTATAATTATTTAAATTAATTTAGTGACGATGCGATACTTAAAAATAAAAACGCATCGTTACAATGTTCTTAAGAGTGATATCTATGGCATTACATTCTCATTTTTTTGCAAAAATTAAAATTTATCATAAAACGCTTTTAAAAAATTGAAATTTATGAAATTTGTTTTGCAGTACAATGATATTGTATTACTAATATCTTTATAAATATTTGATAAACAACATGTCGTAGAGTATAGCATATAATGATTAAATAATTTATACAATTAATGTTATAACCAAATTAAACTTTAACAATACGCCTGTTAAGTTGCCAAACTCTTTTACTTATTCAAAATAAGAAAACCAATAGACTTTAGTTTCCCACGAAATAAGTAAACAATGTTTATTTAGCCCAAAAACCGCTTTTCAAATTGTAGCTTTCAGTGTTGCTACCAAACAGCCTATAACAACGGTGCCGTAAGATGTCGGTGGATGACGTCAGAAAAACGTTAGTGTTTATTCTGATACTACAGGGTTTTAAGCTTTTAGGAAAGACGCGATTATCACCTTAAAAAAAAGGGACACTGTTAGAAAAGTGCCGGCCCTTTGTACAAAGGCGAACATGAACATTGTTTGTAACGTTTTTTGTCCGGGGCGTTTGCTACAACGTCGCTGTACTGGAATAGTGAGTCAGATAAGCTGTTAATTGATTTTGTGAAATCTATGTCTGTCTGTTTGTTACTTATGGCCACCCAAACGGAGCATCCCCCAGGGCGCAAAATGATAAAAATTTTACGGAGAGTAGCATAGGCTAGGTCCCATCCCTTCTGAGGAGTGGAACTACAAGCAAAAGTAAGCCTACATGGTCCTGTGTAACCTGGTCAACGCCGGGTATCAATGCTAGTATAATATAAAAACGAAAAATTACAGAAATTCCGTCAAATTAATATTTTATAAGTACCTTCACTTCTGAGCTTTTTAAAAATCTTCTCGTTTAAACTCATCTTTAGATGATAATTATCTTGTAAGAAAATTGCGAGTGCCACATCCAGTTCTTCCATTATTAGAAAAATGACTATCTACATTTAATGAATAGTTTACCGTCATTACGGTCATCTTTTTTCCTCCGCCATACCCTATTATTTTACGGTCGCCATATTACGACTTTGTAGGAAACCAGAGCTTTGCAAGTTTTAAACTACAAAAAAAATTAATTAAAACATCGGACATAAAAGATCTAAATTTGGCCCCAATTGACTCAGCTTGACAAGATCTATGGAATGAATAGTAGTAGTTTACAAAAACTGTAATATTTATTTAATAAGTAGTTGGATGATACTTTTTCTCAAATTTCTGAATGGAGGAATACAAACTCTCTGAATTTCCGACATGGAGTTAAAAATTCTGAGAATCCTACGGCCAAAATCCATTATATTGGCTGTAAATGGGCACTACTTTGGCTTCCACAGTGAAAACTTGCACAACTTTAATAAGTAATGTCTCACTATCACAACGGGTTTTATAGGAAGTGGCAGTCTTAGTAGCAGACGTATCAATTAATCATAAGACCGATACATTTAAAAACAAAGATGAATAGAGACAAATTGCTTTAATTGATTCACTTAAAGAAGGAGGTTGTAATGAAGTGCTGTTAGCAGTCTTAATCAATAAAGAGCAAACCTCGCGATTTAAAGTCATGGGATATTTGATAATACTCTCTGACTTTCCCATTAGCCATTATAGATGAATTGGTTATATCGTATATAGTCAATGATGTCATCGATTTTCTTTCTCTTACTTGGAGAACTGCAACTATAGTTAACACAATTCTGAATTGTCTGACAAACAAAACAAACGAGATTTTAGGCCTTCGCTATATGAAGTGGACTAAAGAATTCTAATTGAATGTCTTTGAATTAGAAGTCCTTAGGCACACTCCTTAGTGAAGACCTAACATGCATAGAGAACAATATCTGTAGCATAACCTTAAATTACAAAATGTAGGTTCGGCTGATGGCCGCGTTTATAGCAGAACAAGTGCACTGTAAACGAGCAATAGGAACACGTTTACCAGTCGAAAACGCTATAAGTTCATGATTAAATAATCATACGGTGATATTTATTGCCTTGTAAAATAATACTATATTTAAAATTTTAATTTTACCTTGATTCAATTCAATAAAATAACAAGTTCTCAGATATATTGTAAAAAGTCACAGTCATTTGGAGATAGAATTTTACAATAAATTTTTAAATCGTCTGCATAAAATAATTTTTCGCAAAGAATCATTAATAAATACTGAAAATAATAATGGCCCAAAATTATAACCGTGGGGAACTCCATACTTAATTTCATAAAAAGATGATGTGAGTAAATAGTAAGTGACTGCTTGTTTCTTATTAAGAAAAACCGAAAGACTTTAATTCATTAAGTGGTATATAAATGTCAATCCTGTCAAAAGCTTTTGGCAGGTCAGTGTAAACGTCGACTTGACTATGATTAATGATCAAATTAGATGTATACGATATATTCTTTCTAAATCCATACGATTTTAAGTTCGAGTTACTTACTTCGCTTACATTGTAGTACTGCAAACCGCTATCTATGGTTAGTGTAAACGTATAGATTTGTTGATCGGCTCTAACCATTTCACCTGGTGCCTTTAGAGTTTGTAGACCATGTGTAAATTGTTATAACGAAGATTAAATTTGGCACTCTCTGTTCTCCTGTTTGTACCAGTGTGCGGAGTCTTTCCAATTTTTGTCCTCTTCTAGTCTCTCACCGTTTTTTGTCATCGTTTTTTTTATTTGTCTTTTATTTTCGCTTACCTTCTGGTATCTTATGACGACAATATATACAATTGTCGGATAAGTTTTATTTCCCTTGACATTATAGATGGCTGTGCCTCAGGTCCCGTAAACCTAATTTTCACTTAATCTTAGTATAGTCACAGAGTAAAGATATTATCCAGAGGAACAACTCTCGTGGAAGGGGAAAGTACGCGCATTCCATCTCGCGCATTGGTATTTGCCATGTTCTCAGACTAGATCTGACGCGTCATATTTGAATTTGAAATCGTTTCTTGAACAAGAAATTGTACAATTTTGGATTAATCTAAATTGTGAAGAATATTGATTTGTTCAAAATATTTCTGTTTGATACTGACACTATTTTTGGAACAATAATTGGTGTGAAAATTTTGGGCATTTATAAGTAAAATATTTGAAAGTAAATAATAAACACCACACACTTAACGAAAACGTAGCATATGTACTATGCGTCTGTAAATTTTACTAGAATAAAGTTAAGCACAGATTAAGCATTGGTTAACCAAAGAACTAATACGTGTGATTAGATTTTGTCATAAAACATAAAACCTGCTCTACTTTGAGACAATTTTTTAACACAGTTTTAACAGTACAGCTTAGTAAGTATTTTAATTTGTAATGGAAAATTACATTACTGTTTGTTTTGGTTAAAAACAAACATTATTACAATAAACCTGTAAGCCTCGAAGTTTAGCCCAACGATCCCAGAGCCTAAAGACATTAATTTCATTAATAACACAGGCGGATGTACGAGGATATATTGAAAAATTCTTAGCCTACTATAGAACCAAACAAAATTTCAATGTCAAAATATTTTATTACTCAACATATTCTCCTCTTAATTGGATACATTTATTACAGCGAACCTGCAACGTCTCTAGACCTTTCAAAAAATGTTTCTTCTTGCTCTGCAAACCAGACCTCCACAGCTTCTATTACCTCCTTGTTGGAAGAAAATGTACGACCTTTTAAACTTTTTTTCAGTTGAGGAAAGAGGTGATAGTCGGACGGAGCCAAATCGGGTGAATAAGAGGGGTGTTTAGTAATTTAAACCCTAAATCACAAATTTTTGCATGGCAACATGAGATTTGTGTGCAGGGGCGTTGTCCTGCAAAAACAAAACACCTTTGGATAGCTTTCGCGTCTTTTCTTTAATATTTTCCCGTAGAGTGGTCAGTAATGTCGAATAGTAATCTCCAGTTATTGTTCTACCCTTATCCAAAAATCAATCATGATTACTCCATGGCAATCCCAAAAACTGAAGCAAGAACTTTTCCAGCAGATTTTGGACACAAAACTCTTAGGTCTTGGAGAACCAGAGTGTCGCCATTCCATCGATTGTTGCTTTGTTTCTGGATCGTAGAAATGTACCCAAGTCTCATCCATAGTAACAATTCGGTTTAAGAAGTCTACATCGTTTTCAAATCGAGCACAGATCGAACGCGATGCTTCTACCCTTGCACGCTTTTGGTCAACATTCAAACATTTGGGGATCCATTTTGCAGCAATTTTTCTCATGTCCAAATTGACGTGAACCATATGATGAACGCTCGTATGAAATATTCAGTGCTTCAGATATCCGTTTTAGCCCAATTCGACGGTCTGATAAAATCATGTCATGAACTGCATCGATATTTTCGGGGACTGACACAGAAACTGGCCTTCCCGATCGGTCATCATCTTCAATGGAAAATTTACCTCTTTTGAAGCTTGCATTCCAATTTTGACGGTCGCATACGAAGGACATTGATCACCAAGGGTATTAAGCATATCTTCGTAAATCTGCTTACCTCTTAACCCTTTTAAATACAGGTACTTGATGATGGCTCGATACTCCAATTTTTCGATTTTCACAATTTCGGTGGACATCTTTTTCATTTAATTTATTGCGTGACTCTGGTTTACTTTTCTGACGTCAAACTTTACACTGACTGGTCTAGGCTAGGCTTAGATATCAATACATCCTCGTACAACAAAAATTTTTAGGATCTTGCACAATGTATTCTAACAAACGCAAGAAGGTGTTAACCATACTGAAGTCAGTCTTTGACAATAACCTTTCTGGTAGTTTTAAGTCGAATATTCCCAACACAATTCAATCACATACAAAAGATTTCTTTTGATTTTCAAACTCGTATGAGTTGGTAGGACCTCTAAGTTCCGTTACAAATTGGTTAAAACTTTCACCTTCTTGCTGTTTTCTTTTAAAAATTCTTTCGTACCTGTTGTGACTATGTTCTCTTTGGATTGCAATATTTTTCAAATTGTTGCAACGTTTTTATAATCGTCTGTGTAATCGGTCTTTTTCATGTCACTTAACTGAAATCTATTAAAGATGTCAACCCTTCTTGACCGCGATTATATTTAGTAAAATTGCTACTTACTTTATAATTAATTGCTTAAATTTTCAGACACATTTCCAGTCCAGGACAAGTTTAATGCAAGTTTAATTTCTTACACGTTTTCTTTTGAATTTAACCTCACTTTGGTTTTTTGATTTTATCTGCTAATTTTTCCTTTTATGACTCGTTTTTAATTTCAGAGACGTGTTGTATCATTATTGTTAATTTAATAATGATAAGTTTAACAGATAGTTGTTTTTATATATTTATTCAGATGTTCACTACTAATTTATGCAAACATAGGTATATGGCCTTTAAGCAACAATGTATATGTAGTTGCATATCCATCTACAACAAATACGATCTTGAATTCTAGTGTTCTGTGATCCTAGTCTTACAACATGGCTGCCGTTGTCTTACAAAGATCAAACGCGCCGACGTTGAGTTGTTCCTCTGTAATATACAGGATTTAGCTTTTATGTATGGAACCAAGGCTCTGTAGCCAAAACGGTTGAAGGCATCATTCTGGAAATTTTAGGGATCAAATCTGAAGCTATTTCACATAATTTGACACAATCAAAAATTTTCTTTGCTCGATAATTTTTGACACGGCCGCATCTTGAATTTTTAAATAGCAAGATGGGTCATATGATATATCATTTGAAAGCTTATTTTATTTACTTTGCAACTGACTAGAAACATTGAAGTTGTATTTGGAGGAAATACCTAAAAATTTATTCTAATAATTATTTCTGCAATTATTTGTATTATCGCCTTTTAATTTAGGTGGCGATGCTTTTGACACGTTATCTAGGTGACGTTACCTAGGTAACGTTATAACGTCAAAACATCAGTTATTCTCATTACTAGTTCATTATTATTCAATAATTAGAACCGTCTCGTAAAAATGAATCAGCTAACTGAATCAGAAAGATTACAAATCTTATGATGGTTGGTTACGGCGATAGAAAACGCACGCATAAAGAAGTTTGCCAACTCTTCAATGCTGAAAACCCTGATAGGAATCCTATAGTGAGATCTACTATGACCAAGACTTTACGACGGTATAATATCACTGGGAGTGTTAAGAACCGTCGCAGAAGTGGCCGACCAACAACAGTGGCTACAGAGGATAATTCACTGGCAGTATTAATGGATGTAGTTCATCAGCCCAAAACATCAGCATATCAGCTTGCACTAAACCATAATATGTCTCGATATTCAGTTCAGAAAATTCTAAAGCATCACAAATATCATCCTTACAAAGTACATTTAGTACAAAAATTATCGGAAGACGATTTTGATAGACGTGATCAGTTTGCGAGAACATTATGGAAACAATTGCGCAGAATAACAATTTTGCAAGTTTCATTTTGTTCTCTGATGAGGCCATATTTACTCTCAATAGCGCCGTAAATAGACACAACTGCCGATATTATTCCGACACGAATCACATTGATGGAAACAGTGCACACCCAGTATCCTCAAAAAATAAATGTATGGTGTGGCATAATTGAAGGTAGAATTATTGGACCATTTTTCATAGAAGGAATCTCAATGCCAACAGTTACCTCAACATCCTACAGGAGAATGTTATCCCTAGGATTGTGGAACTTTCAAACGTGGACGACCCAAATGCTGTTAGGGACGATATCTGGTTTCAGCAGGACGGTGCCCCACCCCATTATGGATAAACGTTCGAAATTATCTAGATAAAACTTTTCCAAGACGCTGGGTAGGAAGGGAACTCTCGAGTGGCCAGCCGGTCACCTGACTTGACCCTCTGGACTTTTTCTGTGGGGCCATTTGAAAGCTGTGTATACAAAAACAGACCCTACGATTTAAATGAATTGAGAAACCGTATTGAAGCTGAGACTGCAGCTATTCCAGAAAATTGGTTGATAAATTGATTAATTCTTTCTAATCGTATACATTACTGTCAGGAGGTAAATGGTTCACATTTTGAGCATTTAATTCGCTAAAGTATTTCAGTTTTCTTAAGAATATTGACTTTCTACATACGATGTTATTTAAATCTAATGATTCTTGTTTCTCCATCTAAGTCTTATTGTTCCTTTTTTTTTCTCGATAATTATTTCGTGAGCAGTAAATTAATTTGTATTTTTCTGAGCGTATTTTTACCATCCAACTCAAATATTCAAACTCAGTTACAAAGTAAATAAAATAAACTTTTAAATGATATATCACATGACCCATCTTGCTATTTAAAAATTCAAGATGGCGGCCGTGTCAAAATTATCGAGCAAAAAAATTTTGATTGTGTCAAATATGTGAAATAGCTTCAGATTTGATCCTAAAATTTCAGAATGATGCCTTCAAAACCGTTAGTGGCTACAGAGCCTTGGTCCGTACATAAAAACTACCCTGTATATTACTCTGTGGTATAGTTTTGAAAATTATTACCACCATACGTAATAAACGTGTACGACTTAGGAAGCTATTGAATATCTTAAAGCACCAAGCAGATGAATTTTTAAAACCGCACCAGGTCTACATTTTAGCAGTGACTTTTCAACCATTATGAGGTTATTTAATTAATAATTAAACAAAAAATCAAAATGAAAGTTATAATCTAAATATAACGATAGATACTATTTAGTTATAAAATCAAACTAATGAATTAGCAATTTGTGCTTTAGGCAATAAAATAAAAGCCGACATTTATAATTAAAAAGAAATTTAGGGGTAAATTTATATAGAAATTAACTCTTTCGTTAAAAGGATAACAACAGGAAAGCTTTTTAATTGATTACAAATGAATATTCATGTAGATTTTAAGCGGATAATGGATGTAGATTCTACATTTTTAATTAAAATTTTAGAAACAATAAACAACACGTAACTGGGAATAATACTGTTAATAACAACATACAATTTCAGAAAAACAGAGGGGATATTAATCCCGCCCTGTGGTTATTTGACCAATAAATGTTACGAAACAGAGACGCATTGATCAGCGTTGCGACGCCTTGCATCGTTGTCAATGGGTTAGAAATGTAACAAAAAAAAAACTTAAGTAGGCGATGAGATGTTACCTTTTAAGGGACAATTTAACGGAATGTTTGGATATCGATTTAATTTAGCATCGGTTAATTTGTAAACTCGGGTAAAACAACTAATAGGAGTTAGCAGGAATATTAATCTTATCCATAAATTACTCAAGCACGTAGAGAGACCAATTCCATTAGATGGTTTTCGCAATGGAGCTTTAGGTATATTCCATATCTAATTTCACAATTGGGTTCATAATTCAGGGCGCATTAGTCGCATGTCATGCAAATGTATGAGACCGATAATTGCGTGGAATTACGGCAATGCTACGTATAATTCATAGGCGAAATAATGTGACACCCTTTATGTACTACAATTATTCACTGTTAATTATTGCAACATTAGCAACAGCTGAACTGTCATTTCGCAAATGATGTGCTAATTTACTAATATTGCGTATGTGTTGTCAACACAACGATATACATTACCCTATGCACGCCAAATTAACCTGCGTAAAGCTACTTCAAAAGTCAACTACCGTTTTTAATTAAGTATCGCTTTTCCGATTATAATTCGATTTATTTTTCGTATTTCTATCGCCATTTTAATAAACGAATTTTGGTTAACCGACACTTCGGATTTAAAAAGTTTCTATCGTAACAGGAAAAGAAACCCTCCATTTTTCTTGTAGTCCCTCGAAACTTTCTAGGCACTTGACAATAAAATATTTATGGATACAAGCACTGATACTTACAGGATTAAATATTACAGTTAAGTGTCGGTGTATGGGGACATTGGGTGAATTATTAATTTGTAAGCATTATAGCACACAGGGTGTGTCTGACAGAAGTAAACATATGTTCATGGGCGGGTAAGATACGTACAAGTTGCGTCGAGTTTAATTCTGGGTAATAATGTTTAAGTTGGCAATGCTAACTTAAAAGTACAATTTGTTTTTTATAATAAACCATTTTAAGTTAAGTTCGTTTTGTATACACACATAGGTGTTCGAGTCCAAAACGACCCATTACGTAAAAAAATCATAAAATTGCTGATCTGTTCGTGTGAATGTAAATATTGTACAGGGTAACAATAAAACATTTATTTTAAAAGGAAATGAAAAACCAAATGAATAACTAAGAGTAAACGGCTACCTATTATATACATTAAGTTTGTAAAAATAAATGTTAAGTGAACAGACAATTTTTTTCAAAATAAAAATTATTGACAACAATAAGTGCCTAAGTTTAAAAAAATAAAAAAACTCATTTTCCTTATTTACAACACTGTTTACATACTAAATCTAAATCTTCCTAACAGCAACAGTTCCCACATTTGCAACACAAATTTATTGTCTGTTTTTGTACATATTGCGATGGATTGTTAATGTACTTTAATTAACAAATTTTTATTTAGCATGAGCCTCTAAATTTCCTTTTAAATAAATCTTATAAATTTAGCTTTAAACTTTTAACTCTCTTTTAATCTCAGGTTTGGGTACTGTTCTTAATGAAATATTAACTTAGTTTAACAACAATTTATTTCATCCATAGCATAAATATTTTTATAAAACCCTATTTTTATTTGCAAGCATCTTTACTTTACTGAATAATTTTATTTATATTTAACGCAAACATTAATTTATTAAAAAATTCTTATAAGATTAACCTGTACCATTTGACGAAATTTTGTTTAATTCTGCACATTTGCTTCCTCCGTCGGATGTATGAACTGCTTTCTTTCCTCGGTGTTAACACCATTTTCTTCATTCTTTCCATCAATTTTCTTTAGAAATTTTTTAATTGTTTATAACAATCTTTTCACAACGCGGGCAAATAAACAACGCGAGCTGCAACAACGCTGAGATATTAATTGTTTAATTTTTTTTAACTTTTCGGGGATTTACTTTTAAGTTACTTTTTATACATTCATTCGGAAATGCATAACGTCTTTAATTAATGGGTTTAAAAATTTCCTCGACCGATTTTAATTATTATTTGTTCATTTTATTTCTTCTAACGTCTTAACAGATTAAAATTTTAACTTCGAATCCTCGCACTTTTTATTCTTACGTCTTGGCTGTTCAAGATCTTAACATCGAGTCCTTATACGAGGGTCGTCCCAGAAGTACCTAGCCTAACGGATAGATGGCGCTACTAGGTTGAAAATACAGAGCGCGTTCGACAACACGCATCTTAGCAAGTATACATGAAAAGTTTAAGCACGTTCGGTCGGGTCGTTTAGTATTTGAACAGTAGCGATTCTCAGTGAACGTGTTTAGCGTATTTATAAAAATGGAAAAAATTGGCCATCGTTACGTGATACAATATTTTCATTTGAAAAGGTTAAATTTAACCAATATCAAAACCGAGCTAGTTGGTAGTTTGGGAGAGTCTGCTCCATCATTTGCGACTATAAAATATTGAGTGGCTGAATTTAAACGAGGTCGAAAGAGTTGCGAAGATGAACATCGCAGTGGTCGCCCAAGTGAGGTCGCAACGTCGGAAATGATCCAAAAAGTCTACAAAATAGTACTTGATGACCGCCGATTAAAACTACGTGAGATAGCAGACATGGTAAGCATTTCAAAAAGTGCGGTACATTGCATTTTGGTCAAAAATTTGAAAATGAAAAAGCTATGCGCGAGATAGGTTCCGCGTTTGCTAACGACAGAGCAAAAACAGCGTCGTGAAGATGTTTCAAATCAGTGTTTATCGATGTTTCGCAGAAATAAAACCGAATTTTTGCGCCGATTCATCACAATAGATGAAACTTGGGTCCACCACTATACGCCTGAGACCAAGGAACAATCAAGACAGTGGACTGGGAAAGGAGAATCAGCTCCGAAGAAGGCGAAGACTATTCCATCTGCAGGCAAAGTCATGGTGTCAATTTTTTGGTATGCAAAGGGCGTTATCTTAATTGATTATCTTTCACTAGGAAAAACAATCAACGGCCAATATTACGCGAACTTATTGCAACGTTTGAGCAAAAAAATAAAAAAAAACGACCCCATTTGGCAAAAAAAAGTCCTGTTCCATCATGACAATGCTCCCTGTCACATGTCCGTTGTCGCGATGGCCAAAATCAACGAGTTGAAGTTTGAACTGCTACCCCACGCACCAGATATGGCACCCTCAGACTGTTTTCTTTTTCCAAACCTCAAAAAATGGTTGGGTGGTCAACGATTTTTGAATAATGAAGAAGTGAAAGCGGCGGTTGATGGCTATTTTGCGGAGCTTGACATATCGTACTACAAGCAAGGGATCGAAGCATTCGAACATCGCTGGACTAAGTGTATAGATTTGAAAGGAAACTATGTAGAGAAATAAAATCGATTTTTACCAAAATTTTTTGTTTTTTCATTGTTAGGCTAGGTACTTTCTGGAACGACCCTCGTATCTCCTCTACTTTCCCGTTTTTATTTTGTCCCTCAAAAAATGTTCACACACAAAATCACTGAGTTTGTTTTCTAGGTATAGCTGTTATCTTACTTTGCGGTGCCTGAATGTCGGCAATATTATATCCAATACGTAATATTTTGTCCAATTCAACCGCACGTTTTACACAAACAGTTCTTTTTATTTAGACTGCAGATAATTTTATTTTACGCTTACAACTAACCAACAAATTCTATTCACTACCTACTTAATTTAATTAAATAAAAAGGCTTTGTCTACAAAAGCATGAAAATAATTCTTTTTCTTAATTGAAATTAGCTTAGTACCAGAAATTCGTATCTTAATTTTATTGCGTGTATCAATAATTGATTTGAATTAACACTTACTATAAATTTTTATTAATAAATTTTCTCGTTTCTAAATTTTTTATTTTTTTATTTAAAATAAACTTTTCAGCATCTTTGTAGCGTCTGCCTCTTTTCTTAGATTGAGTTGACGTTGAAGCTGCTTCATTTTAAACAATTGTTGAAACTGATTTTGTTTTTTCAACGACATCTATTGCAGCTTTTGTTCGAGGAAGGTATGTTCGTCTTTCAATATGTGGTTGTACTAGCAACATGCCCAAATTTTCTAAAAAACGTCGTACCCTTTCGACGATCTTTAGAACCTTTTGGTCATCAGAATTGTAAGCACTAATGTCAATTATATTATAAAAATAATAAGTGGCCAACAGTTTGTTTTCCTTTTGGTGGTATAACATATAACAGCTTTATCTAATGTGTCGACTGATCCTTTTGTTTTATTGTAATCTAGTATAATTATAGGTTTTTTGACTTGTTTGGTTTGATATGGATTTTTCTGAATGTAACGTACGTAGTAAAGTAACATATTTGTTTGATTTTTTGGAAAGGTATGAGATCAAACAAGAATTAGAAGCAAATGCAAACTTTGAAGACATTTTTGGTACATTTTTCGTTTGTAGCAGTTCTGGTGGAACGCAAATCTTGTTTCTTTTTATTGTACCAACCATTATGATATTCCGCATCAGTAAAAGCTGACTTAGTTCATAAGACGTAAAAAAATTATCGCATGTAGTATTATGGCTTTTCTCTGAATCCGACTAAGTGTTCATCAATTGTTACATTTTTGTCCCAAAGCTCTCTAATGACCAAGTTCTTCTTTCAATTCGTGTTTTTTTATTGTTAAACCTTAGAACTCTCAAAATTCGTTTAAAATTCTCTCAATATACCTCTATCTTTTTCGGCATCCCATAGACTTTTTTATTGATTCATTGTGAGGTTTGAAAACTCCTGCTAAAATCAATAAACCAATGTAGCAATTCACATCTTGCATATCCAAATATTTCCAACTTGTGTTATATACTCGACGACCTTTCATATTAGTTTTTCTATTGATAGAGAAAGCAAAAGGATAAAAGCTGATAGTTTATCTTTAACCTTTGATGTTGTGTACCAAGTAAGTCTAGGTGTCGTCGTCAGAACGTTGTGTGCAGCAAGTCTTTCTCTATGTGTAAAAGGTTCGGAAGACCATTCAATTTTTTTGTCTTTTGATAATATAATGTTAGATTCTACATTTAGATTTTTTAACAAACAGAAAAACACCAAAACTGCAGCCAAAACTTTACTCGTTACAGTACAATAGCTAAGCTATCATCATCGGCGAATCGATACTGTATAGCTTAGCTATTGAAACACGTGTCCGAGTAAAGTTTTTTGGTGCAGTTTTTGGTATTTTTCTGTTTGTTAAATAGACGCTGCAGTTTAGTGTTCCATTCTTTTGACTCTGGTTCCTCTTCTGAGTCACCTCCAAATAAACCAACACGTGATCTTCAAATTCAGATCCCTCATCTTGGTCAGATAGATTTCATTCATCAGAGGAATCTTCAAAATTATATAATGTTTCTTTATCTAAATTATTCATTTTTTCTTCGATTTGTTTTTGTGTCCAACGCACATGTCTTGAAGTCATAATAAATAATTTACTCCGTACAAAATGTAAACAAAACTAAGACATAACACTTAGTGAACGATACATATGCACTGTAGAATAAGAAACACGGAATGAGTTAACTACAGGTCTCAACTTGTTACCATTACTCACCCGATTTTGTAAGAAATTATCCAAATTTTATGTAGTTTCGGCTACTAAATCGCATAGCCCAAAAGGTGGTACACTGGTGTCGGCCTCTTCATGTTCTTGGCAAGTCAGCTGTTCGTCAATTCTTGCTTCATAGTCTGTCGTGGTTTACACTGATGACCTTGTTCGCAATTATATGCGCCATGCTTTTTTAATTCTTTTGCAAAATTTGAAGGTGTCACTTGTTGGGGACCAAAGTTAAGAAAATCCGCCGACTTTTTCAACTGCCAATTATTTTCAATATCTTTGATAGACGGGCAGAAATGTCAATCAAATATTACATCGATCTTCGTAGCATTGTATTTACACAAAATATGCAAAATTGTTTTTGACATAACCCTGAATGTTTGCGGAATATCTTTTAGGGCGTGCAAAAAAAAACTATCAATGATTAGAACATCGACCAATTCGGCCCCAAGCGTACAATTTTTTCGTCAATGCAGACGATTTTTTTAATTGTTCCGTTCATCTAGCAAAGCGATAACGGCATTGGTGTTATTAGATAGCACAACACTTTTTGGATGTCTCAGTTCTTGGATCTTGCTACCAAGTAAAACTTTTTTTCTTTTTCTTAACAGTACTGAATGTGAAAAACGAATTTTTTTATTGGTTGTTGAAACCGTGCATGTCTCTCGTTTACCTCAAAGTTTGCGGGTATGACGTTCCCTGCCAATGCTGTCGGTTAAATTTTATAACATTTTTGAAAACGCGTTCAGACTAGGTGCTACGCACAAAATGTGTGACAGCTGTTTTTTTTATAATAAGATGGCAAAATCTATATCTATATACATTTGTAATATCAGACGTATTACGATAATACCATCTGCCTATTTTTTTATAAGACATATGACTCTCATAAAGCTGCTACGTTTCTGACCTTTTTTCACCAACTTAGTTGGGTTTAGAATCATCAAATCTATTGATGATTTTGGTCGTAGGCTCTCTACAATTATTCACTGATTTTATTTTCAAAATCAAACTTTGTTGAAGACAAACAATATTATAAAAATACTCATAGTCAAGTCCTTGAAAAAATTGAAAATGAAAAACCGTAAAACCCTTAAGTAGATTTAAGACAATACTGTTCGGAACGTGTTTCAAACAATTTGCAATTTCCGTTGCATTGTAAACATCTAATTAAGTGTACTTTGTTCTCAGACAATTCTTCTTTTTGGCGGTGCCTCTGCGGGTGGTTAAACCTACTGAATTTTGTTGTCTTACTTATAGATGTCGTGGTCAACGCTCTCCTTAATTTTTTTTTACGGAGGTCGGTCGTCCTTTGAAAACCTACCGCAGAATTTCCTAGTAGTGGCAACCTCCACCCCCTTTTAGCTTTCAACGATTCCTTCCTGAAGTATTCGAGAGAAAAACGCTTCCTCCGCGATAAATAGTTCAAAACGAATGATAAGACCAGCCATTTCCATAAATCGAGATAAACTCCCGACGTAATTAATTTCTAGCCTTTTAGTTAATATTAAAGTATTACTTCACTATTATAGAATTATGTAGGGAAATCACTTTGTGCACCTACTGAGTGTCACATTTGGTTTAGACAGTTGACTACTACGTTGTTACCGCTACGCAGTATTTTGGGTTTTTATTAAAACCGACGGTGTGTTTTTTTTAAAGTTTTTTAAATTAGACCGTCCCTGCCCTGGGCAATGAGTTAGCAGTCACCTCTGCAAATCAAAAAGACTTGTAAATAAATATTTGTGGTTTGAACCATCATAATTTAATCAGAACAATGATTAACACCAGCCCCACGGAGAAGCTGCCATTGAAGATTGAAACATTTTTTTCAGCTAGTGTAAAGCTTAAGACCGTCAAATTTAAGGCCCAACAAATACGAAACTTTAAAAGTTTGATTATTCAGTTGATTTCTATAAATCAATGGTAAATCCAACATTTAAAACTCTAAACATTGAATAAATCAATTCGTACCCAAAAAGTTCGACTTTACTGTAACATAAGTATATGCTTTAAAATACTGTCAATTGAAGAAACAGATGAAGAAGAAACCACTGGCAAAAAACATAATGCAGATTAATTATAGAATCTTTATTTTGAGTCTAAAACACTAGATGAACGTGAACTGGAACGAAAGGGTAAAGACAATGCGCTAAGAAATTTATTATTTTGAAACGAAAACGTCATGACGTCGAGCTATTCTTTGAAGGTATTTAGAGCGTACATTATAAGCTTTGACAATAGCAAGTGCAAACGTATCAGAATCAAATATTAACAAATTGTTTGAGAAAATAGAAGAGTACTTAATAGAAAAAGACACAAAAATACTGGACACTGATAAAACGTGTTTCAACTCTAAGGCCGAAAAGGGCCACTTAATGTATATGAGGTGGGCTATACCAAAGCTAGAATTAATGTGATGTTCACTTTTACAGCTTCTGGTCGGGTACCCAAACAAACATTAAGTTTTTTGTAATTATCTTCCTAGACTGTCACGCTACACATTGTCATAAACTTCTTTATGTGTCAATCTCGTCTGTACTCATACGCGAGTTACGCAATGCGTCCATATTGCAGCATATTAGTCCATTAAAAATGATTGAAATACACGGTTACTGAGTGGAGAAGAAAGCTTTTTTAAAATTGAGACAATTGACACGGATTTTGAGTTTCAGGACTTTACTCGTAAAATTCGGACGCCATAGGTTTCTTTAAATATCACGAAGATCAAAATAAAGTTCCTGAAACAAATCAATGGGACTCCCTGTGTTTTTAAATCGATCGATGTTTGTTGTTGTTCTCTTTCGATACATACTAACATGTCGTATGCTCAAATTGATGTTTAAAAACACGGGGGATCCCATTTGAATTAAGCAAGTTTTTGAAGTCGAAAGTTGTTCATATTGGCATGAGAATTTTTATCACCCTGTACATGCAATTTGAATTTCCATTTATATGTGAGTTATTGTAACATATCGACAATTGTCACAACAAATTAGGAACTAAAATATTATTATCATCTGTAGATAAAATAATATTTTTTTAATTTTTTTTTTTTATTTCTTATTATTATTATTAAAAACAATTTTTTTTTTTTTTTATTTTATTTTTTTTTTTTTTTTAAATTTTTTTTTTTTTTTTTTTTTTTTTTTTTTTTTTTTTTTTTTTTTTTTTTTTTTTTTTTTTTTTTTTTTTTTTTTTTTTTTTTTTTATCTCTTTTTTCACTTTTTTTTTTTTTTTTTTTTTTTTTTTTTTTTTTTCCTTTTTTATATACATAATTAATTAATACACTGCGCCGCAAAATTAACGCAAAATTTAAAATTTGGTTGTGAAAAATTAATTTTATTGTTTTTTTTAGAATTATACATAACTCTAATATCTACACACTTATTAACACTATTTACTAATTTATAAACAAAAAATTAAAGAAAAAAAACAACAAATGGCAAGAAATCTAAAAACTCGCTATTCTTCTGGTCCACAAATTTGCACGTTACAGTCATAAGACCTTACTAGCGTGTATTGCCTTCAAGAGCATTGATAACAACTTGCATCCCTTGTAGCATACTGTCAATGACCCTTGTAACGGTTGCTCAACTTCTTCCCATGCTTACATTAATCTAAGAGTTAACTCCGGGAGGTTTCTAAGAAAGTGTTGCTAGTTTTTAATTTTCTTTCCCACAATATCCCATAAATGTTCTGTGGGATTCAAATTAAATCTTCGTGCTGGTCAATCCATACGAACAATTCCCACTTGTTCAAAATACTTGTTTACAATTTCGGCGATATGCGGCCTGGCATTATCTTGCATATAAATGAAATTATCTCTAATGTACGAGGCAAATGGTACAACATGAAAATCTAACACTTCTGTGATGTATTGATGGGCTGTTAGTCAACCACCATTAATAGGTACCAACTCTGTTTTTTCTTGCGATGTGATGCCCATACCATGACAGAACCACCACCATATTACACGGTTCTTTGTATGCATGCCTGGCTGCATCTTTCACCAGGACGTCTATATATCTTTTTCTACGGCGGTCATCACTATATAGAGAAAATCTGGACTCCTCACTAAACATTACTCTACCACAATCAGCATTGTTCCAATGAAGATGTTCCTAAGCAAATCTTAAGCGTTCTGGTCGGTGCTCCCGGGTTAACAAAAAACCTCTACCAGGTTGATAGGGTCGAAAATCGTCTTCGGCGAGTCTTCTTCTAAACGTATCCTTGCTTAGTCGACGACCATAGGTTATAACATATTGTTGTTGTAAGTAAGTGCTTGTTATAAATCGTCGCCTTAAACTTTGAAACCATAGAAATCGGTTTTCTCTTGCCGTTGTAGTCCTTCTTCGACCTTGCCCTTGTCTTCTTTCGTGATTACCTGTTTTTCTGAATCGGGAAAGAACCCGCGATATTGTTGAAACAGCCACATGCAAATGTTGGGCGATGTAAGTTGCAGTAAACCCTTTCTCTTGCAGCGCTACTACAACAGCACATTCTTGACCCGTAAGATTTCTCGAAATCCGTCCGGGTGGATTCATTTTTCTCTGTCTTTTAAATGATGGTGTAAATAAACTTCAAAAACAATACCTCACGTTTTTAACAACAAGGAAAAGCTTGTTTGACAGATAAAAACAATTTTGTTGGCCTACTGAATAAACAGGGAGTATTTTAATGTCCACTTCTGAAAATTACACTAAAATCAATTTTTCGCAACAAAATTTCGAATTTTGCGTTAATTTTGCGGCGCAGTGTATTATTACATATAAATATTAAGGTGGGTAAGGGTTGGCATGTTTGTGCCCGCTCGATGTGCCGGACCCTGTATATGTTCCACTAAAATTTTAAAAAAATGGCAAAAAAATGGGATTTATTATATTTACGAGTACATTGGTGAAGAGATATCAAATGATAATAACATATTTGAATCCAATTATTATGGATCTATTTATTAAATGGATGTACGCTATTCGTCATTTGTTTCAATAAAATGAGTTACTTGATATCAAGTTAGCGAGGCAACTTTCTTAATAACTATCGTTTTTTTGTGCAAATAAAGAATTTGGCGATTTTGATATTAACCCAGATATGCCTATAGGTTAAGTTGAAAATTAAAAATAATAATTTAATGAAGTTGCATTTTATTAATGATAACAAAATTATGGAAACTCAAAAAATTGGATTTTTTTCCAAAATAGGCAAAATTTCAGCCGTACTACATGTAGTACATTAGGCACATCGACACTTGTAATATAACATTTATTTTTTGGTGTGAAACTGCACAAAACACTTAACATGCACCCCGATATTGCACTTTAAACATCTTGTAGTGGTTCTTTGGTGACAATGACCACATCGAGTTTGTTTTTCTTGAGGAATGACAAGGTGGTCCAGATGGTCGTAACGTAGATCGTTGTCTCGGGAGCTACTTGCATGTCCTTTTTGATAAGACGGTCTTTTTTATTCTGAACAAGTAATGCACAAGCAATTCTCCTTCTGAAATTCAACTGGTCCAAATCTCCTCCACTTCGGCGATGTAAATGCCAAGCATTCTGGATTGCCATATCAATGGAGTGCATCAGTAATGGAATATACCATTTTTTCCCCCGAATAGAAATTCGATACAAACTGATATTTTGATCAGATCGATCGATCCCTCCCATATTGGCATTGTACATGTGGATGAGATGAGGCTGCTCCACCTGGATATTCTTTTTCTCCTTCTGTGAATAACGTTTGACCATGTGGATTGGTGTAACTCCCGCGAAGTTCGAACAGAGACAAACAACACTATTATCGTGCCACTTTACTGCAATGAAATTCTGATCACTGATTTTCGCGTAATCGTAACTCCCTCGACTATTTTTTTTCATATCCTTTGAACTCACCAGCGAGACTCCCCTCAATCGATTTTCTCTCACCGTACCGGTAGCGTAAAAATTCAGTGCTGTCAACTCTTCTATCAGGGGAATTGAAGTGAAGAAATTATCGAAGAAAAGATGAAACTTCATGTCTGGCCATTTTTTGCGCAGAGCTTGAGCGTACTCCAAGACTACTCCTGCACCAACTCCAAAATCTTTATAAGTTTCACTAATGTTTGTTGAAGCTCCCTGATATGGTTCAAACCAGTTCACATAACCCAACCTGGTAGTCCCAACCCACAACTTGTAGCCATATGGTATAGGTTTTCCATGAATATACTGCTTGCACCCATGACGTCCATAGTATGGGACCATAGCTTCATCGATTGAGTGCATTTCCTCTGGAGGCGAATGCTCCATGAATTTTTATTCAACAGTGTGAAAATCGGCCGCACTTTTGTGAACTTGTCTCGTGGCTCCAGCTCCTGATTGTCACAAACATGAAGATTCGAGAACAAATAGTCAAATCTGTCTCTTGAAATAGCTTCCGAAACCATGTCATTGTGACCATCTCTGTCGCGTTCCCAGTAAATCCGTCGCCTTGGCACTTGCACATATCCACTAAGGATCAGAACTCCAATGAAAGCCTTGACTTCATGTCTTTCTATGTTTGGTCTCCGGTTCTTTTGTTGGGCGTATTGATTGCTGCAGTATAGAATGGTGTCTATTACTTTCTCATCAAAAACTTTGAAAACATTTCCAAAGGACTCTCTAAATTAGGTACGTTAAAATTATTATCAAAGGTTGTTGTAATCGAGCCAAATCTTCCGGCAACCCAATCGTAATCCTTCTTTTTTTTTCGCAGGTGGTTTTGTTTGTTTCTGTTTATTTATCGGCACGTTTGTTCGCAGTTGGGATAAGGGTAAATTCTCATCCGATGAAAAATCGCTGTCGTGGTCATCGGCTTCAAAGACAATTTCTGCAGGAGCATTCAGTTGGTTTGCCGGTAGATTATCAATGGTGAGATCATCTTCACCTCCAGAATCTTCATCTGTTACTTCATCTGTTGCATTGTCAGGAGGAAATATCGTGATTTTCTCGACACTGCCAACATTTTCTTCATTGTCCTCTAACATTGCAAGAGCTTCATGAAGCGAGAACCCCTGTAATTGAATGATATTTGTAGACACATATTTTCTAATGTACTATATTTAGTACACCTCTTTTTCACCCCCAAAAATTACCACAATTTCTCAAAATAACTTGAATATATGAATGCCTACTGTTAATATGATTATTTGTTGTTATGTTTTCCATTGAAGGAAATTTTTATAGTTTTTTATTTATTTGCAATCAACTTACCTCTCGAAGCGGATGTTATGATCGTCCATTTCTATTTGTTGGCTAACTTTGAAGCGGAACAAGACACAAACGAGATTTGAAAAGTTAATTGAATGTTGACACTTGCGTTGTCTGGTATGTACTGAATGGATTCATGCATCTGAACAAGTTGCAGCCAGTCGGCACTGCACAGGCTGAGACTTGTTTGAGCCGTACTACATATAGTACATTAGGCATACCTGGGTTAAGATCTTCTTTAATTAATTTATAGAATTAAGTCCGCTTTTCTAATTGAATAGGATCAGCAACCTGATAGATTTCGAGAATCACTCTAGTGCTACCATTTTCCCTTCAGGTTGGAGGTTCACTCTTAGACCAACTTTCTGATATTATTGCGAGTGCTCACTCTCAGGTTTTACCACAAGACTGTGAACTTCAATATTATTGCAGTATTTCAAAATATACAGGATGGTACAAAAAGGTGGAGTTAATCAAGTTGTGGTTTTTTTAGAACGTTGTTTAATAAATTTACTAGTTATCGAGTTATGGACATTAAAAATTAAGAGTTTTAACAAACATGGAATTAATTAATTCTCAAAAATCAATGAGTTTTATTTAATGGAATACAGTAGTTGTTTTTGATATTTGTTAAGGTTTACGCATCCTTCACCATATAAACCTTATCTTACTTCATTTTTAAATTCTGACGAATTGAGTACATAGCAACTGTCCATGAGGTGGCAACACCGACTATCTCTTGCTTAATAAACAGGCACACGGTGCGTTGAAATACTGTAGCTAATTCCGTAATTTTTGTAGACTTCTGTTAGAGCTATCCTACACTGATTAGCTTCAAATAAGGCAATTGCACGCGTATGTAGGTGCCGTTCGTAAAGCTGCAATTATTACTGGCTACTGTTTTATTTGGTTGGCAAGAATTTAAAATATTGCGTTAAAATGCGCTTAGCTTTTTCGCAATGTTGAAAAGTTTACAGCCTGCATTTTACATACTACAGATTTCTACAAATATTACATTTTGATTATTTTAATGTTTAGTGTATTCCATGGTTGAATTGGGATTTTTATTATTTTTCAAAATATTAAATACAATTATGTTGTATTTGACTCGAATTGTGTCTGGGATTTGTATTTCTCTTGCGATAAAACTCACAAAAAGTGCTACGAATAAAGTTTAATTATGTTTGAAAACCAAATTAGATTCAATTCTAGTTTACACTACTAGTATTTTATAACATATCTTTTACATGAACAAACACATAAAGGGATCATTACAAATTAAGACGGTACCAGCATTTCATGATTAATATTTTTGACTTTTAATTGCAATTTTTATGTTTAATTATATTAATGTGTCAAATAATAAAATTGGATGATTTTGAAACTGATAACAAAGGATTTGTTTTATTCATTTAAGCTATCATTGTGACATTACATTGAAAAATTTTTATTGATGCACCAACATTATTATTATAATGTAATTTCAAGATATATTTGTTGTCAAGATATGTTTATGTTTACAAAGTTTAAATGTATGCACCGCAACATTGATTTAAAATTAATAGTTTACAGAATTATTTATTTTGGATTTAATGCCATAACTATCTTGCATTTTTAAAAAGGAGGGGGGTATACAGGTTGTCCGTATACGAAGTCCGTTAAATTGGGGGAAAGTTGCGCATTTTTATACTGAATCACAATTTGAAAAGAAATTTGAAATATCTCCAATAATTTTGAGAGTATCGAAAAAAAAACAAAAATTTCTGATTTTTTCCGATTATTTTCAACATAACGATGAAACACTTGTCAAATTCATTTTTTCTTATTAACGCCATTTTGGATTTTAATATTTCTAGATGACGTTTTTTTTCCCTCTTTACAATGATGTATCACACTTGGTAGTCCAGTATCACATTTTGCCAAAAATCTAATTTTTAATGTTTTTTAAGCAGTGCTATGGAAAAAAAACAGCGTATTTGTTTTCAATAAAATTATGACATTTTGTCCGTCTGTTTGGTCGCGGCGTTGGAATTGAATTAATTGTGTTCGATTTTCAACTGATCAACACGCAACAACATTCGTTTTGCAAGAAAATTGTAATAAGGATATTTTTGCAATATTAAGACATGAAATATTATCAAACTGTCATAATTTTGTTGATAACAAAAGAACGCTGTTTTTTTTCCATAGCACTGCTTGCAAAAAATTAAAAATTGGTGTTTTGGCAAAAATGTGATACTGGACTACTAAGTGTAATACATTGTTGTAAAGAGAAAAAAACGTTATCTAAAAATATTAAAATCCAAAATAGCACGTTTAAAAAAAAGATGTGGACAGGTGTTTCTCCGCCATGTCGAAAATAATTGGAAAAGTGATGTCACATTCAAATTCTCCATTGAAAAGTGTCTGAATAATGTCTTAGTTAGAAATGTCTAATCTGATTAATTTATCGGCGAAAAATTAAAAACAAAAATCAAAAATTTTCGTTTTTTTTCGATATTTTAAAAATTATTGCAGATATTTCAAATTTATTTTCAGATTGTAATTCAGCATAAACATTCGCAACTTTGCCTTAATTTAACCGACTTTTTATCTCTTAAGATAAGCGAGATCCATGTAGTGGCACTCAAAAAACGAACAACCTGTAGAGAAAAAAACCACCAAAAACTGAGAAAAGAGGCAACAAGTTAGAAAACCAATAAAGAGAATGATATGGCAATGACGACACTGACAAGAAAAAAATGTGAAAGAGAAGAAACGATAAAGATTGGGAAAGAAAAATGAAAGTGCAATAATTTAAAAGGGAAACAAAATATAAAATGTACAAAACATAGAACATAATATCGTTTAGATTTGGTACAAAGAATTAGCCTTGTGATGTATCGTTTATAATTATGTATTAAACATAACGTACAACAATAGTTTATTCGTTTTATTTACCTCGCACAGTTCGGTATGGCTATTCTTTTTCATATATTGACTACTACGTATACATTATTAGCTGTTGTTTTGTGTGTTTCTTATTAACTCAACTAACTAAAAAGATGGATGTCTTTTAACAATTTGAGTTATTTCTGTGTTTCTACCTCCACCTACAAGGGGTCTCAGACCAAATTCAGAATTGATCAAAAACAAATTTCCTTTCTTTGTATACGAACAGTTTTGATGCCAACTTAACGTAAATGTCAAATGATGACATGTCAGTTTGAAAGCAATTTAACATAAATCCAAATGAAGATGTGTCAAGGTTATTTATAATTAAAGATCCAAAATAAACAAACGTAACCTCAATCAACAATAAGTAAATAACGAATGGTTTAAGTGTCCATATTTATTCTTTAAATTACAGGCGACAGTCATTTTGTGATTTAATGCATATATAAAACCATCGGGATAAATCAAACAAATAGACTTTACATAATACATTTCTGTACGTGAAGACACAATGTTTAATATATTATACACAGGGCTGATTAAAACATATAGAATTTAGAATGCTTGGAATAAACACGACAAAGAACAATAAAAACTAGTGTTAATGATGTTGAATATTTGCTTTTTTGTAACAATACAAGTTTTTTATTTTTGTCTAAATTTAGATAAAGTAATTTGTTAATTTTAACGACATGTTGGATATTTAAATAAAAATAAAATTGTTGAAATCTGTAAATAGTCGGATGCGCTTTTTTAACACGACATTTTTGCTAACCGGATATAACCATAGTACAGGGTCCGGCAGGAGGTATGGATGATTTGAGCGGGGCGCCGTGCGAGGTAGGGATAACCTTGGCGGATGAAGAGTGGGGTTATCTGTTTGTCATGAGTTGCCATTTTAGTAGCAATGGAGACGTGGTCGATAGAACATCGTGTGTTTGTGTACGACACCTTTGTTGAAACGGGCCGTTCCGTCGTTGAAACTCAGAGTGTTCCGAATTTTGAAACAATAATGAAGTGGGTAAATAACTTTCAACGAACAGGTTCCTTGAGACCTGGAACTGCACGTGGTGGTGAACGAACGGTACGAACGCCGGAAAACATCGAAAGAGTGCGTCAAGCAGTTCAAGCAAGCCTTCGTCGTTCGGCTGTGCAACATGCTCGTGCTCTTCGATTATCGGACCAATCAGTTTGCCGGATTTTACATCTTGACCTGCATTTTCATCCGTATAAGCTGAGCTGATGGTTGTCCAACAATTGCAGCAAAATGACTACAGAATACGATTCAGATTTGCAAAAACAATGTTGGAGAACATGACTGATGATATTGTTTTGATTATGGTGACGAAGCCCACTTTCATTTATCAGGAGTGGTAAACAAGCAGAACTTTAGGTATTGGGCTTCTGAAAATCCACGTCAACTCCATGAAAGACCTCTACACAGCGAAAAGCTGACTGTTTGGTGTGGCATTAGTCGAAACTTCATTATTGGCCCTTACTTTTTCGAGAAAATGGACGAACCGTCACTGTCAATACAGATCGTTATCTAACGATGCTGCGTGAGTTTTTTCTGCCACAGTTGAGAAGACGACGTATCAACATCAATACTGTATGGTTTCAACAAGATGGGGCGACATGCCATACATCGAGAGCAGCTATGGAATTTCTTAGGCAGACGTTTCCTGGGCGCCTCATTTCGTTGCGTGGAGATGTGGAGGGCCTCCTCGGTCACCAGACCTGACACCATGTGACTATTTTTTATGGGGATACCTCAAATCACGTGTATACATACACAAACCACGTACACTTGAAGCCCTGAATGAAGCAATAACTCAAGAAATTCGAGCAATACCACGTCCAATGCTACAGAAGAGTATGGACAACTTCTCACAACGTCTACAGGAGGTGTGTGGACAAAAACGGACACCACTTATCAGATGTTATTTTCGTACATAATCAATGTTTTATTTTTTTCCTCTTTAATTTTCATAATGGCATCATCCAAGGTACACACTGAAATAATAAAATTTTAGTTTCATTTGAAAATGAGTGTGTAGCTATTATTTCAAATCATCCATACCTCCCTGCCGAACCCTGTATCTTCAGAATTACAAAAAGAATCTACTTGTACATGTTTGGCCTTATTGACGCTCATCAGTGCAAGGTAACTTAAAAGCAAGTCTACAAAAATCACTGAGAATAGCTACCTAATTTCAACGGACTGAGCTAAAGATCAAAAAAAACATACTAAGATGTAGATGAACATACGATGAGAAAGTACCAAATCAGAATGTTTTTTGTCAAATTCAAATGACTAACATTGGAAAACGTAGCATTTCATAAACTAATTATAGCTGAAGTGAATGGATGAAGATAAAAAAATAATAAATCAATAATCATAAAAAGATTTTGAAAAACTTACGGATGAGGAAACAACTTTGGAAGGAAGACCTAACATTTTAAAAAGTAATAATAATAATAATAATAATAAAAACTAAAAAGGAATTTTTTAGAAGCAATAGAATCAAGATGCGGTGAAAAAAGAGAAATGCACAAACAGAAATACGACACAAGATTAGATAAAAAACAAGAAAAAGAGGAGTATCACAAGTTGGAAAAGAAATTAATTAAAAATAATTTAGAAGAGAATAGAGGAGCGAGAAGGCTAAAGGAGGAGGATTGAGTAAACAATATAATGGAAAATAGAATTTGGACTCGGAAAAAGACTAATCAAGTTTTAGACATACGGAAAGAATACGCTACAGGGAGAAATGTAGAAATGAAAATACGGTAGATGTAGTAGAAAAGAAAAATATTGTGAAGGAAACTGAGACACAAAATGAACAAAAACTATTAAAAATTAGTAGAAAAACCAATAGCAAAAATTTGGACTAGAAAATCAAGTTTGAACAAAATAAATTTAGAAGGTAAATTAGATATTAGAATTAGGGCTATAGTGGCTATTAAAAATGAGATAAATAAAATACAAAAAAAAATGACGAGAAAACATGTTAGCACCTATTTATAAAAAAGTTAGATGAGTTCCATCGTCATAAGTAATGTTCGTGGATTAGTTGAAAATAATCTAAGACGAGAAGTGGAAGGTAGGGAAAAACCTACTGCGTAAAATTTATTGAAATGGAAAAAGAGTTGTGTATATAATTCTGATAGATTTTTAAGTTAGAGTGAGAAAGACGCACAATTGCAAGAAAGAAGAGCAGGGACAAAAGAAGGAAAGTAGAACGAGAAATATAAACAAATAGTAACAGAAAGCGTTTTAAAGTACCATAACAGAGAGGGAAAGGACGGAATGAAATAAGACTAATAGCAAGATTTAGAAAAGTCAACAAAGAAAATGAAAATAAGTATTGTTTTATGTCCGTGAAGTTAGCGGCCTTATTAGAAACACAAACGAATTTTTTTAATATGATTTATTAGTGCTTCGTTTGTGCCTGTTTGTGCTTCAACAAAATCAAATGCAACCTCACACGTTTTTGAAAAAACGGCATTTCCAGGGTACCCGCTAACTTCACGCATCATTGGAAGCACAAACAAAATTTTTGGTATGATCCGTTAGTGCTTCGTTTGTGCCTGTTTGTGCTTTAACAAAATCGATTGCGATCCACACCTTTTTGAAAAAACGGGACTTTCCAGATAACCGCTAACTTTACACATCATTGGAAGGACAATCGACATTTTTGGTATGATTTGGACTTTCCAGATGCCTGCTAACTTCAGCCATCATTGGAAGCACAAACAAAACTTTTTGTATGATTCGTTAGTGCTTCAAACGAAATTTTTTGTATGATTCGTTAGTGATTCGTTTGTGCCTGTTTGTGCTTTAACAAAATTGATTATGACCCCATACATTTTTGAGAAAACGGCATTTTCCAGGTGCCCCCTAACTTCATGCACCATTGGAAGCACAAACGAAATTTTTGGTATGATTCGTTTTTGTTGAAGCACAAACGAAGCACTAAAGAATCATACCAAAAATTTTGTTTGTGCTTCTAATGAGACCGCTAACTTCACGAACCTGGATGAGTAATGAAGGGAAAGTGTGCAGACTTAATGGGAATGAATGGGAATTTATAAAACGCATTAAATAAGCATGAAGAAAACTAAAACTTCTCAAATTCTTTAAATGAAATGGAAGACGCTATTAGGGGTGAAGGGGTACAATAGATGAAGGAAGTTGAGGAGGAGGAGTAAAGAAAATTATTGAAATTAAGATGATAGAGGGACTGGGGGTTAATAAACATTATTATAATTATTATTGATAATAAACATTAACAAATGTATATACGATACGTAGAGGTAAGCTAGAAAAAGCAAGAAGAACAAAATAAATAATTACGCAATGGGGAAGAAATATAGAAAGATAAAATTACCAGGAAAAATTAAAATTGACAGATATCTAAGCGAAAACATAAGAGAAAGAGACAAAAACCAAATGAAGCTAAGTTAGTATGTTCATATAGAATTAGAGAAAGTAGACTGGAAAAGGAATAACGGAGGCCAAAACAAAAGTGAATAATGGTGACATAATGGACGTGTACATGGTGCAGCATTATAGTATGAGATATAGAACATATCAAAAAACATATATTTACATAAATATTAGGTTGACTTAATCTTTATATTTTGAAATTGTTTGATTATACAGGGTAAGTCACTACATGTTACAAAGTACCTACCAAGTTATTTCTTCTTTAACGAAACACTTTATATATTATTAAGTATTTAAATTGTTTATTTTTACCTTTATGAAATATTGCCATTTATATATGAAATGTATAGGTACTTTTTACTTCTGATTTTAATAGTTTTTATTCACCATGCCATGAAGTTGGGTTTAATTTGCATTGAAGTGTAAGTAGTTACATAATTTGATTCTTTGATTATTATAGTCAACTAAGTGTTCGCAAAAAATAATCATTTCGAATCGCTTGCTGTAATTTGCAAAATATTGTACAATAGCAAACAAACACCGAGAATCACTTGACACCTGTTTCGTCCTTTTGGGACTTTTCAATAGTGAGAGAACTAGAGTGTAAGTTTACTATTGTACAAATGCGCACTGTCGGTTTTAATGTAAATTAATTTTCGGACCTGTTACGGTAGCACGAGTTGAAACTAGATGTAGCATGTATTTAATTTTGGCTATTTAGATTAACAAGTATGGATTCAAGTTGTTGCTATCAAAATTTAATGATTTGTCGTTTTAAAAAACAATTAAACTAGCAAGAAAGGTTTATAGCAGCGTGAATAGTAGATATAGATAGTAAAGGAAAAAATAGAAAAACAATTTAAGGATCTGAATAAATTTGTGCAGTATTGAAAAGTAAATGAATAAAAAACAAGCGTTGTACGCAGAACTCCATATCGTTCTGATACTACTAACGTGTGAGAAAGTATCGAAACGTCTAACAGCGTCAAAACGACGTACCGCGCGCACGTTCCTCTTAAGACGAGTTGAAAATGAATAAGAAAATAAAAATTTCGTTTTAGAAAAAATAGAAGAAAGGTAAGAATAAGTAAAAAAACAATTGGTGTTATAATAGAAACTGTCGAAGAAAATGGGCTGGAATTATACAAGATGTCACACCGTTTTGATGGTCACAATAAGTTCTTCGCAAGCTCAAATAGACTAGCAAACTTTATTGTACTGATAGTAGTCAACTATCATACTTACGTCAGTATAAGCGAATAGCATAAAAGGTTGACTCTGGTTTCCGATTTTGTAACTATTAAAATAAGGTACATAAGTGGATGCATTGACTTTGAAAGTTTTTTTTGACGTTTGAGACAGCGAAGTGTCTGATATTTGGGCCGATTATGTAACTACTGAAATACGGAAAATTTTGACAGGTTGCAACCGTCATCTAACGGATATTGACTTTTTCATATTTCCAATGACTCATATTAATTAAGAGCCGAAACGTCGGCAATTTCAACCGTTTCTACATCCATCAAGAAGGGGTTATAAACTAAACTTTAAATAGTAAAATCATTTTGGAGGAATTAGGAATAACATTTACAGATGGTTTATGTAAGTATTTCACCTTCGCTTTCTTACTCGCTCTCGCTTCTGATTTATCATGCAAGTAACTAATGCAACACTTAGCCCTACAAAACTTACCTTCATATTCTAAATTCTACTTTCCGATTTGATAATTTATCCTTTTAGTATTGTGTTCTTTGTTCTGCTGAAAACAATTTTTATTATTTTTAAGACAAAACCTTTAATCTTTCGCCTTTGTTAGAATTAACTGTACCGAAACAATTAACCATGTGCATGATATTTTTAGACTTAAGGTTTGGATTTGTTGGTGTGGTTAACCTGTATGTAGTACTTTTAAATTCCACTAAAAAATTGTAATTCTTTTGTTTTTTAAATTAAAGAATATACAAAATAGCCAATAGGCTGAAATATTGAGTTAAAGCATTTTTTCGAGAATTACCGTGTGTTTCCCTGTTAAACAAAACGGTTATCACCACTTTACTTAAGGTTCCGTGATCGACAGTTCTCGGTCAAATATTCGCGAAAATAAAGCGGTTAGCTGTGGTGGTATAATCTATAATAACTGTAGAAATAGATCAATACGAAAATAAATATGTCTGAATCTCAAATTAATGGTGAAAATCAAATGATAGAGAAATCATTAAACTACGAATGAGAATAATACAGTGTTGTAGTTAATTATGATCCAGTGGAAGCCAAAAGTTTCATGTGCAACTTGTTGCAACAAACCAAAAAACCGAACAGTGTAGTGTAGTAAGTGATTTAATATGGAGTACTAGGAAGGCAAGCGTTAGAGACATAGAAGCAACAGATTTTTTTCTTAATTTACGTCAACAATATTCTAATAAATTTAACTATAAAAAGACACAAAAAAAATTAAGTATGGTTAAAATTGTAAATGATATTAATGCTGTTGGGTTTGTTGTCGGGGAGGGTAAAAGCCATTGAAAAAGTTTGCTTAAAATTTGCAGAAACAATATTTAAACTACATAAAACATGTAAATACCACAGACGGGAAAAAAAAAGGATTTTCCACTGTACTACGATCTTTTACATGCTGTATTAAGTGGTAATGAGCAACACTACAAATGAGGTAAAAACTACAGGGTTCGTATTATACTTGTATAATAAATTCTTTATACTTGTAGATAGCAACTGATGATGAACTGCAACCAACAACATCAACTGCAGACATTAAGAGCAGGGTCCGTTCTCAGGGCACATCAAGAATGAAGTCAAAAAGTGTTAACAACCAATTATTTGAATTAATGAAGGAACAGCATGAAAATGATATGAAAGAAAGACGTAATCAGTTCGAGAAACTAGAAGGTACTTTGCAACAACAAAAAAAACCCCGACCCGTCAATTTTATTTCTGATGGGGACATCTTTTCAATTTTTTCAATTGCATTATTAAATTGTTACTGCAATATCTTTGGTTTTTTTTAAATGACAAATCCGCAAAAATCATATGAGGGCTCGTTTAAGGGTTTTTGTACGGTTGTTCTAGACAAACGGCCAAAGGAAACGCACAATGTGGATCTTTTTAAAGCATTTTTTGTGTCGTTTATCCGATTTTTGACAAAAAACTGTGGGTTGCCATTAAAAAAGTTTGATGTGACGTTATTTCCGTTAAAACCTGAAGTAATACTGGAATGCCGACAGGCTAAAAGATGTCACCCAACAAAAAATAAAATTGACGTTTTTTTTAATTATCAATGTGGTTGCAATTGGCTCTGTTTCGTCGGCGTTAGCTACCCAGTACTTTCCATAAATTCTCGTAAACTATTCAAAAAACCTTGAGCAATTTCGTCTCTTTTTATTTCACCCAGCCTCCTTGCCATTCTGTAATCTTTTTCATATTCATCTATATCTCTAACAACATGTTGACATTCATCATTTTGTAAGAGACAAAAGTTATGCAGTAGGGGAAGGGCGGGCAAAGTGAAATGGTTTACGTTTGAATGGCTCTTACAAAGTAAAAATAAATTTAAAAAAATTAAATCTTTGCCTATTCAACTTACATATTATTGGCCTTTATAAGACCTAAAATATTTGCACTCTCAACTAAACGTATCTGCTTAGAATCACAATATTTTTTCATGTTTGCAAAATTTTGGAGAGGGCAAAGTGGAATGCAGCAATAGCTGGAAACTTTAACACAATTAATGAATGTAGTAACACTAAAGATATTACTTCATTAACAATGAAGACATAGTTTATATTTTAACTAAAAAATAACAGAATATTTTTTCTTAAAAAAAATGAAAAGGCGCCTTTTTCTACAACAGGTAAGTTTTTGTCTACATATTAACAAGCTGGAATATAGAAAAAACCTCTTCGTAATAGTTTTGGTCCGTTTATAATCATATGGAGATCTTGATATGAATATGACAGTAGGTCTTCTTTTGCAGGCCATCGGAAATATTTTTGAGTTTTTTCCATTCTTTTAACTGTCACTCCATCAATTGCTTTTTTTACAACCAGCCCTGGGAAAAGTTGTCCCTCTATCATTTCTGATAACATAGTCCGTTTAGTAACTATTTTGTTCTCAGTTTCTTCATCTGAAAAGATTTCCTCAGAATCACTGTCGTTTAATTTAAGTCTTGTTTCACTCTCAGTATCTGAGGAAAATAGTTGTTTTTTGACCTTCCTGTTCCTTCTTCTCTTTTTCGTCCTTTTTTCTTTTGAATTCATCCATAAAATGTGTGCTGGTAGGTATAACGGTTACACCTTTACGATCCTTAGGCTTTTTGACCCCTTTGCAATTTTATTATTTCTGCTGTCCACATTTGGTATAGTTAAATGTCATGAGGTGAAACAATTTCAATTCTTGGAAGTGTTCTTGTAAGGCGGATTGAAGGAGTAGATGTAGTAGCTTGGTTCTCATTACAAAGCATTGTTTCAGCAGCTGATGTTGTAGGTTGGTTCTCATTACAAAACAAACAATTGGTTGTTTCTGTAGCTGAGGTTGTAGGTTGGTTTTCATTACTAAGTGAACGATTAGTTGTTTCAGCAGCTGAGAAAGCATCATCAGGAAAAACTCGTTGGAAAGAGTATATGCCGGTTTCTTGAAAGCCTGAAATTGCATTTTGTAAGGCGGCTGCCTTTAGATATGCTTGACCAAAAAGAGGTTCAATTTCTTGAATAGTGACCACTTTACCAGGATACTCTCTCAGTCATATCCTTACAGCCTGCTCATCGTAAACTGAGAGAGGAAACATAAACGCCACATCCAATGGCTGCAAGCGGTGAGTGCAGTGTGGAGGTAGTACTAAAATATCAACATTATTTTCCTTTGCCAAAATCATCACTTCCAGATTATTGACGTGCGTAGCATGTCCGTCAAGAATTAACAAAACGCGCTCTTCAACTGTAGGTTTGGAATATTTTATAAAATGTTTAAACCATTCCACGAATATTTCTGACTGCATCCACCCGGACTGATGTGTGAAAACTTTCGTGTTTGGAAAGAGATCTTTTTCAAACAATGGATTAGCTCAAACTCTCGGGAAAATAAGTGAAGGAGGAATGTAGTTCCCTGTAGCGCTGAAGCAAATTTCGGCCGTCATTAGTGTTCCTCTTTCAGCTGATGACAAAACACCCACTTTGTCTTCCTCTTTCAAGATATTATTTTTGGCGGTCTGTTCGGCATTGTGCTAATACCAGTTTCATCACAATTGTACACTCTATCAGGAGTGTAGTGATGTAAATCGTCTAATCCTTCAAGGAGGTCAAAAAACGTTTGTTGAACGCAGAAGCCCGTGCCGTAGATGTTTTCTTAGAAAAGTTCAGAATGTCGTCTTAGAAACCTCTTTACCCAATTCTTTCCTGCCTTTTTGTCTCGTTGATTAAAGTTGTTAGCTATTTTATTTTGTTCGGCAAATTGAAAGGCAATATACTTGAGATCTCAAATCTTTTTTTGATGCTAGATTTTCAGGTTTTTTAATCTTCGAAATAATGTTGCTACTGGAACGTGGTAATTTTTTGCAGCTGAATTAATACTGTTAGTACCTTCCCGAACTGCATTTATCGCAGCTTGCATACAGTCTTCTTCCCATGCTTGTTGATTACTTTTTCTGTTGTATTTATGAACCACATTCTTACCTGCAAAGTGTTACAAAAAACAATTCTTAAACATGGCGGGCAAAGTGAAATAATTTCATTTGGCCCGCCACATCGCATTCCACTTTGTCCACCTTGTATCAAAATAATAAAAACATAAATACCTTTTTACATAACCGTCATAACGAGACGATTATTAGTAAATATGTTCTTAATTCATTATTTTATGTAATCATTATCAGCAAATCAAAACAGGCATTATAACAAAAATGTCAGAGCATCGGAAACATCAATATTTACTTACAATTTTATGGAAGAAAACACAAAAACACGAACGACAAATATACCTTCAATAAGAACTGTCTTAATCTACAAATAAAAGGTACTAGATGGAAGCCACGGTAACAATCAAAAATTTAAAATAAAAATGTCACTTTGCCTGCCCATTTCGCTTACCCGCCCCTTCCCTACGCATGCAGCAGTTACTAGTTCAACAACCTTGCTTACGAAGTATGTGTTATTAAATTTCAATCAAGACTACCTCACTTTTAAGAAAGCAAAATGTTTTTGAATAAAAGAGAGTTTAAAAAACCTGAAATTTATTAATTGCATTTAATTTTTTTCCAAAAGTGTATTATTTTACTTTTGCATCATGAGCACATCCAGGAAAACCAGCATAAATATAAGTCAAAAATTTTATTAAAATTTCATAACGCTGTCAAATTCAAGTAGGTTTTGTGATATCGATTAATGTAAAGTCTGTATACTATTGGCGCGGAGTAATAAATCATAATTGCTTGAAATAATTCTTTATTTTCTTGTGAAAGCGGTACTTCTACGGTTAAGTAAAAACCAATAAATTCTAACCAAAATACGATCATTGTGCCGCTCTTGCAGGATATCGACTCATCTAGGGTCTGAGAACAATAGTTGTAAACACGTTGCCATCAGCCCAGGTACTGACGAAACGAGAATCATAGCCGTAGATGTGGGTATTATACCAAGATACAAAAATAATGGTATATAATACGTAAGAAGTAAAATTTGTAATGTGATCTACTATACAAATAAAATAAATAACATATAAATAATATATGACATAAATATAAAATAAAATAGTAATGCAGATATCGTCAGTACATTTATTACAATTACAATTAATTTGCGGGGACCGATTTTTAGGCATCAAAAAGTAAATTTGGCTCAATTATAAAATTATGTGGTTGTCATGGAAACTTATCAAAATGAATAGATAAAAGTAACAGGAATAAAAATGTTCATTTAAATAACAAGACATTAGTAGGTAAAATAGGTAACTCATGGTTACAATAAATGGTGTTTAGAGAGTAGAACACTGTTTCGGGCACATTACGCTTGGTCATTTAACTTTCTTCCTCGTTTCGGAATCAGAATCGCTGTCTTGTGTGTTTACTGATATAATAATTGGCTCCAATGTTATCTCTACTAAATTATCCAGTTGCCAACATTTGTCTCTTCCTTAACGACATGAGATACACAGTTCTTCCATCTTTCAGGTGTTACTTTGTTTAATGCATTTTCCAGAAGTTTTTCACGTCGTCGAGTTTAAAAGTGGTATTGTTACGAGCGACGTCACCTTTTACTTGAGCCCAAACCAACTCTATAGGATTCAGCTCAGAATTCAGGTGGTAAACGCAGTACTTCAATGCCCCGATTCTTTGCCATTTCGTCAATAACATGACGTATATACTTATTCTTATGAACTTTAACAATATCCATAATTCTCTTTTCACCATGTCATCCTCAAAAGTTATATTCTTAACAGATAACCAATCTATAATTTCTGCTTTCCTCCAAGCCTGGTAGGTAAATTTTCGTATCTTCGTGAATGGTAACTGGCGTTTTCCATAACTATTATAGATCCTTGGGGTATCAAATCTAGCATCTGCTCAAAATATTCTTCAAACATATTAGCATTCCTGTCTTCGTGGTAGTCGCCAGTTTTCTTTGATTCGAATTCTAACAAACCACCATCTACAAAGCCATCTTCATTGCCAATATGAGTAATAATTAACCGTGTTCCTTTCCCAGAAGGCGGTCGAAATCCTATCGATAGCCCTTCTATAAATCCTTGTCGAGCACTCGTAACAGTATTATCATGCCATGTTTTTTACGGTATGTCTTGCATTGATCCAGGTTTCATCCAAATAGAATATACTCCTGCCTTCACGCCTATATTTTCTTATTTCCCGAAGATAATTTCTCCTCCATGTAATAATCTCTTGTTTTTCAATTAAAACGGATCTTCTATTTATTTTCTCCCAAGTAAACTTCAACTTGCGAAGAAGTTTCCACAGTGTTCTACGACTCATTTGGGGTAGATTTTCATCCTCATTTACTGCTAGTAAAATCTTATCGATTGTAGGAATCTCTTTCCGTAAGTAGAACGAGTGAACCTTTCTACGGACAGAATTCCTCATTGCATCATCTAATTCCATCGGGCGCCGACCAGGAGATGGAAGTGGGTGAAGCACTTGTCCCAAATTTTTCTTTCCCTCACTAGTTTATAAATGGTGGATTTTGATATTCCGTCATTGCAGAACATAATCCTACAATATCATCGACACTTTTTGCAGGGTGTTGACATCGAACAGCGTCATGCACATTTAAAATTATAATTTTTTATTAGCAGATAACGCACCACTTTTAACACGTTTTGCTGGTGAAAAGTGTTCCATTTCAAAATTATTTGCACTAACACACAAACAAACAAACAAGCCGATTCATTGCTAATAACAAACTAAACATATTTTTCATTTAGAAAGTATACGAAGCCCTTCGGTCAAACAACTAATTATCTGTAATCTTTCGCAGAAATTACAACCCGTCTGCCGTAATGACTGCGCTAACGACCCCACTTTACCTGATGATAATAATCAACACATTTTGACGCTAAAGAATAATTGTTTTAAAATTACTTTATTTAGCTATATCGATTCTTAATTGTAATAATAAGAAACAAACCACATAATAGTAAATAATTTTTTTGAAATATTCCACAGTTTAATAAGATACAAATAGATTCATAACTTTTGTAAAACTCAGTATACGGACCTATATAAAATTAAAATTTAAAATAGACAAATTGAGAAATGACACATTTGTCATTTATCGATTTTAGAGTTTAATTTTATATTCAAATACTGTGTTTTCCAAAGTTTTGTATCTATTTATATGTTATTAAACAGTGGAATATTGCTGAATAAATTATTTACTATGAAAAATAGATTCCACAAAGTAAGGATTGAAACAATAAAAGAAACCACATAATAATTCATATCAAGGTAGATTTTACTATTATAATATATTTACCTACTAAAAATATGATTTTCCAAACGTATCAGGTACCTACGCCACTGCAATACGGGAGATTCGATAATTCTGACAGGTTTATTACTCCGCGCCAATAGTATACTGAGTATAGCTATCATTTTGGTCTAGAGGTACTTTTAAGTTGATGTGTGTTCCATCTATTGCACCTGGGACACCGAAATTTGGAGTTATAAATTCAAAACATAAAAGTTCAAATTCCACAACAAAACTACCTGGATACCGGTGAAATCCATTTTGGATTAATATTTGATCTTTTTCAATTACTGGCCACACAATATATTTAGCTTTGAGATAAATAATAACATATAAAAATGCATTAACTAGTTGCATTACAGTCGAGGGAACTATACGAAGTCTGTCCGCTATAGGCACCTTTCGACAAAAACCACAATGTAATTAACAATCCTTTCTCAGTATTCACAGGATAATTGCTCCAAGAGATTTTTTTGTAATTCCATTAAAAAAAACTGCTAAAACTCGACTTTACCTAGAACAACAACCTAACATTTCTTGAACCGTTTGTAACTCTCATGTTGACCACGGGCAGTATTTCAGTTCCCGGTGTATGAATTGTTTGACGTCATCATTGTAGTCCCCTCCGCCCGTTAAGTTGCGAAAACGTTCCGGTTACAAAAATTGAGTTCCCGTTGCTTCACGGCAAGCTGGCGAAAAATTGCTTTTTACTTTTACTTTTATTTTTTTCTCCAATAGAGTTTTTAGCGGGAATTTAAAAGTACTACAGGTTAACCACGCCAACAAATCTAAACCTTGAGTCCAAAAGTTTCATGCATTTGCGTCATTATGAATTATATGAATATTGATTATCTTTCTAATTTGGACATATAATGCGTCGTTATTCATAATTAAAGTAGGTGTCAAAATGATACTATTTGGCAACTTCTCAAAATTTCATTCTCTTGTCAAATTTTGTCAGCGGTTTTAAAATTGGTAACTACAAAAGCACGAATGATTTTCAATTATTAAACTTTGAACTTGAAATAAGTTTAATCTCATCCTAATGTTTTTTTTAATTAGAACAATCTTGTACGTATCCAGTGTTGAGTCGTGGACACTTCGCAGAATGGACACAACGCCGAAACTTGGACACAACGTCGAAACGAATTATTGGACATATCGCCGAAACTGGACACAACGCTGAAATCACCTGCTGGACATATTGTCGAAGAGTGGACACAACGTCGAAAAGCAAAAGCTGACACTACGTAGATCGGATATTAATTAAAACATTTTTTTAAAGAAAACAAATGTAATAACTGTAACCTATCAACCAACATTGTTTACCGGATCACATGAAAACAGCTTACATTAATTAAAACAAATTTACATAAAAAAAGTTGTTAAATACCCTACTTAAGATTAATCCCTCTTAACACGAAAAACACGTCAGTTTCTGTTTTTCGACGTTGTGTCCAGATTCGACAATATGCCCAATTACTGATTTCGACGTTGTGTCCATTTTGTGTGATTTTGGCGTTATGCCCAGTTTCGGCGTTATGTTCAATAATTCATTTCGACGTTGTGTCCAAGTTTCGGCGTTGTGTCCATTCGACGTTTTGTCCATTCGTCGAAGTGTCCGGATCCCTCCTATGAGAAAATACATTGTTTTTGTAACTCATGCGCCTTTTGTCAGTGGTTACATAAATATGACAACTTTACTCAAACCATTTAAAACAATCAGAACATCAGATTTTAGCCAGCAATTAATAAGTGGTAATCAAAACTTTCAGTAATAGCTGATAATCACGTTCGATACCCATTCTACCTAGTAGACACAAAGTCCCTAGTTTTTTTCAGTCAGAATTATTACTATAACCTACAGAATTCAACTCTTGAAATCGTGATTTTTGATAATCACATGAGTTCATTCACTCACCGTTTTGTCCAATTAATATTTGATATGTTTCGTCTTTCTTCGTGTATCTTATTCTAATGTTTTTTTATTAGTAACTAAAACCAATCAGAACATCACATTTTATTTCCAAACCAATCAGAAACAAATTGCAGCCATCCAGCGTGTAATTAATAAGTGATCGGTAAACTGGCCACCGCCGGCGCGCTGGTTCTATTTGAGTGACGGCGAGAGACTGTCGATCCAATTTTAGAAGATTTTTAGCCAAAATAAGACCAAATTTCTCTACTATATGGAGGTGATGCTGTTACCAAAGAGCGATAAGTTGTAGATTCATCACATTATTGATTAACAGCTCCACTCACGCTTCATAGGCATTATATCTAGAGACATAAGAGTCCAAGTTTTTACCAACTTGAAATCGTGATTTTTGATAATTATATGAGTTGATTTACTCAACACTTTGCCAAATAATTTAATTAATATTTGATATGTTTCGTCTTTTAACTCGTGATTATCGATAATCATTATTTCACTCATATTACACTTGAGAATTAAGATCATTTTGCATGGTGCTAAATTATCGCAGTAATTCTTTCTAATAGAAATAGACTACGTAATAAATTAAATCAAATTGTCTATTTAAAAATGAATTTTCCTTTTGTGGAAATCTCATGTTGAATACAACTCGTGGTATCACTGTGACAACTGTGTACTCGTACTCAAAATTTTTAAAAATAACTCGTCATACACAGTTATTATCTAAAGCATGATAATGATAACGAATTTGTATTATGATAGGTATACCAGGAGCTTTAATCGATATGTTATTTTTTTTAGTTTTTTTATTTTCTAAAATGGATAGTTTTCTTTTTTAAATTGTACTGTGAAGAAAAAAACAAATAACTGTTACATTTCTTGAACCAATTATAATTAAGAATGTCTTTGAAAATTTAAATAAGCTGGTATTCAGAAAAGAAGACAGTTGCGTCATCACTTTGAATAATTTGTAAAGACAACTTAATCGTGTCACTTGAAAACGATAGAGAGGGAGAACTACCGATTATCTTTTATCTTTGATTTATGCAAATATGGTGATGAGGAACTGTCAAGCTAAAAACCATTAAATAGATTTTTGATTATGTGTACGTGCGAATAGAAGCAAGGAGATGCTAATAAAATAAGTCGTAAAATGATTTCTTTACTAAATCACTTTGATTTTATACAGTTTTCCAAACAAAAGAATTAATATACATTTTATAAACTCTTTTAACTAAATCACATCACATTCTTAATCATTACTTATAATACTATAATCATCATATACATAACTTACTGTACTAATCGATTATAATAATGTAACTATTGCTCATTACGTCAAACTAATCTAAATTTGTATCATTTTTTTGTTTCCTGGACTGCAGTAAGCATACATTATTTGCTTAATTAGATCTTTACAAGCAAAACAATGTGAATATCATAAAATACGTAAAAAATTATTTTTTTTACATTAATTTTTTTGGTTTGTTATTGATGGTATAGGTATGTACAACTATGTCAGCGCATGGGAAAAATTCTTCACTATTTACAATGGTAACTTTATTGTATTTTAAATGGAAAATACGAGGAGTAGTAATAATAAGTAAATTGCACATTAAAATTAAATACAGACAATAATATCAATTAGCATTACGCGTGTTCTTTGGACGAACTGTTTATATTTTCTGGCGTATCTTGCTTTCGCTGAAATGCTTGAAGAGTTAACGGCGGTAATAAAGGAAAGCTTAATCCACTAGCTAGACCCGCTGCTTGTTGAAAATTCGCTACATGTTGAAGGCTTTGCAAAAGCGCTGCGGAATGTTCTTGAGCTTTACGACGCAGTTCAGCTACACTAGAAGATCTATGATCGTTGTCGGGGGACGTTGATGGGTCCGACACGGAAAACGACCCCATACTAGTAATTGGTTTAATCGGACAACACGAACATAATCCAGGAAAACCTGCGAAACAAATCAATATGAAAATTAAATAAATTATTAAACAGTTAATTATAACACAACCGCCTCCTAATCTCGAAAATTTGCAGTTCGCATAGTATAATAACATTAATTTAAACTTATATCGGCAATATAGCTAATTTTGTTCCACTCAACACCTGAGATCTGATAATACTTTTAAAGTTTAAACTCAATAAAAGCTTTAACTTTACTTTAGAAATTTTTCTTTGATCAAATTATAATAAAATTTGTCACCGAAATGTTGTTTTTTTTTCTTGAAAACATAATGCGCTCTAAAAACTTTTTGTTTTTCTTTTAGTTTTTACCTTTTAGTCCTGGAAACAAGGGCGGCGAAAATTGGGACGATATATGCGACGCTAAGTGAGGTGGAAAAAATAAGGGGGGCGTATTTCTTGATGTTACGTTTCCATCTATTACCGGACGAAAACCCGCAGCACTGAAACAAAATAAATCCTGTTTTAATTATGATCCAACTTTATTTTGGTTGAGTATGTACTCGAGTTTCTTTTAGTGGCGAATGAAATAGTATGAGATTTACATCAAGTACTATAATTAAAAGCTTTGTGAAACGGAAACATTTAGAGTAGAACACAAAGTATTGACGGATTTTAGATTATTGTACGTAAAAAGTTATAAGAATCAAATAAGTTAGGTATGTCCAGGTTTGACAAACCAAAAATATGGTTAATGAATTAAAAAAAAAATCTACAGCAAATAAGTTTGGTGCGCCATCTAGTGCCATAACATCGTGCTATTGTAGCACGACCTGATAGTAATTCTGTTGGTAAATGTTCGAATCATTAATTGATAGGAAATATTATTATTAAAAAAAATACATATTTGTATCATAAGTTCTAAACAGCATTTTTACTAGTACGAGTGCAAACTAATTTTAAAAACTGGTGGTGGTAATATATCCATCCAATCACAACTTGCAGATCCATACCGAGTAGAAAAAAAAAAAAAAAAAAAAAAAAAAAAAAAAAAAAAAAAAAAAAAAAAAAAAAAAAAAAAAAAAAAAAAAAAAAAAAAAAAAAAAAAAAAAAAATATAAAAAAAAAAATAAAAAAAATTTTTAAATTCAAAAAAAAACAATTTAAAATTTCTAAAAAAAAAAAAAAAACAAACAAAAAAAAAAACACAAAAATTGTTTTTTTTTTTTTTTTTTTTTTTTTTTTTAAATAAAAAAAATTATTTTTAGGCACTGCTTATTTTTTTAATATAAAAAAAAAAAAAATAATTTAGGGAAAAAAAAAAAATTTAAAAAAAAAAAACGTTTTTTTTTTTTTTTTTTTTGTTTTTATTTTTAAAAAAAAATTTTTTTTTTTTTTTTTTTTTTTTTTTTTTTTTACGATACACAATCGTGTTATTCTACTGTTTCATTTTGACAGTTTTACATATTAATTGTAATTTCTCGGTGAGTTATGAGTTTTGATATAAATAAAACTTCAGTAAAAAATCAGTTTAACTTTTATTAAAAAAATTTAAAATTTGAATTAACCACAAATATTTAAATTTGCCACCAAAATATGTTTTGCTTGGCTTGTACTTGTCAAATAACGACGCCACCAGTTACGCCTTCTCGGGGCTCTTGTTTTTATCTGTGAGTTGTACTAAATTTTTTAATTTTTTTTTATATAACGGGTTTTACAAAGTTTAGGTTAAATTTAAGGTATTTTCTATCAATTTGTAGGTTATATTTACTAACTTTCAATGCAGAGTTCTACGCCACCACGCGTTATTTTGCTGTACTCATTGTTGTACACTGTTAGTGGTTATGTAACAAACGAGTGTATTAATAAGAGCGACTAACAATCAAGATATTTTTGATAATCAAGATAATGTTTGAGATTGTTAATCGCCGTTTAATTCAAGAGTTTTTTGTAATTGCGTAACATAACCTAACTTCTGTGCTTTTACTTTTTTGTGACTTTTATTTGATTATTCTTTGCCTTTTCGTCCTTTGTATGGCTATTTGACAACAGTATTTTAATGAAGGTCACTAAGTTGATGGAGAATTGAGGTACTGAATTCCAATTGTTGCGTCGAAATACAATAGTTTTCATCACAGCAAAACAAAGTGTATAAATCTTTTTTGTAAGAACGGATTGGTCCTTATTCAAAATAGTGATGCACCTACAAAGACCGAACGAAATGGTTGACAATGTTTGATAAATGATACAAGAAGTCCAAGTACATCTCTACGTTGCTGTAAACAAGTTGAACTTTTAATAATGACATACCAAACAAACATATTCATTCATATCGCTATTGTGTACAAGTGGTCCACCAAATTATTGAGACAGGATTGATTGTCCTGCATGTGTTCAGCTTAAGATTCTTTAACGATGAAGCTTGATTTCACCTTAATGTTATTTCACACAAATGCGCATGTAGAGTTTATAAAAAAACATTTTCTTAAAGTGGTTCCACTATACCTCCAAAGAAATTTTGAGGAATCGGAATGTTTATCGGGCCATTCCTTTTTATAGTTTTTGTTTTTCTTATAACCCTGCTTAAAGAATTTAACTTTTAAACAATGAGTAAACAACTGAGTGAGACAACAGTTTGTAAAATAGATAAGCTAAACACACTTAAATGTTATTAAATGTTGTGTACAGTACAAAAATGTCTCAAAGTTTGTGTGAACAAATTGAAGATTTATTACAACTGTAAATTAATGTTGATTCGTTATTATTAAAATTTGCTTTGCTACAAATTAAGACAGATTTTTTATTTACATTGTATTTGATTGACCGATAAAATGGCGACTTTAGGTATACATATGTATGCTTAGTTGCCTATACTAAAATTTTTCGTTAATAGAAAATCGTTCATTAATAGGAGTCATTAATAAACGATTTTTGTTTACGTTAATGTAAGTCATAAATGCACGGTCAACGGAAAAATAATTAAATCAATTCAACTTCCAGATCTGTCCAGTATTTTTATTTCAACACTCGTTAGTCTAAATTCATAATAAGATTAGCTTTTTTTTTAAATTTTGTTACTTGTATTTCTAAACTACAGTACCAAAGTATTTGTGCGTTGACAAGTTAATCAATAACTAGCAAACCCGTTTGTATTGCATACAAACTAATTTATTTACAGAGATAGTAGTTATAAAAAATTGACACAGCATAATAATATTAACATAAAACTTCACGATAAACAATATTTCTAGTTGTAAAGCTTCCGTCCTCCATTACTTTTTTTCAGCATATACGAATTATACATAATACATGTGCCATACATACGTTATGTCCGAACAGTAACCTTTGACCTTATTTGACCTCCCATTAGATATTTTTTTTTTAAATACACGTTAATACTTTTCTTAAGTTATAACGTAATTATATTTCAAATATGAAGCATTTTGGATGCGTAGTAACCTTTGACCTTATTTGACCTCCCATTAGATATTTTTTTTAAATACACGTTAATACTTTTCTTAAGTTATAACGTAATTATATTTCAAATATGAAGCATTTTGGATGCGTAGTTTTTGAGTTTTGTCTATCAAATGGTACAATATAGCCAATTTTCAACTTTGACCTGAGTTTAAAAATAGACAATTATAAATTTTGAAATGTACTACCCTTTAGACACTTCCCCATTTAATTGCGAGTTGAATGATACCACATTTGTCTGGATTAACCCAGAAACAAAAAGCCTTAGCGTTTACAGTCCCAAAAATCTTTAGTAATTAATATATAGATGATGCACCTACAAAGACCGAACGAAATGGTTGACAATGTTTGATAAATGATACAAGAAGTCCAAGTACATCTCTACGTTGCTGTAAACAAGTTGAACTTTTAATAATGACATACCAAACAAACATATTCATTCATATCGCTATTGTGTACAAGTGGTCCACCAAATTATTGAGACAGGATTGATTGTCCTGCATGTGTTCCAGCTTAAGATTCTTTAACGATGAAGCTTGATTTCACCTTAATGTTATTTCACACAAATGCGCATGTAGAGTTTATAAAAACATTTTCTTAAAGTGGTTCGACTATACCTCCAAAGATATTTTGAGAAATCGGAATGTTTATTGGGCCATTCCTTTTTTTATAGTTTTTGTTTTTTCTTATAACCCTGCTTAAAGAATTTAACTTTTAAACAATGAGTAAACAACTGAGTGAGACAACAGTTTGTAGAATAGATAAGCTAAACACACTTAAATGTTATTAAATGTTGTGTACAGTACAAAAATGTCTCAAAGTTTGTGTGAACAAATTAAAGATTTATTACAACTGTAAATTAATGTTGATTCGTTATTATTAAAATTTGCTTTGCTACAATTAAGACAGATTTTTTATTTACATTGTATTTGATTGACCGATAAAATGGCGACTTTAGGTATACATATGTATGCTTAGTTGCCTATACTAAAATTTTTGTTAATAGAAAATCGTTCATTAATAGGTGTCATTAATAAACGATTTTGTTTACGTTAATGTAAGTCATAAATGCACGGTCAACGGAAAAATAATTAAATCAATTCAACTTCCAGATCTGTCCAGTATTTTTATTTCAACACTCGTTAGTCTAAATTCATAATAAGATTAGCTTTTTTTTTAAATTTTGTTACTTGTATTTCTAAACTACAGTACCAAAGTATTTGTGCGTTGACAAGTTAATCAATAATACCAACAGACCATAAAAATAGTAATCTTTTTGCAAGCCTAAGTAAGAAAACGGTTAGTATTCTACCTGCTTAATGTAAATGCAAGATTGTAGTTATCTAAAGAAACAAAAACAATTATACTTTGCCGCCATCGCAATAATTGATTCTGAAAGAAATTTGTTGTTTTTTCAGAAAAACTTTGTATGATAAATAACATTTTGCCTCAAAAGTCAAAAGTCGTACTTATTTTCAAAGAGGCGGATGATGGTATACAACATGCACAGAAGTGATCTATTTAATAATCAAAAGTTGTAGTCATTCACAGCCAAACCGCATTTGTAGTTTTGCTTAGTTCTCCAATTTTCAAGTAATAAGAAAATAACAATATATAGCAATTAGAGTTGTAAGGATATGCACATAAGACAAAATTGTGTGTGCTTCATGCGCATATTGTCACGTGATAGATCTTTACGTTCTGCGATTGCTATACCCGCTTTGTGATATACTCCGATTATACAATATTCACATTAGCTACGTTTTTTATTTGATGTTTAACGAAACTGCACAACAACACTAAAGTAGCAGATTTACAAAAACAATTTTTAAAAATTTCTACGTCAGAACGGTATTTTAATTTTACCGTCAAACAATTGCTTTCCTAAAACAGATATGACCAATTTTCAAAATGAATACTGGATTTATTTAGTGTGCATAGGTGTACATTATACAGGGTGTTAATTAAGTATTTGTACAAACTTTAAAGTGTAAATCCTTGACTAATTTTAATATAAAAACCTTATATGAACATGGGTTTGCAACGGCTTGGTTTATGAGATATAGGGCAACCAAAAAATATTTTATTTAAAAATATTATTTTATTTGATGGTCATTTTTAGCAATTATTGTAAATGTTAGTAGCTAGTTTAGTCTTACTCTTGTAAATGATCTAAGTTTGTTATCTGATAATATAATCAATAAAAGAAAATTTTTTTGCTTATTTTTCAAAAACTCGGAAATGATTCAACTTAAAAACGCAGGTTTAACTTCAAACCCGTTTTTATCTAAAACGGTTGCTTTTAGCGACAAATACTAAGAGTAGCTTTATGTAAAATTGAATGGGGAATAGGTCTGCATAATCAAAAATGACATACAATGCGACAGAAAAAGTTATGGTTAATTAAATACGGCGCCCTCTAACGTCAAACAAGAAACTAAGTTAATATTTGAGTTTCTAGTCACCAATATATCCAGTATCCCTAATTTCGTCTCTAATTGCCATGTACTTAACAAAAATATAAGCAAAAACCAAATAAAATGTTTTTTTGGACGCCCTGTATCTCTGAAAACAAACCGTTGCAAACCCTTGTTTTTGTATTAACTTTAATGTTAAAATTAGTCAAAGATTCACCCTTTAAAGTTTGTATAAGTACTCAATTAACACCCTGTATAATTAATTAAAATAAACTTTCAGCATCTTTCAATACTTTTTTATTTATTTACTTAACTAGTAAAGTTAACAGTTTACATTTGCTTTTATAATGGCAGTTAAACAAACAAATAAAAATTAGTTCCAATAAATTTGTCTTTAAACCTCCATATAATTTAGCAAATATTTCTGACTTAATTACAAATAATCGTCTGAAATAAAAGACATCTAAAAACTAGTATGATCTTACAGCAAAATATACATAGGAAAAACTAAAGTGAACAGATTTTAATAAAATCAATTAAAAGTAATTTTAAAAGATAGCTTGTCATGGGAATTATGTTTAACTTATTTTCCTCATAACTCTTCAAAAATGACGTAATAGAAGAATCACAATGCTCTTAGCTCATCTGTATAACGATTTTTCAAATTATAACACGATTCCAGATTTTACTTGGGCATAATAGTAGGAATAGTAGTAGTTCAAAATTCGAATGATCAGTTGGTTTAAGAAAAAGTATTTCAATGCAATAAGTATGTTAAAATATAAGTGAATAGCGTAATTATCGAGTTGCATCATTCTTGCGTGTCTTTTATTAACAATATTTTTAAGAGTAATAATTGCCCAAACAAATTTATGAAATAAAAGTTGTAAACTTTATTATCAATAACTTTTGTTTGATCTATTTTTAAAAAAGCAATTTTTTTCTCTTTTACAACAAAATTTCAGTCTTAAAAACATGTGCAAGGAAGCAAGCTCTTGATTTCATCTCAAAGAAGCCGTACTAACCGCTTAACCCTGTCACAAGAGTTATGTTTTGTTAAACAATTACGTACAGTTAAAAAAGTATTGGGTTTTACTGAATTTTAAATAAATTAAATCTTTTTATACACCGGTATGATGCCGTAACGGCCTAACGCCGAACCGTGGTGGCGAAATGATCTGACAACGATACAGCGATGGCAAAATAGCAACTGTGAAACATCGTCGTTACTACTTGTTTTTGGTCTTCTGTGTACTAAGGGACGAAATAAAAAATGCAAAAACCTCGTGTTTATGTTGATATATTAGCTTCTATTCATTTTGTTATCAATGTGTATTTTTTATTGGACTGTTGGTTTTCTAATTCCAATTGATAGGATTCTAATCTTTAACTTCCTAGTGTTTGAACCTATAGTCAGGAAAACAGTAGCTTTGCACAGAATGTTGAATGTTCCATATTAACTTTCTTCAATTATTATTTAAAATACACCTACGAGTGAACAAATAATTATCCTATATATTAATACGTGTTTGATCTGTGAAGCCGGTCAGCTGATCCCTCCCTTAATTGTTAACCACAATTAAAAATATATATCGCAAATATAGGGATCGAACCCACGATCATTGCGTTATTAGCACGACGCTGTAACAACTGAGTGAATCGGTCTCTTGCCTGTGGAGTGTGTTCTGTTTTTATATAAGAAAGATGTTCGACGCTTACACAAGGTTTATTATAAATTTATTATGATTGCAGATCAAATGATAATTGATATTTTTTGATTGACTATGTTTAAAGTATTAAACATAAAATCTCCACAAGCTTGCATAGACTTATATCAGTAATTAACATCATATTGAGTAGTTCATAATGCATTCAGTAATTGAATTTTAACCGCTTGCATTTTTACAATAGGTTACCATTACAGAACAATAATTGTAACTTTATAATGTTGAAGACGGTTAATATACAATTTAAAATGTATAAATGCTTAATTAAAATTTAAAATAAATATTATACAACGTTAGTTGTTGGTCCCTGACACTACCATAGATTCTGGTACCGTTTAGGTGGCTAGTGGCTTTTTCAGACTACTTATCAAAATTTTTATTTATTACAAGGTTAGGTGTATATAAACAATAAACAAAAATTAATTTTTTAAATATTTCAAAATGCCTGCAATAATTCAAAACCTTTGCAGTGCCGTAGGCGCACCCGAGCCACTAGTATTACATACATGTACATTGTACGTACAGAGTTATTCACTATAAATTACCCACCCCTTATTATCGTTATTATTGCTTGTAGAAAAAAAAGTTATATATGAAAGTTGTATGGTTCTAATTGAATTTTCTTAAAATGCTATCAATAGTTACTCGCCGTTTACAGAGCAAAACAAAAATATGATGTATTTTTTTGATGTAACACCCTGTATATTACATTTTGGAAATATCTTTTTTCTTATTTCAAAACTATATCAAATATTGTCTTTATATTGAGCCGTTATTAAGTTATTAACCGTAGAATTGTTAAAATTGTCAATGTTAAGAAAATTCAGTTAGAACCATACATCTTTTTTTTCTACAAACAATAATAAAGATAATAAGCAATTAATTTATAGTGAATGACCCTGTATGTAAAGATAGAACTAATTAATATTTATAATTAACACGTAATTTTGACAAATCGACTATAATTTATTTATGATACGGTTAAATACTGTTTGTTGTGAGGTCCGTTTAGTTGAGCGTACCCATATCAAGAATTTTTATGAAAATAGTACTGCTAATTAATGCTAAATTTGTGCTAATTTGTACCGCAATTATTATAATTTGTGTTGTTCTCGTGTAAGAAATAAGTAGCGGGTACGCCCAAGTTCTCAATGGACGTACCCATGTTCAAAAATCCATCGAAAGTTAGCAGGATAATTAGTGCTCAATTTGTTCTAGTCTGTGACATAAATATTATAATTTGAGATGTTCTTCCAAATGAGATATTACAAAAAGTAATGGGTTTGCCCAAGTGCACGATCGACGTACACATATTCAAAAATCCATCTAAAGTTAGCAGCATAACTAGTGCTCAATTTGTGTTAATTTGTACCATAAATATTACACTTTGTGCTGTTCTCCCAAAAGAGATATTACAAAAAGTAGTGGGTACTATACCAAGTGCACTATAGACCGATGTTCTAGAATTCATTTAAAGTTATCAGAATAATTAGTGCTTAATTTGTGCTAATTTGAACCAAAATTATGGTTATTTGTACTGTTCTCTTGAAGGAGATATTAAAATAGTCATAGGGCATTAGTTCTAAAGTTAACATAATGATTAATGCTCAATTTCTGCACATAGTACTACTAAATTGAGGATTGTTTTCATTTTTTATCAAATTTTGGAATAAGATTACTATGATCCAATTAATTTTTATTTAGGTTTTTAAATAATTTCTACACACATTATGAGTTGTGCCATTAAATTATGTCATAGAAAAGCATTAATTTATACATTTTTTTCATTTCTTTATTTAGAGTGAAATTGTCTTAAAAACCATATTTACCTATGACTTTAAATACTTTATTTTTAATCAAATTTCGGAATAAGACTACTTTGGTGAACTAAATTTCTGCGATATTATTTTTAATTAATGCACGACAAAAAATTATGTGACCAAAAAAATTAATAGTGTTGGCATCACTTGAAATAACACGTGCGCATTTGACTCTATGGTACAGCTTATAACAGTAGCCATAATATGCAACAACAGACTATACTGTGTGTCTGAAATTGGTCACAACAGTATTGGGATTTTGCCTAATGGCATTGACAGAGAAGCGTTTCAATGAGGAAAGTTTAAGCCAATTATGTTTGTAGAATAATAACGCTTAAAAACCGTTTTTAAAATTTGTAAAGACATCTGTAAAGCACTTTTTTAAGCTAAATTGCAGTGTGTACTCTGTATTGTCCTACAACGTTTCGGGTATCTGGAAACATCGTTAACTTTATTTTTTTGAACAACCGCTATATTAGATTTTTTATTTATTGAACAGTACATAATTTTTTCTTAATCGTGTGCTAAGCATTAATGCAAGAAAATCAGGATTATAACCTAATAATAAGGAAAAACATATTAGAAGAAAATTGTTTTACAACGCAAAAATATGAAATAAAAGCTAAATTTAAGTAAGTAACAATATCCGTTCTCTTCAATTCTAATAAAAATTTTAAACCTCTAATAAATATCAAAAATTACTTAAATTGATTGATAATCAAATAATCTTGAAAAAAATATTTTTTTTTATTTTTAGGTTAGAATCCCGACTTTCTTGCATTACTGTTTATAACACGATTAATAAATAAAAATTCAATATGACGACCGTTAGAAACATCAAAGTTGACAATGTTTCCAGAAAACCGAAACGTCGTAGAACAATACTGAGAACACTGTGCAATTTAAATTAAAAAGTTTCTTTAAAGATATTTTTACAAATTTCAAAAAATATTAAAAAATAACAAAATTATATCGACTTTTCAAAAATATAACATTTCACTTTTTTAAGATATCTGGCAACACTGTACTTATATAAAAGTTTTTTAAGCGTTATTATTCTACAAACATACTTTGCTAAAACTTTTCTCATTTAACCGATTCTCTAGCTCTAATATTAGGCAAGATCCCTTTTCTTTTTTTATAATTTTAAAAAAAAATTAAAATTTTTTTTTTTATATGTTTTTTGTTTTTAGAAATAAAAAAAAAAATTTTTATTTGTTAATTTTTTTTAAGTTATTTTATTTTTTTTTTTTATTTTTTTGTTTTTTTTGTTTTTTTGTATTGTGATGTATGGTGCCCCAGATAAGTATACTTGTATAGTGTGGTAACAAAACCGTGTGCAATTGTGGATTGGTTCGTCTTGGCAAAGTATTTGCTTTAAGGTTTTGGGAAAACTACTAAAACTAAATTGTCAACTCCTACAAATCTTAGTCTTTATATTTAATAATAATGATTAAGTGTGTAAACTTTATAAAAGGTAAATAAGAACATAAAATATAACAACACAGCCATTGCATGACGACATACAATGGGCCGGTGCAAGCGCCAGTCACGACAATGACGAAAAAATAGTAGGTTAAAGAAATAGCAAAACAAAATAATGGAAAAACAGATAATCATGACAGAGAATACAAAATATTGCTGAACTTCAGATGTCTTATTAAAATCTACCATACGAACCAAATAAAATAAAACCCAATTTACAACAACTTCATACGTAATCTGTTAAATTATTTTCTTGTGGTGAATTACTTATTAGATTGTTACATCACATACTTGTTAAAAACTACAAACAAAAAAAAAAAAAAAAAAATTCAAACAACTTTTACTGGATCTAAATTCTACTTCTTCAATTGTGCACACTATTAATTTTGCTGTTCTGGTAGTTTTTCATCGTTCCCCATTTTTTAATTATGTACCATAAATTTTAATGGTTTCTTCAAATTGTCTGTCAAATCCATGCTAGATTTCTCTATGACTAATACCAAATGTGCCTTTTGATTCGAAACACAATATTCCCTAGTATACCTTAAAAATTGAAACTTTTGATTAGCAATTGTAAACTTAAGCTCTCTATAATTCTAGTTTTCATTCATTTCTTGGCATCATTAACAGGCATTATTTAAAAACAATATCGCTGAAAATCATTTGGAGCATAGTAATCTTGTTCCGAAATTTGATAAAAAATGAAAAAATTCCTCAATTTAATGGCACAACTCTATTATATGCAGAAATTGAGCATTAATCATTATGTTAATTTTAGATGGATAAGTTTATAGTGCACTTGGGCGTACCTATGACTATTTTAAATAAGCCCTTTAGGAGGATAGTACATATAACCATGATTGTGATTCAAATTAGTACAAAATAAGCACTAATTATTTTGACAACTTTAGATGAATTCTAGAACATGAGTATATCGTGTACTAGGGCGTATCCACTACTTTTTGTAATTCCTGTTTTGGGAGAACATTACAAATTGTAATACTTATTGCACAAATTAGCACAAATTGAGCACTAATTAGCAGTACTATTTTTATAAAAATTCTCAATATGGGTACGCCCAAGTAAACAAACACTTAGTTGTGTGCACACATCCATATTAATAATTGAGTTAATTCTCCTGGTGTTCTCCTTCTATACACACCGTGGGGTGTGCTTGACCTCAAGTTATGATAGCTAGATTTCTTGGGCATGCCTCCGGCCAAACACGTCTAATAAAAACACTTTTCCCCACTCATGTGGTGGGGCCTAGAAGGGGCCTATTTTTAAATACGACCACCTATCGAGTAATACCTTAAAATGACGGGCTGACCAAGACGGTTTCCAATAAGCACGACAAAATTTTTTAAAATATATTTTTTCAAAAAATGATTGAGTTAATTCTCCTGGTGTTCTCCTTCTATACACACGGTGAGGGTGTGCCTGACCTTAAGTTGTGATAACTAGATTTTTTGAGCATGCCCCCGGCCGAACGACGTTTAATAAAAACACTTTTCCCCAGTCATGTGGTGGGGCCTGGGGAGCACCTGTTTTTTAAATACGACCACCCATCGAGTGATACGTTAAAATGCCGGGCTGACCAAGACGGTTTCAAATATGCATAACAAATTTTTTCCAAAAAAATTGAGTTAATTCTCCTGGTGTTCTCCTTCTATACACAGCGTGGGAGTGTGCCTGACCTCAAGTTGTGATAACTAGATTTCTTGGGCATGCCCCCAGGCCAAACAACGTCTAATAAAAAAAAATTCCTACTAATGTGGGTGGGGCCTGGGGGAGGGGCGCTTGTTTTTAAATACGACTACCCATCAAGTGATACCTTAAAATGACGGGCTGACTAAGACGGTTTCAAATATGCATGACAAAATTTTTTCAAAAATACCTGAAAAGGTGTAGTCGTAAAAAAAAACGTTTCCCGGCCCTGGGTGGATATGACTTAATCCAGCAGACGCCTCTGACACCTCACATACTTATTTATATGAAAAGATATTTTTATTAACAGTGCTATATGGGTTCTCAATAAAGTCGTCCGCCGGTCTGTAGACCGGCTTTTAATCTAGTCTGAAATAAATTACGATGTTTTATTTAGTTGGTATAATTTTGCATAACATGAATTAGTTTTATTTTTCTTTGCTATTTTTAACACTATTGACCACTCTTGCCAATGCTAGAGGTTTTATAGCTTCTTCTTGGTGGGTAAACTTTTTCTTTTTCAAAAACTTTTTAATGTTGATTCTAATAACTGAAACTAATGTTTTTCTGTTGTACGTTTGAATTTGTATTTGACAATTAACACATGATTAATATTTCTAAATGTGAATGTACCTAAATTGTCCTATGAAATTGTACATTTACACAACTGAAAAGTAAGTTCATTTGAAAATAATAAAATTAAAGGTGTTAGTAAAAATTAATAAAGATTATGGTACAGTTTATTATGATTGTGTTAGTTAAAATTTGAAAAAAAAGATTAAAATTAACGAGACAGGACGTACGTCAACGATCATCCGTTCCAGACAAAAACCTCTTAAATATTTATGAAAATGATGCAATAAATTATTGAGTAAAATAGGTAATTAACACATTAGCATTAACGATTAGTACTAGTGAAATCACTGGAAAGGTTTTAAATAATACATAACTCCCATCCTCCATAAATTTAACATTAAATTTATAGCTGAAGGATTAACTCTTCCCGTAACACCTGCGGTAATTACATTAATGTTGCTGCTCATAAATAAGTAAAGATCGAATTAGACTGAATGTGCAATTAATTAATCAGCTAATTAGCAGGCGAGCGTGGATCAAAGCGGCTTGGTTTGCGTCTAGCAACCTTAACTGTAAGTTTCGTAGGTGCTTACCTGCGGGCGCAAATAAGCTTTATAGGATAAAATTAGCATGAGTTTCTACACTTCCCAATACAAATTAAACTTAATACCCTACGTAAACATAATTTTCTATCTTACATGTTTTATTTGTTTTACCATCTTCGTTTTTGTTTAACGAAAGCGTTTTCTCTTATTAATTAACTACTCGAATTGAACTTCAAAGAAAAAGCTCCGAGACTTTTCAGACACTGCAACTTCAAATTGAAAAATTGTAATTTTTTTTTAATTGTTTAATTAGTCTGATTAAAACTTTAAAGCCGGAAGTTGCAGCTTAGATAATTAAAAGATCTTCGTAACTTGCTATAGTTGCTGCAAAATTGATTGTATTGAAAAGCGAAATAATAACGTCTTCCTATTTAGACTTGGTTACACCTCAATGTAATCCAAACATTATGATAGTAAGGTACCGAAATTTTGAACAACAGGGTATTGCATAACAAATGCGTGAAGTAAATTTTTTACACAAAAGTGTGTAATAATATTTTTACGCACGCGTTGCACACTATATTTTTTCGAAGAAAATAAATTTAATAAATATATCACAAATCAATTTATGAGTTTGAAGTTTCTCGTTCACAGCGGTGATAAAGGGTGCGTTAACTCTTACATGAATAGTAGCTGAAGTTCCATTACTAATTACGATGTGCTTTATGTACAGGCATTAGAAATCACATTTTGTCAACGTGTAAAGTTAAGATACTTTAAAAATGAGTTAAAAAATATTTTGTCTACTTTCAAAACATAAATCATTGTATATGTTGGCACGGTGCTAAGTCGTTATTGCCACAATGTTTACATACAAAATTAAGTTATTTTATGACACTATACGCACTAAACTTTTACTTACCACACCTTATAAATAAGATGGGAGTTATAAAACGGTTCCAAACTGAAAATTTCAACACCCTTTTTTTCACTTTTTCCGACGATTTAGGACAGTTAGTAAGTTAAATAAGCATTTCGTAAATGTTTCAGTTGAAATCTCAAGTCAATTGAACAATACTTCGATTGCCCTGGATACCAAAATGAAGCGAATTTTCCCCATTCTCATTCAAAGTAGTTAGTTATCGTTAATTATCGCTCCTGATAACGATAATGCAGTTTAAACATTCACAGTCGTTACAGTTAACTCCTTGTGGCACGAAATATCTGAGAAAGATATTGTATTAATAGCACAAAAAATGAATTTTATGATTTTTTGTGGAACTATATGAAATACAGGTATTATTTAGGTGTAGTTTCAATCATAAATTAATTTATATTTTTCCAAAAAATCAGGCGGTACTTAGACTGTACCACCAAGACACTACGCAAACAAAGGCAAAAATCAAGTATGAAACAATGCAAAGCAATTCTTCGTACTATTTAGGCAAAGAGGCACTTTACATGTGTCACATTGCCATGGAGACCAAACTTGATGTTCTTTGGTGCTACAAACTCCACAGCGCCTTCGAGTTTCACGGACTAGCTCTGCGTTTTTCGTGCGAATAGCAGGAGGTACAAATGGTTTGTGGGAGTTTTTCTTTTTTTTTGAGGGAGCATCGAATAAAAGGTCGTTGCATATTTCTCTTCTGAATTTCATTTCATTGGAAGAGTATCTAATTTGGAATATACAATAAACGCATTCAAAGTACCAAAATATTCGGTGCCACCATTTCTTACTTTTTCTGTCTATCTCATAAACTGCCTTTTTCTAGTCAAATAAATCAACTGCATTAATATGCGCATTATAGTCTACTATCGGTTTTGGACATGAAATCTTCACTATATTGCCATTTCTTTCCTTGCGCTCGATTTGGGTCGTATCTCCAGGTTGATGGAAGTTGGAACTGCATGGGCACACCTGTTATCTTTTCACTTCATAGCTACGAGATTGGAATCACTAATGTGAACATCGGATTCACCTTGTTTCAAATGTTTGTCTAGTAAGAATTTCGGTAAATATTTCCGAGACACGTTTATTGTGCCACAACTGTAAATTTTTTTTGCTCGTAGTTCTTTCATCAGAGGATGCTTGAGAAGAAATTGTCAAAATATAGATGGTGGCAGTCATTATGTAAATTTTTGCATAGATTGTTAACTACTCTGGAACCAAGATTTTTGTCTACCCAATCTTTGACCTTACCAGTGTAAATTTGGAAATTCCATGCGTATCCCGATTGATCAGCTAATATCCAAATCTTGTAACCCCTTTTTACGGGCTTTTTTGGCATATATTGCTTCAGAGTGCTTCGGCCTTTGAATTTCACCATGGATTCATCTATTGCAATGCATTCTGTGGGAGTGAAGTTTTTCTGAAAATTCCTCAACAAAATGTCAAGGAATGGTTGGCTTGACGTTTTCTATTTGGTCTTGGGATTTCTGCTGTTTCGTTTTTTTTGCCTATCAATTTGGAAACATCACGCAAATCGGGTGTCCGTGTCTTTTCTGAAAATTTTATTTCCTCGGTTCGCTGTTTTCCTTTCTTTTTTTGTGAATTGTTTTCCTGACCTCAACTGTTTTTCTTGTGCATACAGATTTGTTTGATATACTATGAGTTCCAGCAATTCATTGCTAAAAAAAGTCGAAATACGTCAGTAGGTTGTGGTTCTTCTATATTTCTAATATTGTCTGACACACCACATTCTTCATGAATGCTTCATATGATTCAACAGTATTACTATGACTTCACTTTGGAGGAATGTAAACTGACGACGACGACAACATATTGTTCTGTCTCAGTACGTCAGCTAACACAGAAAATGGAATATTATCTTCAGGATCTGAAAAATCATCTGCAGATAATACTCCGTTGGTGCCTAAATTATTTGGAATACTGTCTTCCAGTATGATTGGAGTTTTCATCTATATATTCCTCCATCTCATCATCAGAATCTTGATTTGTGTCACCACACACAGATTCATTATCAGATGGTATTGCTTCATACATAGATAGTACTTCGGCTTGAAATTCGTCAAACGTCATATCCATTTATTACACTCTACTGTAACACACTGTTATATGGTACATCGCTAGCATCACTGTTTCTAATCGAATATACCAGCAAATATGTGGTACTTTTAACGTACCCGTGACATACAAACTATTTGAGAGGTGGTACACTTTGTGTACCGCTGGACCGGAAAGAGTTAACTGTTGGCATTTCTTAGTCAAAGTAGTTAGTTTCAATTATGTTAGAAATGTTATTAATAACATGAAAAATAAGAAAAGTGAAGAGCATTTTAGCATGTCAATGTTTTTAATCAAAAAAATTACAAATATTATATTAATACCACTAACAAAATTAATTAACCCATGTCTAATCAAAGGAATTTTTCCGGAGTCCCTTAAAATTTCTAAAGTAATTCCTATCCATAAAGGGGGGTTAGTTAAACCTATTAATTTTAGACCTATCTCTCTTGTTCCAGCAATTTGTAAAATTCTGGAAACTGTGATGAATAAACAAACATTTTGAAGAATATGACTTATTTTACTATCGACAATTCGGTTTTAGAGCTAACAAATGTACAAATGATGCAATTGCTCAACTTACTCGTATCATAATAGAAAGGGCAGAAAATGAGGAATACGTTGGTTCAATGTTTTGTGATCTGCAGAAGGCCTTTGACTGCATCTCGCATTTAGTGCTTATTAAAAAATGACGTTACTACAATTTCAATACAGTCAGCTGTGACCTAATTGCTAGTTATTTAACTAATAGATCTCAATATACAGTTGTAAATAACACACCTTCTAAAGTGGAAAATGTAAGTCTAGGGGTTCCACAAGGGTCAGTGCTGGGGCTGACTCTATTCTAATATACATTAACGATATTGCTAATCACTTATCATCAAATAATTTAATATTATTTGCTGATGATACATACTATTATTATGGCCAACACTGATCTAAATGTGGTACATACTTAAATAATGGATGCTCATGCGAGAGCTTTGAAATGGTTTGAGAGAAATAATCTTAATAACTTAATAACAATAAAACAGTAAAAACAATGGGTTGTGACAATAGGTTATACAGGGTGTTAATACTAAGTGGTTACACCTGAAATGGCAGTTAGATCTCATTAAAATAAACAACTTTTTTTTTAATTCCAATTTTTGATTTTGTACCCCGGTTCGTAGTTATAGCTCTTCTTTATGTTTTTCGAAAAATCGTCATAACTCCTTTATTTTAAGGACTATTAATAAAAAATAAAAAGTTTCTGAATTAACTTCGATTCTCTAGAACATTTGTATTTACAACTATTTTCTATTTTTTCAAATAACAAAATGGCAACCGATCAAAATTTCAAACCAAAATATTTTGATAACCACTCGATAGATTTTTAAAAGTACAAAATCAAAAATTGGAATTAAAAAAGTTGTTTATTTTAATGAGATCTAACTGCCATTTTTGGTGAACCACTTAGTATTAACACCTGTATAGCGCGCATGTTGTTAATTTTTCTATTGGTACAAATAAAATTCGACAAAAGTTTCTGAAACGAACAGTGGACATTTTCTTTCTTTCTACACGAGTGTTTTTGGCGTGCCTCTTGAAGTTAAAATTTTACACATAAATTACTAATTTGTGATTCAACATTTCCAAGTCGAATTGGTGTTTAAGTTTAAATCCGGCCGAATTCACCGTAAGTACACTTTGCTTTCTTTTCTTTCTTGGTTGTGTTACTTCTAATTACGACGTATGCTGTTAGCTCGTTGCGTTGACCTTATGTTCTCATCGTGTATTACACCTGGATAACTCCTGAGGGTGCTAGAATGACTAATTAAGAACCTTTCCCTATAAAATTAACGACTACCACTGTTTCGCATTCAGTTAAGCTTCAAACAACCGGTGGACACTACGGTCTGCAGAGGTCGTTTATGCTGCATAATTTCTACTTTGAGGGAACATATTTGCCTTCTGTCCTTCGTTACATACCTCCCTAAGGAAAATCTTGGGGTTACCTACCTTCTGGAGCTGTCTAAAACCGTCGCTAGCAGGAAACTTTCATTCTCGGAACTGTATACTACAGATTACAGTTATAATGTCAGGTAAGGTCCCCCCCCTTTTTATATTTTACCCCACCCTTTTTTCAAAAAAAGCATGAAAATAAGAAATTAGAAATAAGATTTATAGTTTCTAAAGGGTAATTATTTGATGATTGAAATAGATTAGTAACATCGAATAAAATAAGGATAAGATTATTTGTATTTGATAAATTTAAATTAGTTAAAATATTAATTAATTGATAAAAATTTTTATTGAATGTTTAGGTTTGAAATTTATTTCGTTAACTCAAAATTTAATTAATCTACTTGAATTAAAAATTAATTTTAATTTAATTTTATTTTTTTTAAAAAAATAAAAAAAGATTTTTTTTTTTTTTTTTTTTTTCTTTTTTTTTTTTTTTATTTTAAATTATTTAAATAATTAATTTATTTATTTTTTTTTTTTTAATAAATTTTAAAAAAATATTAAAAAATTTTGGGAAAATGATGTTTGTTTTTTTTTTTATTTTTTAAAAATTTTAAAAAAATTTTTTTATTTTTTTATTATTATTTAAAACAAAAAAAAAATTATTTTTGTGATTTCAATTGAGAATTCAAAATAAATTTTTAGATCTTTCTATTACATTAACAAATAATAATATTTTCTCTTTTGATATATATAGAAAACCTACCACAACATCACAAATTATACCTTTTTGATTCTTGTCATCCTATTTCACACAAAATTTCTTCTTTCCATTTTCTTTTTAATAGGTTATTTAGTATTCCTTTATCAAATGCCAACTATTTTAAAGAACTTAACTTAATTTTTATATAGCTAAATTAAATAATTACCCTTTTGATCTAATTAACAATTTATATAAAAAATTATTGTACAAACATCATTTAAAGTCTTATACTACTCTTTTACCTGTTGATAATAAATTAGAATTTAAATACATCTCTATTCCTTATATATATATTTCTTTTCTAACAAAATTAATAAATTAAGAAAACATATTAAACACAAAATTAGTTTCTCTACTAAATTCAACCTTAAAAATATTTTCTCATCTATTTATAATTGTTTAGATTTAAATGACAAAAATGGTAATTATCAACTCACTTGTTCTTGTGATAAATTTTATATTGGGAAAACATCCAGAAATTTTAAAATAAGACTTAAAGAGCACTTACGATATATAGAAAAACCAGAAAAATACAATAATAATCCAAATTCAATAAAATCTACTTTTGATTATCATGTTATTACAGAAAAACACTCAGTTAAAAATCAACAACTTATTCATCCTTTTAATGTTAATAATAACAATAAACACATTTTAGATATACTCGAAAATATTTATATTCACACCACAAATCCAAATTCATTAATCAATAATCAAATTAACCTTTTCGAACTTTGTTTAAACTACAAAATTTAAAACATCCTGCCAAATTTAGTTATCTTCCTTCACGCCATCTTTGCTTACATCTAAAAATTAATTGTTTTATGTCAATTTGACATTTTCATTAGAAGTATTAATTTTTGAATGTAAGCATAAGATTTATTTATTATTATTATTGTTAGCGTTTATTTTTTGTTGAATTTGTCCGAAGATGACTTTTATGTAATTTTAAAGTCGAAACCGGTCACAATTATATTTAATACAAGTATTGGATGACAATTATTATTTTTTACAATTAGATAATACATACCAATACATTTTTATAATGGATCCATCATTCGTTTATAAGATAATCTATGTAGTCAACTTTGAAGTTAACCTAGACAGATTTTCGATTTTTTTAAATATTCAGAAAAATATTCATTTTACACATTTTTGTTTCAAATAAAAGTTGTTTGTAATTTAATTACACAACTTTTGTTTAAACTATTTTTTGATCCGATAAGAATTACTGAGATATAACAATCACGTAGAACTAATTTTTGTAACAATATCTCTACTAATATCAATTATACAAAAACAGTTGAGGAAGAAAAGTTGTAGGAAATTCTATTGTCTATAGTTTTTGTTTGAACTATTTTTTTGAAGACGCAATTTCATTTTCGCTTTGTGAGAGTGAGAATTTTCAAGCCGTCTTAAGAAATTAGGGTGCGCGATACCTTATTTTGTCTGACGTATTGTCGTAGGTAGCGTTCGTGTAACGGTTTTGCAGTTAGCTTCATTTAACTACTGTTATGTTATACGATTCTGAAATGATTACTAAAATTTTACAAATCAATTCGAGGTGCACCTTTACTTAACAAATGTGAATTTTTTTTCTACAACGTATCGGATTTTTACTCCACATCTTATAAACAAATGTACAGGGTGTTCTATTTAAAATAAATAAGTTTTTCAAGTTCATTTTAGTACCCCATCTTAAAATTTTCAGTATCCGATTAAAATTGTACCTGAGGGAGGCGACTTTAAGAAATTGTCTACTGGCGACTAAAAATTTAGAAAAAATTAAATAACGCGAAAAGGGTTAGACTTGGAGTAGGCAAATATGATATCATCGCTTACATAATTTTATGCTGAATATAAAATTGAAATAATATATAGGGTGTTCCGTTTAAAATAACAAAGTACAGTGCGTTTATGAAAATAGTGGCCACTTTTACAATTTTTAAAAACAGATGTCGTTGTTTGGTAAGAATTTACTGGATTTCTTGCACAATATGGTAACGTAATTAAAAAATAGGTCCCTATGGAAGCAGCTAGACAACTTCATTTACATTTTAGATACAAGAAATAGCAGCGTTGCCACATGCAAAATCTATAATCTGCGGCACCTGTGACCTCTATGACCATTATATTTTTATTTAAAAATGCATTGTTTTTTATGTAAATCTACAAATTTACAACAAATCAAATTGATTTAATCCCCATAGAGGTCTAATGATCGCTTTACGTGGGACACGGTCTATATCTATGTTATGAACTGACAGTAAAGTACCAACCTGATTTGTAAATAATAAAAAGTCACTATTACACTAGAGAATCTCGAAAATTGGAGAATAACACATGAAAATCAAAGAAATGGACAATTAAGAAGTTGAACAGTTCTTATAGGAATCAAAAAGTTGTATATACGTCACGCATATTATGAAAATTTGATGAAAAAATCAACACAAAAAAGTGCTTATACAGAGTGCAATTGTCAATTAAAGTATTACCGGACTAAACCTTTTAAGATGAAAACGAAAAGCTTTGTCCAACTAATAACTATCTATGTAAAATTTCTATTAGAGTAATCGAATTTTTGTACTCGCATCTCATAATGTAAAAAGTACCCTAAACAAATCAGCTTAAGGCGAAACACAATACATATTAAAATTTAAAAACCATAACCTACTGATTTTATAAGCCGCCGTTCGAATATACCGTATATAAGTAACAGGAAAATATGAAGTTTGTAATACAAAAGGGACGATTTTTTACATTTTAAAATCTCCCCTTAATTTTCCATTACGGAAGCGTACCCCTAGCGATTTGAATAAATAATAGGCATATTTATGATGTGGAAAGGTCTTTAAATAAGTAAACACGGTAAGGCGTATTATAATACTGTAATATACATCTTATGATTGCATTCAGCCAAACAAATAAACCTTTTAGTGCGAATACCAAAATTTTCGATTTGAGTAAATGCGTTTTCCTTGTTACTTATTTATAATCTTTTTTTTCATATTCTTGAATGTCATTCGTTTTCCAGATTAAGTCTGAGATGGCATTTTTCTTAAAATAAATTAATTACGGGAGTAATTTGCTTTTAAAAATGCAATCATTAGGAACTATTAAAGTTTAAGTTGTTTAATCAAATTCATTTGAATTAGACAAATTTAAAAAATATTATCTTCGTCTACCGTAGATAACAGAAAGTAGGTATAAATTTTTTTTAAATATTAATTTTTTCAAACGTCGGTAAGACCATGGCATTTTTCGACGGCTGCCATGCTGCAAAGTTCAATTTTTTCTCCATCAGAGTATTTGTTCAATTTTTGACATGGAAGGGCATCATAAGCAGTGTTTGTGTATTCTGCTCAAAGCAAAGATCACTCAGAGTTACAGTAAAAAGTGTTTTTGTGATAAACAGAATCTGTTCTGTGTGTATAATTTTACACACAATTATTGGCAGATCACAGTTCATTACGATTTACTCGAGTTTACTCTTCTATTAAATTCTTATCAGATGCTGCCACTAACCAAAATTAGAGGTATCTTCTGTGCTTAGTATCTTATCGAATCTCATGTTTCAGTTTCATGGGGTTTATTTCAGCCGGTAGAGGGGAAAAAACCGTTGATACTCGAGGTACAGTACTAAAAGTTTCTTTAAAGTCCCACATTTCTTCTTTATATAACGTTTAACTACAACTTTGTTATCGAGATTTCTTTTTATTTTGTAGAAATCTTTCACAGGCTTTTTAGTAGCTTTATCAAAGTTTGTGATTTGTTCTCATTAACTGATGAGATTTCTTGCTTCATACCTTCAAACAATTTTTTCTTTTATTATCTGATGTGGGTTTTTATTAAAGGTGTGTCTTGCTAAAACAGAAAGATGGAATTTGGTTTGTACCTCAGTGGACAGGAATTTTGATTATGTGATCTTGATCATATCTTCCAAAAATGCTACTGTTCTCTCTTATGTAGTTCTTACTTTCAGTTACCCCAATACAATAACTCGTCGTCAAAATCAGCTAAGTAGTCATTTACAACTTTCTTATGCAACGTTTCACGAGTTTCTTTACTGTAGTACTGGCAGTTCTGACGGCAGTGTTCATTTATTTATGGTTTTTTGGTTGGGTGCAACCATTATGTTAGGGAATATAGACATAGACTAGTTGAAGTTTAATTACAAGTTTTTGTGAATTTTCTTCATGTAATGATTATCAAATTTACTGCCTTGTCACAGAGAATTTCTTTGATATCATGGTCTATTGTTTTAGTTGTTACCAAATGTATCTTGAATTTCTTAATTCTCTTAAGTCGATATATGTAGCAAAATTTGGAATAATCATCATTGAGAACTAAGAAATAGCGTTTCTTTGAAAGGAATGTGAAAGGTCCACACAAATCACATCTGTATAAGTTCACCTGGTCTTGTGTTTTGTGCCAAACTTCAGTGTGGGAACAACCGCGGCCATTAGTTAAATCAATTCCTTGTTCTTGCTTTACTACAACTCTTCATGCTTCTTGCTTTGGTGTGCAGTAGTCAAGAAAAAATCTAAATTCTTTACATTTTTAACAAAGTTTGTAAAGTCCACCTTTTTGACAGCGTTTACCGAGTAATGTTACTTCAACAAGGAAGTACTGATTGGATTTTTTTAACATTAGGAGCAAGAGTAGAAAAAAATGTGGTTAAACAAATAGCATATTTCAACTTTTTGTAGAGTAATTGGAATATTATTTTCGTAAACATTTGCCTCGATGACAACAGATCACTTCAACTTGTGACAAGGCTTGGAAAAAAGAAATAATAAATGAAATGGAAAACGTAAATATTAAAATACTTGTAGCAACAGAGACTAAAAAAGGGGTAAGGGTTAATTCAACTATAACGAAATTACTTCATAATACACAGTGGTGTATCAGTAAATCAAAGACCAAAAGGAGAGATATCATGTATTATATCAGAAAAATGGGCGAACAAGGTTTACAAATGGTTATATATGAATGAGAGATTAATTTCAGTGGAACTAGGGGAAAGCCAACATAAATTAACAATAATAATAACCTAAGGGCCAAATGAAGATGACAGCGTAGAGAACAAAGACAAATTTTGGGGTAATTTAACAACACTTACGGAAGGAAGTAAAAGAGTAACAATTATACTAAGCGATTTTAATGGCAGAGAGGGGAAGAAAAATCAGCAACAGATGTACTAGGTAAATACGGTAAAGAAAAAAGAAATAACAATGAAAATAGAATAAGCGACGTTTGCAGAGAAAACAATACATTGCTACAAACTCATTTTACGAACATAAGGAGATACATCAATATACTAGGAAAGTTAAAAATAGATAAGAGAAATCAATAATCGACTAATATGCTAATAAAAAAGCAAAAGAAAAATGATAAATGACGTTAGGTTAAGAAGAGGTCCTTAAATATACAACAATCAGTACCTGCTGATGGGGAAAATTTGACCCAATGGTATAGAAGACACGGAAAACAAGAAGAAAAACTAACTTAAGGGAAAGGTATACAAAAAAACTAAAACTATAAGCTGATGGAGGAAGAATATGGAAGAAGGTACCAAGAAGTAATTTTGGAAGAAGCATAAAAGGTAAACGAAGAATTCACAAATGAAAACTTACAAGGCACGTGGAAGATATTCACGAAAAAAAGCAGCAAATATAGTGTGTGGAATGTATAGAAGAAATAATCAAGGAAAACAAACGGAGTAGTGGAATGAGGACATACGAAAGGAAGTCAAAATAAAGAAATCAAAATGAAAATATTATCTAACCAAGAAAACACAAGAAGCATACTAACAATATAAAGACCAAGGAAACAAAGTCAAAGAAATAATAATGGTAGGTAAAGAAAAGTCATGGGAGAACTTTAGGAATAAAATAAAAAGTAATAAAAAAGGAAATCAGAAACTATTCTATAAAATCATTAAAAGCTGTGGAACAAACAAAAGACAGATACTACATCAAATTAAAAATAAAGAAAGTATACTATTAAACACAATTATTAAACACAAGATATGCTAACAACGGAAATTAAGACCAGAATACAAAACACTATGGAAAACAAAGAAGAACAAAAGTTAGGAGAAGAAAAACAAGAAGTAACAAATAGAGAACCCACAAGAGAAGACAGGAGGCCATAAAGGGTATAAAAATTAGAAAAGCACTGGGTCATGACGGAATAGTGACAGAGATGTTAAAAACTATGGGCGAAAAAGGGAAAATTTATTTCTAGAAATATGTAAAAAAGCATGGCACTCTGGGAAAATACCGAAAGACTGGGAGGTAGGACTCATAATGTCATTAAATAAAAAGGGCGGAAATTACCGAGTAATACCATTAATTAGCACAACGTGCAAAGTATATGAAAATATTCTGGAACCAAAAATAAGGAAGAGCAGTTTTCGGAAAGAACACAGCATGCAAGATTACATATTCAGTGTAAAAGAATTAATAGCGAGAATAAGAAAACAGAATAGGCAGGCGTATCTGGCATTTATAGACGTAGAAAAGGATTTGGACAGGGAACCAAGAGAACATATAAACTGATTGAAGCAACTAAAATTCTTTATAAAAACTGTTGAAATTATGTAAGAACAAGTCACGCGCAATCAGAAGAGTATGACACAAATAATGGTCTGCGACAGGGTGGAGTATTAAACCCGTTACTATTTATAGTAATAATGG
>JALBCR010003392.1:0-110000 GCA_030710515.1 Abscondita cerata | reverse complement strand
TTTAGCAAAACAATACCCGTTAAATTTCTAATCCTAATCCAAGTATTGTTTCACCTATTTCCTGTCTTTATAATTAGACTATACAAACATTCCCAGAATTTCGACTACAAAAAGTTGTGTGTTAGTCATAAATTAGATATTTATGTATTATTTTGATCGATATATTTGTAGATTGCGTTAAGAAAAATCTTTTTACGTTTTTGATGAAGTACGTAAACACAACCGGCATAAGTTTCTTTTAAAACAGTATAACAAAGAGATGCTCATTAAATAAGTTAAGCTTGCAAGATGGCCGTTATTTCCCTTAGACTGTGACCTTCTACCACCTACTACCTGAAACTGTTCAAAATCCGTGACCTCGACTGTACCATTTAGTTTGAGCTTGAGAACATAAAAAACAGTGATCATATGATCTTGTCCAATTTGCAAAAAAATTAAATTTTTGTTAAAATAACCTAATAAATCATTTTAATTATATTTGTTCAAGTTACAATTACAATGTAGTACAAATAATAAATTATATACCTATACTACTATACCATGCTAGTTCCTCTAAAAACAATACCTAGTAATTTGATGAATACCCAGATTTTCCATTTCCCTATCCAAAAATGAATTCTTTCACGAGTGGCTCAGCGACACCGTTTATTGAAAGTTCATGGGGTTGTGGCAAAAATGAAAATTTAAAAATTTAAATTAGGTACCTATAATTGATTACGTCCTATCCATCTAAAATATTTTTAGACTTCAAATTACATTATTCACTTTGTTATTTTAAGTGAATTATCGCCATGTCTCAAAAAACTTCGTCTTACGAAAGACTAAATTTCCAACATTGTCATTGTAGACGCTCCGAGATCGATCAAGATCAACATTTGTTGTTCTAGTTGTAAATTTTGGTTTCACTCAGGTTGTGACTAACTCACTTCCGATGAAGCTTCTGTTTTAACTAAATGGAAAACCTGCTGGGCCTGTAGCGTTTGCAGGAGCCAGTATTTATTCTAGTCACCGTGACTATGAAGGAATACAGTTCTCAGTTAATTCTGAAGAACTTTCCCTTCTTTCGTTTGCAAGAAAACTATTCAATATAAATTCAACTGTGCCCGTCATTAAACGGATCCCGAAATCCTCAAGGCTTGTTTTTGCCTGAAGGCTTACCTTCGTAATCAAACGTTCTGTAAACATCAACAATTTTTTCACATTCTTTTATAACTCTCTAAGTCTTACAGTTAACTACACAGGATCTCTTTCTTGACCATTTGTGAGTGAGATTGTGAGTCTAGAAACAGAACAAAAAAGAAGAATGTTAGAAAGACGGTGATGTTAGAGATGCCATTATGCTACTTTCTTCGTTTGAAACGTTGGCCGATGTTTTTCGAAATTGTGAATGAAGCAGTGTCTTATGTGTTTTACGGTGCTAATCTAGTTGCTTTTAATAAGAATGATAGTAGAGATTCGTCCGATTGCAGTTGGGTGTTTTTTCCAAATTTGATCTAGACGTATAGATAAGCTATTATTTGAGACCTTATCAACTCGGATTTGCTACAAAAAGAGGCCTTAATACTTCTAGAGTACTTCTTAAAGTGGATTTCAAAAACTCTTTTAACACTCTCGAGAGAGACCCCTTCAATAAAATTGTTGACCTTTTCCCCGAAGCTGCTCTGTTTGTGAGACACAGTTACATTTGTCCCTCTTTTCTGTTTTTTTTGTAGAAAACATCATTTATTCATTGACGGGAATTTAACAAGGGGACCCGCTTGGACTGATGGTATTCTGTTTAGAAATTTATAAAGTCATTCATCGACTCTCTTCTGGTTTTAATGTTTGGTACTTTGATGACGAACTTTTGGCGGGGATCCACAGACTGTTTTGGATGATTTTAAGATTTTGATCGATAGTTGCAAGTCGTTAGAACATAAATCTTTCAAAACGTGTGATCTTTTTGACTAGATTGGAAGTTTCTAATGTTATCCAAGCTTTTGATTTTCTTTCTCCTGGTATCAAAGTGATAAAGAATGATATTAAGGCTTTTTTTTCAAAACATAATTGATGACCTTTATCTGATAATTTTAAACTTGGACGGACAGAATTTGCTTACGGTTTTTTTTCTTTCAAGAAGCTGTGATATTCTCAACTTTACCCATCTACTTTGAACGTTGATTGACTTTTCGTCAATATTGGAACAAATCGTTTCTGCGATCAGATGTAGATTACCTAATATCATTGAGTTAAAAATTGTTGATCAAGGTCTTCTTCTAGCTTCTCTTCTCCTTAAATTTAATCGATTAGTATACGAAGGATGTCTTCATGCCAGTCTTCTTATCCTTATCTTCAATATTCGTTATTGGTGGTTTGGTGTTTCTGTTATGTTCCGATCTTCTGAAAAAGATATTTGTTCTATCAACAAATATTCTGATTATATACACACTTGGTGGAACTTTGCTCCAAATTAGCCAGCTTCAGGTTTAGAACTTCAGAAAAGTTGGCATGCCCTGGGTTGTAATCATTTTGTTCAGAACCTGCATCTTACCTCCGACTTGGACAAGGCACGTTTGAATGTGGTTTGTGTTCCTACTTTAAATGATTGGCTTAACCCTCTCCCCTGCAGGAGGCTTGAAGCCTCTTGAATAATTATTGATTTTAAGTAGCAGTAGGTCTTCGTCTTTAGATCTTTATAAGCCACACACTTGTGTTTGTGGGTGACTGTGAATAAGGACGGGATTTATCGTCAGAGCTGTACTAGAAGTACTGGCCGTCACTTTCTTTACCAGGGAATGCTCTTTCTGCAGTACAGATACCTTCTATTCGTGAACCCACGTATCTTTGTGGTACTGATGGTAAACATCCCGAAGAGGTTTCTTTAATTTCTTGGCCAAAATATTGTTTGGGACGCTACTTGCGCTAATACCCTAGCCGCAAGCGTCTGAAAGACTAGGTTACGCTGCTGAGCAAGCTGCCAGAAAGAAATGTGCATATACAAGGACAATGCGGATTAAGATTATTTCTTCGTCCCATAACTGAAGTTGAAGTTCTCAGTAGCTTTTGTTCAGATACAATCATATTTTTTTCTATTCGAAAGAGTAGATCACGATCATTACTAATTAAAGGTTAAGCCTCGCTATCTAAAATGGAAATAGGTCAGCGTTTTGAGGACGCTGCCCTCCTTAAGAAACTTCGTTTAATAAAAATGAAAAACAATAATTTAAGAATAACTGTATCCAAATTTACTTCATCTGTCAAAAATGAATGTACAAAAACAGAAACAAAATATAATAAATGTTTGAAATGGCGAACGTTCTCATTCAAGCTTAAATTAATAGTTACCAGTGTTGCTTTTTGTACTTCTTGGGGAGATAGTCTGTAGAATGCGCTCATACAAATGTTTCTAATTCTTTCTTTGTGTTCTACGGTGTATTGTAAACCTGTTGTTTGATATGTTTTCAAAGGTAGAAGCCGAATGATATCAAATCAGTTCCGTGATTCTGACCGCCTTGACCTGCATTCGAACATTGTTGGGTGCAATACGCCGGAGCTTTATTTCAGCTTCAAAAAAATCTTCTACCACAGTCTATAATAACTTCAGGTAGCGCTCCACCGTCAACACGTCATCATAAATGCCATAAGAAAACCATAAGAAAAAAGACATTAAAACTAAACCTGACCTGATAGTTTCTTTCTCGTGCGGATTGGCTGAAGGCCAGACTTGGTTGTTACGCTTGTTAAAAATTCCTTTACACAAACACTTAAATTCGTCCTTCCAGTTCTAAAAAAAGTTCTCTTCCTTATGATCTCGAAGGTATAGCATCTCACAGAAGTTAACTCTGTCGTCGTAGATTCGAGGATGAAGGTTTTGTACTAACAAAAAATTATAATCGTGGAAGTGGAGCTTTTTTAAATTTCTATGTGTACTAAACATCTACTGATTTCCAAATCTTCTTTGGAGATTAAATAGAGGCGTTTGAATTGGCTTCTAAATAAGCCAAGGTATTCAACTGTTCAACTACATACTTTTTTTTGGTCGACTTTACCAATTCTTCCAAAACGCACAAAATTTGTTTCTATTTTTCTAAATTTTTATTTCTACTAAGAATTTTGTAGCATTTTCCGTGTATAAAAAATAAATTAAAAATGTATTGATTTGTATAAACATTATTTTCACAAATTATTTTCGTTATTGTTATTCATTACAACCACAATTACGACTGGTTCTAACAATAATGTCAAGGCAATTCAATCGCATGCTTCAAAAACTTGATATTTAAAAAAGTATTTCTTGTATCCATAATGAGTAATGAATTAAAATTTTTGAAAATTCCTTAAAATAATTTGGCTTAGATATAGGAATATATAATACTACTTTGACGCCAATTCCACCACGAAAGTAAAAATTGGGTGTTTCATACCTACAATAAATCTATCTTTAAACTACAAGCTTAATAGGATTTCAGCGCTTCCTATCTCATTTCAAGTAGGAATTACAGTCCATTTTGTGAACGTCAACAGAAAATTGTTACACAAGGTAGAATGACATAAGAAAAAATAGTAATTAATACTTATTATGCCATCATCAATTCATCGGTTAATAAAAATTGAGATAATAATAATAATAAGTAACTCTAAAAGCACTACTCATCCTCATCAAGCAATTCATTTTTCGCAATCTGCTTTTCAAGTGCATGAAACTACCCTGATCCCTCCACAATAAACTTTTCAACATAATTATGTCATAAATTGTCCATAAAGCTATTAAGTCAATACAATGGACGCCATTATTTCGCCATAACTTTCCTCATTCAATTGAAAATAAACATTGCCAAAGAAAAACAAATATACGAAAGATGTTAATTACCGCGAACTATTGACACCGATCAGCTTTAAATGAATTTTTCAACGTGTTTAATCTGCAAAAATCAAAACCATCAAGAGCTTAAATGCGAAATGTGTTCCTCGGAGGGGGCATTTCATTCTTCCGCTTCCGGTAGCATGCGCGTGTTTGCAGTTCCGTTAGCGCATGTTTTCGCTTCCCGTTGCCATTGACTTAACGATAATCGAGACTGCTTTGTTTGCAGTTTAATGTAAGGGTACATATGCTACAATAATTCTCGCCCCTCAAGTGCGCACTCTTGAATTGAAGAGGGTTTCTGTATACTATCTATTATAGGGTGTTTTTTATATATCGACTGTTATTTTTTTTGTTAATCGTGGTTTTGGGGTGTCTAATTTTGGTATCCCATTGTTAAGATTTAAATGGGTAAAGTCAATTTATTTTTTGTATTTGCGTATCATAAAATTTAAATTAATTAAACGTTTAGTGTTTCTATTTTTGTATCAATTATGGTTGATGCAATTGACAAGTTTCTGATTGTCGTAAGCTTCTTAGTCAAACACAATTTGCAAACCAACACTTTTAGCGGGTCAAATGTCAATTCTCTATATTTTTAACATAATTGTCCTTATTAAATGTACAAATAAAATTCTACGTAGTTAATGTAATCAATTAAGAAATAACTTTATGATTTGTGAGCGAATCTTTAATTTTTTTCCCAACTAATTAAATATTGACACCGTTTATTAATCCACATATATTTTTCCTATCGGAATATTCGAAGATCGTCATCGTTTATATATTCGGCTGATTTAATTGCTTGTAATTGATGTTTTGCAAAATATTTGCAATAATTAGCCACAACTAGTTCTTCTTTAATTAACTTTGACGTTCAAATTAAAATTTATTACGAATATTAAATTGAATTTTCTACGAATTAAAACGTGTTCCGGGTTTCAGCTTTGAATGTGACTTTATAAATACCTTTGATTGTTTTTTTATCACATAACTTATCAAGGCTTGTTAGCTGAGCAGAGTATTCTATCTCCAGTAATCCAAATAGTCTTTGGAAATTTGTTAACTTTGATCTTTATGCATTTGCTGATTTATTGTACCCACACAGTTTACCAACCCTCTACTGAGTGTAATGCTATGACTGATGTTTCCCTAATTTATCTTGTAATAACATGCAAGCTATTTCTAATGAAAATATGTGTTTAGCCGCTGAAGGTTTAAAAAATTTTCTTTCTTCCGGTGTGGATCACGTGCCAAATTTCAATGTTTTTGCAAATCCTTAATTTTTAAGTTTACAAGACCTCAGTAATTGTCAACTCACATCTCTGTTTAGCATTTTAGAAACATTTTTGGGATTTGCTTAAATAATTAGTAACCCATTTGCACCTTAACAGTATTACCAATCTCACCAGCGTTTCTTAAGATTTGTATCTGACATCACTATTATTCAACGTCTTTATAAATGACATTGTACGAGCTTAAATATTGAATGTAAAATTTTTGTCCAACAAAGATTGTTTTTCTTTACAGAATAACTTAACTAACTTATGTCATTTCAAACTGCTACAATAGAAGACATTCGGGATCTTGGAGTTATATTCGATTCTAAGTTTACTCATATATTAATATAACAGTTTCATGCTTAAAAACTTTAGATTTTACAATGCGAAAGACATGATTAATTTGAAATCCTATTCAACATACTAGTCTGAGAAAAAATTAGAATATGCCTTATAGACCAGGCGCTAGAGATAATTGAGTGTGCAAAATGTGGGGACCGAATTCCACCAATGGATTTGAGCTCAGAAAAGCTTAAAGATCAGTAATGGGGATCTGGCCGGTTAATTTTTGGTACATTTTTTACCCCACTTACTCTTATTTATAATACATGATATAAAATCATTTTAATGATTATTTCAGTAATTGTTTGTAATTGTTTCTAATGGTTAAGTGAGGATGGATTGTTGAATGAAAAAAAAAAAAAACAAAATAATACAAAAAGATCCTATACATAAAAAAACATCGACTTTAAACAGAAATATACGTAAAGTAGGCAAACATTTTTACGAAGGGCGTATGAAAAGTAAGATCTCCGAGGCCCGCGCGACGCAGCACGCAGCGGCAGGTTGAGTAAAGGCGTTCGATTGCACCAGGACATGTGGCCAAGAAGACAACCTTGCTCATCGTAGAATTTGGATAGGAGGAGATTGATTACCTTTCTTACAGTCCCGACGTTGCCCTTAGCGGTTTATCATCCCTTTCCTGCCCTCAAAAACCTTGGGAGAGCGGAAATTCATGAACGATGACGAAGTTCAGGGAGCAGTTCTCACTTTACTTAGGGAGACGGCGGGCAGCTGGTTATAGGAGGGAATGTAGAAGATCGTTCAAACTTTCCAACCATGTAAAATTGTTTAGCAATTAATTTCATTAAGCACGAAAAAGGATTTGGAAATCTTCCTTACTCCCTTCGTATTTAATCATTTGTTATTGATACATTTACTAAATAAATACTTGCAAAATAACTGTGATCTGGTGAAAGCGGTTTAGTCATTTGTAGTGGCGTAGGTCACCATTTAGCTTTTTATAACTAAATAAACAATAATCAATTGGGTTTGATGCGAATTTTTCCAAAAAAACGCTTCTACTGTAAACGCAAACGCAAAGTATCTGGATGTGTACGAGGGCGGTCTAAAAAGTTTCCGACCTTAAAGTGAATATGGCAGCACTCGTCAAAAAAGTAAAAAAATGTGTATTTTGACAGCAACACATCAAAGTTTCAGCCATTTTAGACGCGCAGTTTTTATTTGGCAGTCGTTTGACTGAGTCGATGTGAGTATTGTTGTGAAAATGGAGAAAATCGAGTATCGAGCTAAGGGAATACGCCTACGCAAATTAAAGATGAGTTAGACTCTGTGTACGGTGACTCTTCACCGTCATTTACCACTGTGAAATTTTGGGCAGCTGAATTTAAATGTGGCCGTAAGAGCTTGGGAGATGATGAACGTTCGAGACGTCCAAAAACTGTAACTACTGACGATAACATCGCAAAAGCTCACCAAATGGTGTTAGACGACCGCCGAATTAAAGTGAGAGAGATAGCAGAGGCAATGAAAATGTCAAAAAAACGTGTTTGTCACATATTAAATCAAAATCTAGGCATAAGAAAGCTGTCCGCGCGTTGGGTGCCGCGTTTGCTAACGTTAAACCAAAAACGTGTTTGAATGAACATTTCCAATGCTTTGTTGGCGCAGTTGGGCGCATAAATCGAGTTTGGCGCCGATTAATTACTGTAGATGAAACTTGGATACACCACTATACGCCTAAAACAAAAATACAGTCAAAACAGTGGACTGCAAAAGGAACCGGCTCCAAAAAAGCAAAATCTGTTTTTGGCTGGGAAAGTGATGGTGACTGTTTTTTTTTGGATAGTCATGGAGTTATTCTAATCGATTATCTACAAAAGGAAAACCATTACAGGAGCACTACGCATCATTACTTGACAAGCTGAAGGTAGAAATTGCGGATAAACGGCCACTTTGCAGAAAAAATTGTTCCTCCAACTAACACAACACCTCAACAGTTGTCAGCGAAAATCCATGAATTACGATTTGAACTGCTTGACCATCCACTTATTCACCAAATCTAGCCCCAAGCGACAAAGATTTTCGTCAAATGAGGAGACAATCACCTTCGTGAACAATTATTTTGCAGAGAAGAACGCCGAGTACTATTTGGACCGATTAAAAAGATGGGAGCATCGCTGAGAGAAATGTATAGAGTCACAAGGAGATTATGTAGAAAAATAACAATTAATTTTAAGATAAAATTCTTGTTAGGTCGGAAACTTTTCAGATCACCCTCGTATATCACTTTTATTAAATTGCACACTATTTGTAACTGTTTTAATTACCCATTATTTTAGGTCAAAGTTTTGCAAAAACATAAGAGTTGTTTGTACAAATCTTTAGACATAGATTTCAAAGTTTTACTTCCAAATCTGCTAATAGTGTCCTAACCACTTCAGCAGCTTAATGGAATCCTATAGTTCTTTGTATAAAAATCGTCAAACCATAGACCAAGACACCCACCCCACTTTGCTAAGTATTTTCAGAAATAAATTGCGAAGACGAGCACATCTGTATTAGTGCTGATTATAAAATTCTTCTAAGTAGTTTCATTGCAATTCAAGTACCTCACAAAATAAAGACTATAGTTGAATTATGAAATTCTCCACAAATGTACTTGCAGTCTTCTTCAACTTGTGCATATTATACAGCATCCTCCATGGTTGTAAGTACAACAAATCGTTGAGCTAAAAAGTGGACACTAAAAGAATGTGTTGAAAACTGATCTTTAATTTGATCTATAAGTTTGTCAAATGTATCGTGAAGTATTCTCAAGAAATCTGATTTGAAAGTAGACCTGCTGGCGGCAATATGTACCTCTACCTCTTGCACTATCAACATTTTTGAAACCTCATAATACTTATCATTTGAGAATACTGAATGGTATGCAGCTGTTACGATTGTTATGGTTTGTTTTTCTTTCCACATTCACAATGGCGAGATAAGCACAGCCAGGATCGTATTACACTATTAAGAGTTTATTTATTTTAACACGTACGGTTCTTATAATTTAGATAAATACACTCAATTGACTTACAACTGATCTCGAAAACTACCGGAATAACCGTTTTATAAAAGCTAAATAGTTTCGAACGTTCAAGATTGAAAACTGCAGAGGCGTAACACAACCAAAATTTCTAAACACTTTGTGGTACAGAATTTACGACTTTTATTTCTACAAAATATTTTAAAAGGGTTTCTCTTTGTATCATTAGAGTCACAAAGATTAGTAACTAGTTCACTTGTTCAAGATGATAAAAAGTCTTATGGATCATATGTAATACTACTTTGTACCATTAAAGAAACCTACAAAGTTATCCAATTTTCTTATTAAAAAATGTAGCTTTAATATTACGTATCATTTGCTGAATGAAATGTATCGAATTTACCATTTTTGATTGTTGATATTTATTTGTTGTGTAATATTGTTATTATATCTAAAACATAATTAGAAAAGCAAAAAGGAAATAGAACAAAAAATGTGTATGGGTTGTTTTTTTCAAATCCTTCTGTTATCAATTTTTCGTAACCCAAACTACTGACGTTTAATGTATGGATGATTAGGTAATTTTTTAAAAAATGAAGACAAAAAAACTATTAGTGTTTATATAAATTTTCCGTACACGTACATTCACCTTTACAACATTTCAAGACTTTTGCGTGAGATAATAAAATAAGTGTTGGCCGTTTTATTATTGGCCCCTCTATGGTGGCGCCATCTATCAATATTTTTTTAACTTGTCTAGAATGGATACACCTTTTGGTCTTGATACAGAACTAACTATTTTAGGCGATTCTAACAAAAAGTGAATTTTCAGTATTCAAATGCGGCCGAAAAATATGTCGGATACAATTATTGGCCGCTCTAGAATGGCACCATTTATGGATATTTTCCTATCTTACATAACCATATCAAATTTACTAACAATTTTATATTTTTCTTCTATAGTTACTTTAATTGTTAAGAATTTTTTAATGAAAGTTATTTATAGTGAAAGTCGGCAAAAAAAGTGTTGTTTCTTCCTTGTTTCATTTTTTGGCTTTAACCACGCCTTGGCCACGCCCTGACCATTAATCTCAACTTGAATGACCAAATTACATTTTTTGGTCTTGATACACAAATAATTATTTTTGTCGTAAAGCTATAACATTCAGTTTAAACATTGTAGTTCGAAAAACACGGTTTTGTAAAAATATAAACTGATAAGTAAAAAATTAATTATATTTCGAAATGCTTAAAGTCAGAACAAATTTTTATTGTTCTGAAGTTTTTATAAATGTCAAGTTATTTTTAAAATTCTGTAAGCACCCAATAATTTAATTTTTTGTTTTCTTTTATCACGAGAGGTAGATGTTAAATATTTTTTGGTAAGCCATCACATAAAACAATTGTTATTGTCGTTCGCATGAATCCAAACTTTTATATTGGTAAGTTCCGCTGTAGCTTCCTGTTCCTTAAAAACGGGCCGGTGTAAACTTTAAACTCAACAAGATGATATAAGTTGCTGTCTCGTAGACTATTAGCGGTATATCTCAATGCACAACTTAATAGAAATTCAATATTATATAAACAATTCAACTTAACATAAATAATGTAAAATATAAAAACATATGTGTTTAGAATTGTTGTAATGTAAGTTTTCTTAATTTTTGTTTTTTTTTTAAATTTATTCGAAAGTGCGCGTTATAATGATTTACTTTTCCTAACCAGTTTTAGTGTTGATGCGATGATGGATTCCATTGATTGGCATATTTTGACACGCGGAAATCGTTGTCAAAAAAGTCTACCCACGTGAAGAAGAGTTTGAAGATGTTAAACTACAACAGGAAAAAGGATAAAAAACGAGTACATCATAAAAAACAAAAATCTCGATAGAGAGATTAATCACATAATTCAAGCAGAATGAACAAATTAGAAGAAAGGAAAAAAAATTGAATAGATCGTGAGATCAGCTGTATTTTTATGGCATGATGTTGAAATGGTTTATGGAAAGAACATTATTAGGAAACTAGTACTTAAGAGAAGTGGTGGAAGTAGTGGAAACATCCAAAAAAGAAAACTCTAGAAAGATTTCAGGCTGAAGACTGACCTGACTTTAAGAAGCCATTCATGTTACTAACATGCGCCTTAGAACAAGATCTTGCGTAGCCTTATAGCTGAAATCCATTTAACAATATTGTCAGTTTTTCTCAAATTTATCCAGGCATCATTTAGCAATATTTATTTTTGGAGTAGTTTAATAGGATAAACAAAAAAAATACTTAGCATTTGTAAGTTTTTCTAAATAAACAAATTAGTCTTGTGTTCGTTAAACAGCGATTAAGTCTTTTACTCAGAATAATTAAAATAAATTTCAAAATATTTTCTTGTCTGTAAATGCAACCCATATCTCGCATGTAATCATTTGAAATGTCAAAACAGTTGGTATTAAATTGTTTTTGTCAAAGTCGCCTGGATAAATTTGAGAAAAACTGATGCACTTAACATTTTAACCCCAAATATCTCGAAAATGGCAACATTTACAGACAAGTAATGACAAGTATGACTTTTTTATGCACAGATAATTGTAAAATCATAATTTTAAGAAAAAGTAGCCATAAAATTAAACACAAAAAAATATGTGGGTTTAAATAAAATTTTGAAAGCATTTGTGGCGCGAGTACAGTAAAATTATGGTTAAATTTCAATTTGCAACACTAAAAAACTCCATTATGCAAAATTTGTCAAAATATCTCAAGTACTTTTCAATTAAATAAGAAAAAACTAAAATTAATTTTTCACTTTGACACCCTGTATCTTAGTAAATATCTAGTTTTCGAGTATGGTTAATATAAAAATCTCATTGTTTTTGTCTAAGAAATCTTATATTAAAATGTGTCCTATTAGTTCTGGGACATCCTGTATATACAGTGTTCGCCATAAAGTTGGAACCATATGGCAATTTTTTTAATTATTGTAGTTAAAAAAAAAAAAAACTTTGGAGGCAATCACTTCTGCTTCTGAAATAACTTAAAATGCGCCAAATCAAAGTTGACAGGTAACATCTCTGTCCAATTGTCCAAGTTCGTAATTTTGGAAAAAATGTCCTAAAAAATGGGTCAATTTGTTAAATTTCGAAAAATGTTACTAAAGGAAATTATGATGCTAATCACATTTATGCCCATGTGCCGATTTTGAAAGAGAAATTTTAATGTTCAATAAATTTCATATTTTCGTATTTTTTTATTCACCCCCGTAACTGGCTGCTTTAAAAACATTTAAAATGATTTAAAAGCAGTATAAAGGCTACCATTCCATTGCATATTATGATTATAATATTTGTACGTAAGTTGGTTTTGATGATTATTGATATTCTCAACTGAGGTAGTCTCTGGATTATTTTCCAAATCAGAAATAGTTTCTCAACTTTTTCTTTATTAAAATTTAGTTGGATAGTACAGAAATGGTTTTTAATTATAATTTAAATATCTTAACACATAACGACTACTTCAAAATTACAAACAATGAATAGGGGTGAATAAAAAATATAAAATTTATTGAACATCAAAATTTCTCTCTCAAAATTGGCACATGTGCATAAAATGTGATTAGCATCATAATTTCCTAGTAACATTTTTTAAAATTTTAACAAATTGACACATTTTTAGGACATTTTTTTCCAAAATTACGAACTTGACAATTGACAGATGTTACCTGTCAACTTTGAGTTGGCGCATTTTAAGTTATTTCAGAAGCAGAAGTGATTGCCCCCCAAAATTTTTTTTAACTACAATAATAAAAAAAATTGTCATATGGTTCCAACTTTATGGCGGACACTGTATTTACAAAATACTTATAAATATTTTAATGTCAAATGGTTTTTACACTGTGAATGAATATTTGCATTTTTGTAAATCTTTACAGTAAACTATTTTGTGATATTTAATTATTGACGACGCTTATGTATTTATACCTACAGCCAATAAATGTTATTATTATTATTCAAGAACAACACTGTATGTCGCGCCCTCTAACATTAATCAATAAACTAAGTTATTATTTGAGTTTCTAGCCATAAATATACCCAATATCCTAAATTTTGTTCAATTGCCATGTTACTTAAGAAAATATAACCAAAAACCAAATAAAATGGTTATATTGGACTCCTGTATCTCAGAAACCAAGCCGTTGCGGGCCCATGTTCATATAAACTTTTTATCTTAAAATTAGTCAAAGATTAACTCTTTAAAGTTTGTACAAGTACTTAATTAACACATTGTATAAGTGCGTCCATTTTTTAACTACAACCAAGTATCTCTTTCTATTGATATTCTTAATGTATCAATTTCGGTCTAAATTATCTTTGATTGGATATCATTTTGAGCGATAAATAACGTGAGAAATATTTTGTATTACTGAAGGCTCCAGATAAAACTGATCAATTTTTTAATTCGTCATCCTATACTAACCGTTTATTTTGTAACAGTAAATATTACATACTAACCTCAAATAAAAGCTCAATAAATAGTTATTGACAAATTGGGTTTGAAAACGTTAAGATTTTGTCGATATTATACACAGTCCCAAAAATACATTTCGAGTTGTTACATAAAACTTTTACTGCAAATCAAGTATACGAAGAATTGAAAATAAAACGTTCGAATTCTGAAGATAAGTCTTTTACCTTTAAAATGCATTTATAAACAACAAAGTGTATCTATGTACGTTAGAAATTGTATATTCTTTCTGTGCTTTACCGTATCATATCTAAGAAAACTGTAAGGGATCAAAGATCTGCCAAGAGAAAATTTTAAATATTCATAAAGCAGACATAAAGCTCCTAATATCATAAAACGAATTTTCCATTCGTTCAAACAAAAAGAAACTGGCTAACATCTCATTTCCATCTTTGAGAGAGAAGTTGAAACGACAGTGATATTTTCATTATACTAATTCTATACTAAGTAAATTAGACTTCTTGGCGTCCGCATTCGCGTCCTCTTTTTCCCTCGAGTTACATCTAGCCACCGTCAGACACAAATTTGTATTTCATAATTCATCTTACATTTTAATAAAATGCTTTTTTAAAACAAATTTAATTTTATTTGCGCTTAAGCATTTTGTCTTTTTTTTGTAAACGGCAACAGCACACGGAGCGAATTTAATTACAAAAAAAATCGAGCCCGCAAAATTAATATTATAAAGAGAAACGCCGCTGATTAAATAATAATAAAATATTTGAATTTCGGTGTAAATTTCGAAACGTAGTGTCGTTTTAATTACTTTAATTAATTCGTTCAAACAACGTCGATAATTTTATAACTTCCGAAGAGACATTGTTAAATTAATGAAATTTTCAGACAAGAACAGAGACGGAAAACGAAAAAAAAGAGAAAATTAATGCGATGATGAAAATGGCAATATAAATTATTAGTAAACTAACTACGGGGTCTCTTTCTCTCTCGAAATTTTATTCCGTTGATACTTGGAATATAGAAATTACATTGTAGCATCAAAAGAAATTACGGCACTCATTTCTCTTTGGCGCTGTTATAAAAATTAAATCAAATTTTCTCCAATAAAAAGTTTCCCGGATACAAGTTAGCTCAACTTTAAAGCGGACCAGTTAAATATTGTTAGACGATTTTGTGCTTATGAAATTTTGTATATTAAAAATGCGAAGCCATTGCATCTGACAATACGTAATTTTTATGTTGTTTTTTTAATTAATGTGCACCAAAAAATATATTTATTTTTTTTAATTACTCTACTTTAAAATTTTTTTTATTGTAAAGAAAAAATATTATAAACCATATATACAGTGTATTTCAACTAAAACGTGCTACCCCAAATTAATTCCTTTACTATTTTGTTTTCAGCAAAATCTAAAAACAAAGCATTTTTGTTTTTAGGGGAACTTTTTTGATGTAAATTTTGACCTTAAAATGTCAATATCTTATCCCCGATAGATCACATCTCAAAAATTTTAAATACAAAAATTACTCATTATTTTTACGGTATTTAAAAACTCATCTTTGCACAAAAATTGAATAACCAATAATTGAATTAAGTGTTCAACGATTGTACTATTAATTGATGGTAAATAAACTCTTTAATTTATTATTGTAGATTAATTTACCAGTTATTTGGGTCTTCTTTGGAGTTGAGGTAATCAGTTAATGAAACACTATAACTATTACACTCGACGTTTCGACTGGCATGTGTCCAGTCTTTATCAAGACTTCAGAGGATTAATGCATCAGGGACTTTAATAGAAAGTTTCTCTTTGGACCAAGTCATCTGAATTATTTTTCATAAAATTGTGGAAATATATAAAATTTAATTATAAAATCGAACACCCCAACGTATAGTAACAAACACAAAAAACAACAACAAAAACAAACACAAAACAAAATAGTTGATGAAAGACATTTTGAACATTTAATCTAATTGGTTGCTTAATTTATAAAAAAAAAATTAGTCAGTCAAACTTTGAAATAACGTCATAAAGTCATAAAGAGAATAAATAACTCCTTTTACAATTTAAAATTTTTGAGATGGGGGCTACCGAGGACAAGGTGTTGACGTTTGAAGGTCAAATTTGACCTTAAAAGATATCATATCGCTTTAAAAACAAAAATTCTCTTATTTTTGGATTTTGCTTTAAACAAAATAGTAAAAGAATTACTCGTGGTGGCTCGTTTTAGTCGGAATGTACTGTATTTGCAAATTGCGTGTGAATTCACATTAAACAAGCTACATCAGTCATAATTATATTGACGTATGCCAAAGTAACGATAGTCAACTTTTTTTTTAAATGACACCCTGTATATTTTTTGATAGATTCTTCAAAAGCAATTTTTTTCGGAAATGGTACAGGATAGCTAAAAAATAGTACAATAAAATGGTGCAAACAACAACAATTTGACAACAAAACCATTAAATTTGCTTAGAAATTCTAACCTCTTTCAAGATAAATTTTAAAATATTTACTTTTTAAGTACTTTTTATCTTTCTTGTTGTGAAGTAGCAATAGAGAAAGTATAATTTTTGAGTTTCTAAAACCGTAGACCTCGCCTACCGTTCGTTCAACAAACTTTTTGCTCGTGCTTCATTCCAACATACTTGTTAATGAATACAATAGCAAAACTTACAGGTTACCTCATTTATGTTTAAATAATGTGATTTATAAAACAGAAGTAATTGCTTGGGAAATAAGATTTAAATACAAAATAATAATTTAAAACAATCAATAATTGATTGTTTAATACAAAAGTATAAATATATTGAGTAAGAGAAAAAATAAATAAATAATGTAATTCCAGATGTAATTATATTGAAAAAGTTTTCCAAAAAATTAACAATGAACGCTGTAGTAAAATCTTGTTGATTAATCAAGTTAACCCAGCACTAAAAATTCAATAAACCTTTAAGGTTGTTACAATCCATAGTTGTTTAAATTCCAAGAAAGAAAATGCAAGGTACCACATTAAACAACTTGAAAAAATCACAAGAATGTTATAGAATTAAAAGCAGAATAACTAATTTATAAAATACTGTTTTACTATAAAATGAGCTGAACGAAATAACACCAATCTCCACTTTTGACTCAGCTTTAGATGCGCCTTATTTCACTTGTAATGATTATTACTGTTCTGTTTCAGCTTTAGTATCAAAGGCCCATAACTTGAATATAAGATATGGGTCATACTCGCGATCTCTCATCTCGTTTTGATGCAAAACTAAGAAATGTAACTATCCTATCCTAACTATCAATTAACGTAAACAACGTCCCACATCAATTTTTATTGGTGTTTTAAAAAAACAAAAAAGAAACGCAAAATATTTCACAAAAAATTCTAATTTCAGCACTCTGATACATTCTTGTAGTGCAGCATTTGTTATTATTTTTTGTTTCAAATAGCGGTTCTACTCGATTGACTTCTCTAAGTTAATCTTATTGATGATTGGTTGCGAGGTGCAGCTACCACAGGTTATTTTTACTAGTTACTTTTTAATTACGACCGGTTTAAAAACACTTTTATAAGTCATTGTTGTAATAATAATTAACTAAAATTTCTTTCTTCTCTAGGCAGTGGTAAGCTAGAAAATCTAGTACTTTTCTTAACATTTCTATACTAGTGAAAGCCTTTTGAACTTAGTTTTGTAGTTTATCTGCTTTTAAAGTGAACAGTAAGGAAATTATATTTCCCAGATTACAATCTATATCCCTAGAAAAGATTCTTCAAATATACGGAGCTGGAAACATCAGCTTTGAATTATTAGTTACTCTTTATGATAACATAAAACTATACTGTATTACTGTCTAGTATTCAAGTATTTTAAATCGTTACGACAAACGTCTATTTTTTATAGAAAATGTCAATCAATGTTAATCAAAACTGTTGGGTTTTAGTTGTCTGTTGATGTTGTTTTTTTTCTTTACATAAATAAGATAAAGTAACCTCCAAACTTTACAATATTTTTTTTAGCTTAAAGATTAATTAAATAACCAAACATGCTGTATCAGTACAGAGCAAATCTAATGACATTCACAACGGGATTATAACAATTATAACAATTCCATAGTACTTTTAATTAATGCCCAACATGATATACCGGGTAGGTCACTACAACAATCTATTCTTTAGCACCAAAACGACAAATAATGTATGTTTTTTTTTTTTTTTTTTTTTTTTTTTTTTTTTTTCCCTCCCCTACAAGATTACTTAAGACCACATATTTTAAACATAGTTTGGATTCAGCAGGGTGGTCCAGAAATACGTATCTTATCAAAATTGTGTTATTTTAAATAAAACATTCAACAAATTTTTAATTATACCATAGAAAATAATTTTCTTTAATGTTTTCTTCTATATTTGTAGACCGTATCAAAATACAAAAACTTGAAAATAAATAAGAACTCTTTCTCATCCTTCTCCCAATATTCATTATATGTGTTGACGTATGGGTGTTCTTTACTACCGCAAAATATTAACTACTTAAAACATCTTGTATTTTGTAACCTATTGGAATCTGTAATTTTTTTTAAATTAGTGTTATTGTTACTTATTCCTAAATCAGCTATTTTGAGGAATCTTAAGATTTGGTTAGAAACTAATTTGTGACATTTTTTTAGTTTTCAAAAATCAAGGGTGCTCTTGGAATTTTCAAAAAACGTTTTTGCACAACAGTAATAAGCTCTTTGGAGACTACATACGCTTAAATCTTGTTAAGAAAAGTTGTTCAGAATGAAAAACTGAGTAAACGTGCAAAATTTGTTCTTATCGGCTTCAAATTTGCTACACAGTCATTACATTCTGTTGTGAACAGTTTTTAAGTAACATAAACAACTTTTCTTAATAACATTTGTGCGTATCTCGTCCCCAGAGAACACTCTGTTGTGCAAAAACTTTTTTGAAAATTTCAAGGGCATTCTTAATTTTTCGAAAATAAAATTATGTCACAAATTAGTTTCCAACTATCAGGGTTGACCCCCAGAAGCTCAAAATTTAATTCAAATATTTTTTGTCTTTTTCAAGAGACGATCAAACAATCGGGGGACACACTGTATGTATGCATTCAGTTTTCTTACAATATTTGTTGTTTTGATGCTACAGACTAGTTTGTTGGTAGTGCCGTACTCTGTATATAGTGCGAAAAATTTCATTGAAAAAGTTCGGTAATATATAGTTACTTTGTGTATCAAAGCAAAAAATGTATTTTTTTCGGACGAGTTTGAGGTTAAGAGCATTCTGTACTCTTGTAGTAAAATCGTTAAATCGTTACATCGAATTGATATGAATTTAAAATATTCTAAAATATTATTTTTCACATTCTACAATGTTCTCTCCAACTTTGAGCGGACGCCTTCTTAGCACGTTCAACGTCAAGGCAGTCACCAATGTCTATTTTTTATTTCAATAGTGTGTTCCAAAGGTATAGTGTCTGCTCTGGCCTGTCCGCTAATACGTGGGAATACCTGACCACGTCCTGTAAAAGCTTTACGTTGTGTGTCTGCTTTTGTGTTGGTTTTGGCTTACAGAGTTGTGGTTTCTTTGATTTCTACAGCATGAATACAGTATAAGTCTGCTAAAAATGTTCATTTTAGTCGTGAGGTAGCTTACGCTGTGTCTGAAAATAGTGTCTGCTTTGGCCTAGCATGGCAACTTTTTATCACAAGGCCAGTGCAGACACTGGAGTCTGTTTTTCATTTTTAAAGATTATACAGTTTAGAATCAATATTTTTAAAAAATTGCGGTAAACATAGTAGTAATTTGAAAGAAACAATAAGGATCTAGTAATGGCTCTCAACACTCAACGGAAGGATTTCAATATTTTCCGACAAAAGTTGGGAAAACAGAATTATTATAACAAATCATAGTATTTTAAGGCAAAAAGGATTCGATCAAAGTTGCGTAACAAATCGATGTTTACGATAGTAAAACCTAAAATTGTTTTTATTAAAAACTGTACCCTTGAGAGTGGCACAAGGAAATTTACATGGGAATTAAAAGCTACGGAAGACTCTTAATGGCAGAAGAAAAAATAACAATTTTTGTCAGTGGTACACACAAAATTTATTTGGAGACTTTCATTGTAAATAAGCATCTTTAAAAAATTGTTTTCTTAAAAAAAATTATGATAAACGTTAGGCGCCACCCAAGAGCGGCCAGAAATGAAAACGGTCAAAAAAATCATATTTTTCGACCGCCTTTGAGTACTAAATATTCACTTTTTTGTTAGGAACGCTTGAAAAATTTGTTTTTTCGTAATTAACTTAAGAAAAAGTCAAATACCGTCGATCTGCTTGCAACATTTTGTTATTTTTAAAAACCCAAATTTTTTTTAAATTAGAACTATTTTGAATTATAGTTCTGAAAATTTTTTAGACCTACTGTATACATATTTCGAATAAAATCCTTTCAAAAGTTTGAAATGCATTATAATCTATATTTTGATGTTTAGCCGAAGTTTTATAATTATTAGATTTAGTACTTAGGGGGGGATTAATATAAGTCTAGAATTTTGATATGAAATTTAAATAATAGTTTATTATAACAGGGTCTGGCACATCGAGCGTACATTAAAAGTATATGGAGAACTAATTTGATTTATTTTCTAGTGCTGCGCCTGTTTTGGACATCACTGAACTCGGACAAAATATTTTCGTTCATACAGCACTTTCGGTCGTACCGGAAGTAGCTGCCAACTTTCTTACACTAAATGGAACACGTTATTTTTTATTTTATTTTCAGATTTTACGTAAAATTTAAGGTGTAGTTTAATTACTATACCATACCCAAAAAATGACTGGTTTTTTAGTTATAATGATTTAAAAAAAAAAAATTAAAATTATGCTGAATTGTTATCGTTCATATCTCAAGATGATATCAATATTTTAGTTCCTAATTTGTTGTGGCAATTGTCGATATGTTACAGTAACTCACATATAAATGGAAACTTGAATTGCATGTACAGGGTGATAAAATTTTCGTGCCAATATGAACAACTTTCGACCTCAAAAACTTGCTTAATTCAAATGGGAAATCCTATGTTTTTAATCATCAATCGATGTCTTTTGTTGTCCTCTTTCGATACATACTAACTTGTCTTATGCTCAAATTGATGAGACACCCTGTGTTTTTAATCATCAATTTATATGGTAAAAATTTATTAAACATAACGGTATTACTACCTCGTGGTAACATGAATTTTTTGACAAATATTTTTACACAGTTTGTAGCCTTCTTTATTTATTATTAAACGAGTTACATATTATTGCACGAGAAGTTTAAAGCACTAATTAGACGAGTGCAATAATAGTCTCTTATGCAACGTGTGTAATACACAATTTTTTCGACTTTGCATCTGAAATCTAAAAAAAATTTAAAAAGATAACTTCATGTTAAACTTTGATATTTAGTAATTTTTTTTATGTTGGTACCACGATAAATTTGGCGTCCATTAAATTTGAATTAATCATTAAAATACCAACTTGAAGTACGGAGCAGTATCGTTATAGACTTTCAGTGACTTTATAACGATACTGATATTAGTATCGTTATAGACCTCACAATGTTAAATAGAAACGATAATTTCATAATTGAGCACTACTACTATAGTTATGAATTTTCAAATTGCTAAATTTATGTTTGACTTTTAGCCACAGTACTAGGCGATAAGTGCAATAAACAACGATTTATTTCTATTGGTTCTGAATTTGTATCCTACTCATGGAACATTTCATAATTACGTAATGTCGCAATTCTATTAGTTCTAAATCTGTATCATAATAAAAATTTGTATTATAGTGAATGTCATAACGAAACAGATTTTAGTCTTTTAATTAGCGTACTACAAAATAGGAGTAGAAAATTAGTATATTAAAGAACTAGTTTCAGAAGACGCATTTTATAAGACGGGTCGCTAAAATGCTTTCTGAAACGAATTTTTATACTATTTTTTTCTATTTTGGGCTTTTCAGATTGATTTTAAAATAAAAATTTGCGAGTTTCTTAATTTAGGGAATTTTGATGTGTAATTGCCAAGGTGGCAATATTTTCATTAAACTTCGGTTTAAATGCTAGTTTAAGTTTAATTTATCATAAGTTTCATTAAAAAATAGGTGGAAATAAACATAAGTAGATAAATTAATCTACTGAACATTAATTACGATTTAAATTAACGCACACCGAACGTAACGACAGCTTGACGTTGTCAGTGTTACCACCGTTCGGAATAAAAATTGTTCTATTTCTATAAAAGAACTCAAGTTTCTATAAAAGAACTCATTTGGGTTGCATCAGTACGTTTGTTGCCATTTCTTTTCTATTAATGCAATCATTTGTCATCAAGAAAATAATTCAACTGATTGACTAACTGGTGTTTGATTAAACAAAGATAGAAATAATTTATTAGGTTAGTTTTCTATAAAATTATTAACAGTATTGAACATGTTAGGTTATTTTCCATATATATCCAAAATTATGATGCGTTTGCAACACGTGCTTTTGGAAAAGTTCGCTCACAATTTAGCATATCTTCACGCCAACTTAAATTTTAAAAGACACAAGTACATGTTAACTTCACCATTTTATTCGACGGAAAAGTTGTGTAACTAACACGAAGATTAAACAGCAATTAACAATCTCAAATATTAATATCTAGATTGTTAATTATATTACATTGGTTCAGATAATTATACTTAGTTTTATAATTTTAATTTGGACATCAGCGGAAACTGTTTTCACACGTACTAGGTACGTAAGTAGTTAATTAATAAAGAACTTGAATAAAGCCAGACTTTAATCAAATTTAAAATGATTTATAGAGAATATTTATTTATTTAGCAATACTTTACTTTGCGGATACTCAATTAAAATTTAATATTATCTCAGTTTAACACCTGCTTTCATCCTGCCACTAATTTTTATTAATAACTAAATGCAGGTCCCCCACATAATGAATTTATGTGATTTTAATTGAGTAGATATGTTGTAACGGGTTAATTCGATTGGATTTTGTCTTTTGATTGAGTTAATCACATCTAGGACATTACCATCATGGACGGAATGCAAATAGCATTTTTTCGTAATTGTTTAGAACGTTTAAATCAATTGATGGCTTAAGAAGAATTTTTTTTTTATTAGATAAACAATTTTAATTCTTTGCCGGTTTTTCGCTGGATTTAGAAAGAGGGAAAATGAGATTTAAACATAAAAGCAAAGTATATTACAATTTTAGAGGACATTTGCATACCGAAAGTGCTTCTGGCGATTTTAAACCATTTTTATACCGAGAGGCAAACATATCTCATATATTGGACAGTTCAATTTGAAATATAATTTCTGACTTCACAAATATTAGCATTTCATATTTACTCCATTAGTGCACATGCTGAAGGTAGCCGACCAAATGCTTTTAGATTGTAAATATTTCATATTTTTCGCCCGTATTTTATTGGTTTACTTTAGCTGCTGGCTGTGTGACGAATTTAAATTGCATAAGAACACCCATCAACTTGAATAATTTTGGTATAAATTTGGCAGAGTACATTTCAGGTTTACGAATGTAAGTTATTTAAAATGCCATGAATTTTATTTGCTACTTCTGCTTTTTCATTTAACTGTTTATAATTTGATGTTTACGAGTAATAAGCGTACAAAAAAAAAACGCGATGCAATTTAAAAAATAACGAAAAGAAAAACGACATTAAGAAATTTAACAACCCTCTCTATTTTTAATACAACGCACATAATAATTAGAAAATAATTTTAAGAGGGTGTAAGTAAATGTGCGATGTAAATTTAGCTTGATAAATAGGAATAAGGCCGAGGACTTAATAATTTAATAATTAACTTAAGCACTTTATAATCAACAACATCACGCACATGTAATTAACTGATCTATCAACAAGAGACAAAATTAAAGTAATCGTTAAAATCTCTAATCAAACAAGAATGATGTCATGTAAGTTAATTAAGTGGTTCGTCGGTTACTATTTCACAGGAAAATATTAAAAGATGCCTAATTGTCCAAACTGTTTAATTGTGTTGATTAAGTGGCATTTCTTTATGCTGTAATTGGCTTAATTAATACTTTTATAAAATTTGTTATGACATTCTTAGGTGTTAACAGATAGAGATTCTACATGTGGTAGTTGAAAAATATTTAAGAAGATTTATGAAAAGAGTAATAAAAATGATCACAGTCACTTAAACAAATTGGTTGTTTTGTCAATGAAGCTCATTATTTTTTTAGTTGAAATTAAAGATTGATTTCATGTGCAAAAACTTCTACATAAAAAATATGTGATAACAATAACATTAAATTAATTATTAAGAGTAGTTTTTTAATTAAGTGTTTTACATTTTTCGAGTCAAGAAATTAAGAAATACAGGAGATAACGTCAGCGAATCGATCATGGAGGCAGAGAATATACCAAGCTGTATCGACGTGTTCAGAAAGTTAAGGTTTTTATCTTCAGCTAGGAAAAACTGCACGAGAAATAATTTTATTTTTGACTAACAGATGGCGCCACCGTCAGTGCAGAGTGTATTTCAACTAAAACAAGCCACCCCGAATAATTTCTTTACTATTTAGTTTCAAGTAAAATACAAATACATGGCAATTTTTGTTTTTGTAGGAAGTCAAACTTGAGCGTAAAACGTCAACAAAACAGCCCCCCCATCTCAAAAATTTACATGCACAAAGGAGTCGAATTACCCCTCAATTTAAAGGTATTTTTATTTTTTTTATGATGATCCCAGTTATTTAATAATAATTTATTTACTTCCATGCAATTTGGAAATCAAATGGATTCAATATACAGGATTTTCAAACTTAAGTCGGCACTATTGCTAACTTCGTTATTATTAGAGTTATAGGGTCGGTTAAATAGGCAAACTAGTAGCATTTGTTTCTCTCATCACTATGGTGAAAACAAAATAAAAATCAAACATCGGGTTCGCGAGTTATGTCAAATTGTCTAATTTTTTTAAATGGAACACTTTGTATACAATATTGAATTGAATACTAAACAAAGTGTCCCATTGTTTTTATCAGAAAGTCAAAAATGACAGAGCTATTGACGATTTTTCAAGTTTAAAGTAGCTGTGATTTTATAAACTACAATCGTTTGTTGTATAAATGTCATCAGGATTAAAATGTCAAATTAAAGTTTCACTGGTAAACAGTTTACAGCCATTAAAAGCGTTTACAGGCGGGTTCAAAAATGCTTGCACCAAGAGGGTGACGTTTTTAAGCATCTAATTTGAATTTTGCTTTTAATGTTTACAGAATAAATTAAAATAAACCATATCCTTTCGCTTCATGGATATTCCTCTTTCTTCATTTCATTTACCACTTCTGCTGGGTATAGCCACCGTGAATTTTATATGTTGATCTATCTCCATCACGAAATAATTTTTTTAAGTGTCTGCCGTGACCAAGATTTCACTACGTTTTTAGCATTACTACTCGATCACCAGCGGGTCTGATATTCCTTCTACTTTCTACTTTATGGTAAGCCAAAGCTATAACTAACAGAGCCACCTTCACCAATTTGAAAAATCTACAATAGCTCTGTCATTTTTGACTTTAGGCTAAAAAATAATGGAATACTTTTTGTTCCGTATTCAATTTCCTATCGAATGAGAATATGGTATATAAAGTGTCCCACTTAAAAAAATTGAACAATTTGACATAACTCGCAAACCCGATATTCGATTTTTAAACAAATGCTACTAGTTTGCCAATTTAACCAACCCTTTAGTTCTAATAATAACAAAGTTAGCAATAGTGACAACTTAAGTTTGAAAACTCTGTGTATAATATAAAACCAATTACGACAATACTGGGTGTCCAAAAACTCTTCTGACAAACCAAGACCGGAGATTCCTCAGATCATTTTAAGACAATTTAACCCAATTTACCTAGTCCGAAAATGCTTCCTAAGGGAGCTAGAGCTCTTTGAAGATAGCACCTTGTAAATAGTTTGTTTCAATACCTCTAGAACGCTTCTACTTAGAAAACAAAACTGGTATGCTTATTTAGCCTTCAGAGATGAATTGATTCCATCAATTGCGAATTTCTAGTACCGGTCATAGACGTCAGTTTTGGGTAGGTCAACGGTTATTTTAACGCATAACTTTTTTGTCTTTAACTTTTAAGCATTCGTGACACTAGATTATTAAATTTTCAGGTATTCTAGTATTAAAAGGTACTCTTACTTTAAGTCATTAGGATACACCGTTTTCTAGAAAATGGATTTGAAAATTTTTGTTTTTTTGTCATTAAAGTTAAATTTATATTTTTACACTAGTTGGCTCTAAACTGCCAACAAAAGTAAAACCTACGTTTTTCATTGTCAAATTGTTGTCAGTTCGCAAAGTTTATCTTTTAATTTTTTACTTTACCAAGCGCCATCTTCAAAGAGCTCTAGCTCCCTTAGGGAGCATTTTCGGACTAGGTGAATTGGGTTAAATTGTCTTAAAATTATCTGAGGGATCTCCGGTCTTTGTTTGTCAGGAGAGTTTCTGGACACCCTGTATAATTACTTTAAAATAATTTGTAATTTCTTAATACATTTTTTTTCCTTTTTCTTTTAATCATATAGAATATAAAACTTATTAAAAATAATATAATTATGAAATATACAGAATGGAACAAAAGTCTGGAAACGCTCAATTATCTCACAAATGGGTAGTACAAATTGTACAACATTTTGGATAAGTATATTTTGGGATACGAAGATTCCAGATTTGACATCTGCAATGTTGCCAGATTTACCGTTTTTCTGATATTATTGCTAACTTTGGTTTTTAAATAAATCACCCCGTATATTGTATCATTATTGGAATGTCCCCTTCAATACGAGTTCAACTATAATGTAGCACTCAAGTCAGGAAGGTCTTAAATTATATAAAACTGTCCGTGCAAAATAGAATTCAAGTAATTAAATCTGGCAACATTGCAGATATCAAATCTGGAATCTTCGTATCCCAAAATATACTTATCCAAAATGTTGTACATGTTGTACAATTCGTATTTGTGAGATAATTGAGCGTTTCCAGACTTTTGTTCCACTCTGTATAAATAATTTCTAGTTTTTGTTCTTTTTTTAATAAAATAAGTTTCCTTTTTTTTTATATATGTTATGTCAGTATTAGCTACTTTTATACAAAAATTGACGGTATTTGACTTAAAACTGTCTGGAAAAAAGTTGTATATCTTATAAACACTGTATTGGCCTCTCATATTTAGTTGTACGATGAAATGGTAGAGAAATACCACCTTTAAAACACAAATTTAATTTCTGAATTTCAGTTTAAAAAGTTATTTTATTATACAAGTATGGGGGACATTTTCCATTGATTATTTTATGATATAAACAAGCTGCACTTAGCAGTCTTCTCTTCTCCATATTCAACCAGGACAATTCTGTTAGTTTATAAGAAACGCGATCACATTTTTAATACCAAAATTAAAACGAATGCTAAAATTTCAAAATTTGACTGACAATTTAAAAAAAACTTTTTTAGTACCTAATCAATAAATTCAATTTATTTTCAAAAATTAAATAACCAATAAAATTAAATGCTGAAAAAATCTTCCTTCAACTTCCATAGCTCTTATCACATTTTGAATGACTTCAGGTGTGATCTGACGACAATTTCTCTGTATTTTTTCAGTAGTTTGTTTTAGGTGGAATCATGTAAACGGAACGAAACCTTTTGTTTGCATTACGTTTGGCTACTCATACTTATTTAAAAAATAATTTTGATAACTCTTTTGTTTCGATTTGTACAGGGTGTCCCATTTTCGATGGTTTTTGGGAGTTTCACGAAACCGGCTAATCGTTTTCAAGAAACAATTGATGATGCATTTGAAACTTTTGTAGCTTTCTTCGTTTCTGAGCTACAAAGCGTTTTTGAAAATTTGCTGTTTTAGGACCCCTTCTAGCAGTTTCTTTGCTTTTCGAGTTAGGAAATGGAAAAGTAGAAATTTTTCGTAAAACCCAGTGATCTATTGAGAATTTTTCTAAATCGAATAGTTTTTCAGATAATGATCAAACTTGGGTTTTTCTTATGGAACCCCTATAGATTATTTGTCCATCGAATTCCTTATATTTTTACCTTTCCAACAATGTAACATAACGTATATTTATTCTAAGAAAAATAATTAACAATGATATCCAGTGTTTTAATTACACGGAAGCAAAAGCTTGAAAAAGATCTAGCAATAGGACTCTACTTATGGATCAGGAAAAATAGGTGGTTGCCTAGCTTGTGTCCGATTTTAGGTTAGTGAAACCCTACATCTAGACATCGCCAGATCTGATTATGCTAAAACACTAACGACACCTTCATAACGTCAAAATTAACCCAAAACACAGTAATATAAATTTTTGTTACTGCAAGCAGACCATCAACCCGTCAAGTCACAAGCTATCCATCACACTACTAAATTCAACTTCGCCATCGCACCAAAAAATATACCAAAAGAAAGCATTGTTAGCGTGGTAAGTTAATCAATTGTTAGTAACATTGAGATTCTACCAAACCAGAACAAGAGAAGACATAAGAAAGAGGAAAGTTGTTATCGTATCAATTTACACTATCGACTAGATTACAAAACTAAACATCCTTCCAAAAACTAAGTTACGAGGTCAACTCAGAAACAAAACTAGAAAAGTCATTTGAGACATCATCCTTCCCAGAGGACCAAGGAAAAATCTTATACTAAAAGAGAACAAAAGATACCACATTTGCACGGATAGCTAAATATTTCCTAACCGAGAGTGCTCCTTTGGCCAATTCTAAATAAATCATCTAAGATATAAAAAAAGAAATAATACTTAAAGCGGAATTTCTACCGTACAGAAAAAGTTGCACTAACTTTTTGATTGGAAAAAAAAACATCAAAACCTATTCCGCTGCTTCTGTGAGACATTGGATAAAATTGTGAACATCAGACTGAAAGAGCACACCTACTATACAAAAAGGAATAACATGAGAATTGCACAGGACATCCTAACTAGACCAAAGAAAACCCATCGTGATTCAGAAAGCACCCATGAACTTCAATCGGACAAAGAAATTAAAACAACTCTATAAAAGAAAACCTCAAATTTTGGAATTAAATACTTCAGAAATATCTAATTTTCCTCATTGTATTAGGTCAGATACATCTGAATTCTAAATATGTATTTGAAACAACTAACGTCAATTATTCATAGAATTTATGCAGTTTAAATGTTGTATAGTGTTGAAAAGATAGTTCTTACATTAATTATGCAGTTATAGCTGTTTTCCATCATTTTTAGAAAATTCTTACATTGTAAATACATCGTCAGTATTGCTTTCGTAAAAAGTAAGTTATAACGTACGTACTTGATCCACTTTTGTATTTTCTTTTCAATACATGCGTTCAAGTCTCCAAGTACGAACGTTCATAAAAAAATTCTATAACATCTCGTCTCTGTTGTTTTTCACTTATTCAGTTCGTTAATGCTTTTTTTCAGTTGTAAACTTAGGGTTTTTTATTTAATACGTTTTCCAAACAATTGTTTTTTCTTATTTTATAGCTTTGATTTATATTTTCGTAATCCCATTAAACGTAATTTTACAATTATTTAAAACCACAAAAAATGTATGCTACTAACTATTATAAAGCATAATCAAAACTGATCATTTTAGCAAAATTAAGATCATAATAATTAGAAAATGTCTTAGAGTGTCTAAAGAGTGTTTAAATACAAAAACTGAACTGGGCAGACCGTGGAATTGAATTTACTTAGATATTTTTACAGTGTACACTAAAGTACAGCTAAATAACGCGTGATAGCATGGAACTATACATAAATATACCTTAAAATTGACAGAAATGAAAGTTTTTTATAGATACTGTTACGTTGTAACTTTTGTTTTGTTCTTTATTAATTCTGCCTAATTTAAACGAATTTAATGTACGTATTTTGTTGTAAAAACTATATATTTCACTTTGATTTTCCCTGTATATGCTTTCCACATTTATTTATTTCTGTTAATGCAAGATATTCATTTTTCCTTTTTGCAGAACGCGCAGATACTCTTTGACGCCGACCAGAAAGTGACACTCGATTGTGTGATTTTCAAGGTAAAATGTACAGATTTACCGTTTGTGTATTAATTACCTCTACCTAAAAGCCTAAAAGTAATTTCGGTAAGCATCATTTGTCGATATTTCTTTAAGTAATAGTATTCTATTTTGATTTAGGATCTTTCATCGTCTCTTTTTCTGCCTTTCTTTCTATCTTACCGTATTATTTTACTGCCTTTATTCTTGGCCGGTGTGAAATTGTCGTTTGCGGTTTTTTCTCTCGCTGCCGTGTGACGCAACATTCCATTTCTCTCATGTAAGTTTTTGAGGTTACAAAAATCTATATTAATATGTTATGTTGTTTGTGCGTCCTCACCTTCGTTTTTACTGAATACTTTCGATTCATTTTACGAATTCACATTTTACGAATTTACATGCGAAAATCAAGGTTTTTTCAAATTTGTCTCACATTAGAACGGCTTGAGATATTTTTGTTTGCACAAAAGTTTCGAGTCTACGAATGATGTGTCTTTATTTTTTAATTTAGATTTTTTTTTGTACGAGGGCATCTTAGAGGTTAAAAAAAATGTTAAAAATTGTCAACAAAATTTCAAACAAATTGAGTCTTAAGTTGACCACAACTCGCTTATTTACGGACCGATTTTCAAAATTCAAAAAGCATCATACGCGGATAAAGAAATAAAAATTTTTGGCCGTTTTAGTTTTGTATGACCTTGCGTATTTTCAAAAGTTATAATCGAAAAACGTTTCCGACAAAATTTCATTCGAAAACTAAAACGGCCATAATTTCTAAATTATAACAGATAAAAAACGTTCCTTTTATGACCCTATCACATAATGTTTAATAAAATTTATCATTTTTAAAATTTTTTTTCAACAATTTTACATTGTTATACGAATACTGTAATTTTTTTATCTCCGGAACCATATTACGTAAAAACACGAATAAAAAATCAAAATATTCGTAATTTTGCAAATTTTCGAATGGTTTAACTGTAGAGGATTCAATTTCCCCCAAAAAAAATCTTCGTATGCACGACGATGACTCATACACGCGTAACTGCGAGCGTTATGCGAACCAAACAGTCAATCTCACCTAAATAAACTTTGTTGTATTAAGTTAAAGCGGTCGAGTCAATAAATCCGGTTCTAAATATTTTTTAATAAATAATTTCTATTCCTACTACATATTATATTATATGTTATGTCGTGTGTGCGTCCTCACCTACTCTCGATTCGTTGCGAGCGCACACCCGAATACTCTCGATTCATTTTATGAATTCACATGGGGTACATACTCTGCATTCATATTGATTACTCAACTGATGAATGCTAATGTAAGTGCTAATTATTGTTCATAACTGTCTGCTCTTTAGAAGCTAATTCATTTTTATGACTTAACGCATGCGTAGGATGCTGGCTTTGTCTAGTAGATAAATAATCAAGGAATTGTTCTAAATATCTATTTTTTACTGGTATCAAAAGCGCTGGAATTCCAAATCAACGCTGATCAACAGTATCGCAAAGAAGAGCAACGCCCGGACGCCATTTTCGTATTATATTATTTAACGTTTGAAATTTACTACCTTAATTTAATAATTATCATTGCTTAAAATTTTTAATTACCGTAAATTTAAGTACCTTTTTAAATTAATTATCATTCAAAATTTAAATAATATTTAATGTACCTATCTGTAAAAAAATCCGGATACGAATTTAAATCATTTAAAGTATTCCGGTTAGAAGTAATTTTACGTTTTTTTATATGACTTAAACTGACAAATGCATGCCTTAACGAAAGCATTCTGCAGGAAATGAAAAACTGTGTGCTTATTTTTTTTGGTAAAAGTAATGAGAAAAACTGATCAATTGAAAACTAATTTCATGAACTTTAATATTATGCAACCCAATAAATATGTTGCGGGACTAAATTCGGAAAAAAATGGTTTATGCCAAGATGCCATTATATGAAAATGGCGGCCATCATTCGGGTGAAAGAGAAAACCGAGAATAGCCAAACGCACATGTATTTCCGTAAAGCAATTTACTTAAATTGTTTATTTTTTTAACCTCTTTCTGATCTCTTATTTTTGATACTACAAGGAATTTAGCTTTTATCAGAAGATATTGCACTTGACTAGCAATTCTTAGCGATCGAACTACTTAAATCAATGTTTAAAATATTTAGTTATTTTTATATTGATTCATGTTTAAAATTTATTTTATGAATTTCATATGCGAACCGTTTTTTTTCATTTTTAGTAAGTAATAAATTGTGTTCAATATTTGTGTGTGTTTCGAAATATTATCTCTATCGTTTGACATTTTTACATTTTGGCCAAAGACATTCAAATGTAATGGCATCCCATTAATAACATCAATTCAGGAATGAGTGACGACCAAATCTAAGGTAAAAATGTGTCCGTTTGTTTTACGTCTCATTTCGGTAAATCTCATTACATAAAAAAATTTGGAGACTCTTTTCTCAAAAATGAACGATCTAAACGATACAATATCTAAACTTTGCACTAGTTGACCACTTTGTTAAATTATCAAATGCCAAAGAAAATTCCAAGATTCTTTGGAAATTAGTGCACGAGGGGTGGCATTGGCACAAATTTCCGAATACTGTTTACGCACAAATTGCGTATGCTATTTTTTGTAAAATATTTTTCTAAATTCACACTTTCAAATTTTTGATATTATGACATTCAAAACACAAACATTAATTAGTAAGCTGTGGCTATAACGCAAATGCACATAATGCATACATTTGTCATCCAGTTAACCTATTTAATTGTCAAACTTTTATTTGAAGATTTGAATTGTTTTTCGGCATTTACAAAAAATACAAGGTGCGTAAATTGCATTCAAAATAACGAACAATGTAAGCACATCAACAATTTGTGTGTACAACGCACGCTAGTAGTTCGATCTACATAAAAGTGACAAATAATATACAAGCTGTCGTTCGTCATTTCGAATTTTCAATTATCAATTATTACAGATCAGTTTTTGCTATAGTAGGGATGTAATAGTTATTTTCCTAACAAGTGTGGAAAGTAGTAAATATCGTGCGAGTGCTAGATAGCTTCACGAGTGCGAAGCACGAGTGAAGATAAGCACGAGCACTGATATTGTTACTTTCCAACGAGTTAGGAACACTATTTTTAGACGACTGCTTACATTTTTGTGAATAAAGGTTTTAAATGCCAATGTAATCATGACGGTTTTGATTTGGAGAGAAAATAGAAAATGTAAATCTTATTTTGATTATAAAACAGAAAATAATCAGCTTTGCAAACCTTCAAGCAGATGTGTTTGCTGGCTTGCATACCCAACTTACTCTTATAGTTTCCCCTGCAAGTACAACTGATCCATAGATAAACGCAGAGGTTTAGATAGGAAACTCATATGGATGTATTGGGAATCGAATTATAATGATTGTGGACTTTTTCCTGCAACTGTTGTATCATAACTTGTAAATCAATACCAAAATAAATGGACGTGAATCGCGCTAAATGCACCACATTCCCCTAGTTTACTTTGCAGCGTTTGGTATTTCTGATTGTGCTATTGTTTGCTGACCTGTTATTTGAGCGTTAAAATAGAAATCCGATTTTTATATTGTTGTTAATTGTTCATCGTTATTTGTTGCTGTTATTTGTTAATTGTTATTGTTTTTCGTTATTAGCTTATTACTGACACTTACTGATAGGTACGTACATTTTTCTAACATTTTATTGTGGAACACTATTGTAAACATTAATTGTAATATTATTATTGTTACAGTTGTAAAATTTACAGGATGCTGGGCCTGGACATATCGTTCTGAGACTGTCATAGTATTATTACCCGTCGACTTTTCTATTTCGATGCAGGAAGATGTAGAAACCACAGGTTCGGGAACTGTCGATGATGAAGGTCTTGCTAATGTTGACCCCGATGCTTCGTTGATAGATCTTACAATTGTATTGGCAACTTTTATTTTATTTTGTACCGACTCATTAATGTATTCCTCAGCCACCGAAGTCGACTGCCATCCACCATGACGTTTGAGTGCGGTAATATCACCACCCGCATCGACTAATATGGTGGCTGAGGAACGCCGATAACAGTGGCCCGTGTAAGATTCAGGATTTTTGAGATTAAGGTAAGTTGCAATTAACTTAGGTGTACCCCCAATTTTATTTATTCCCACAGGTTGGATCGTGCACTTTCTATTTCGATAATTCAAGAAAAATCTGTTGTGGCTTAAATTGAATGGTCTTAGGGCAGCATATTTACAATAATATTCGTAAAATTCTCCAGTGACAGTAAATGTGCGTATCTTATGTGTTTTTGTATCTGGTATTTTAATAAGTACAGCTGAGTTCAAGTTTTCAATATTTTCCATTTTTAAATTAACTAATTCTTGTTTTCTACAAGCTCCGCTAATTCCTATTATCAAAATCACCTATAATAATAAAAATAATGTATGAATATAGAATACTGTTATTTATTTGTGGTGCCCACCTTTTGTAATAAATACAGATCATCCGGTGCTTCATTAATAAATTTTTGATTTCATCTGGTGTTAAAGTGTTTGATTTTGTAGGTTTGTAACCCACGGACTTCCGTTTTAAAAAGCTTTTAGTTTAGCATAATTGGCGATGTTTATATTTTTATTTATAGCTAGAGTCGTTCGCAACATTGAATATTGCGTCCACAGTGAATTTGGTGCAATTTTATCGGCCAGTTGTCCAAAGTATGCTAACACCGTGTTTTCAGAAAAAGAGGATATAACTCCTGCCTTCTTGCGCCAATCCATAAATCTCTCAAAAGCTTTCATGTATCTCTCTCTAGATTTTTCGGGTAATAAACCAAATTCTGACTCTTTTGCCGCTTCTAAAACTGCTGGTGGGGTACATTGAACATCATCATCGCTACTTATCATTTTAATTATAATTCAAACAAACTGAACCTGACTGAATTTAATATTTAAAATGTCAAAGTATAAATACCTACTTGATTTTTGTAAAAAAATGGGCCGTTGCTAGGGGTATCTAAGAAGTTAAAAGTTACTAATATGTTAAGAAATAACTAATATGTTAGGAAGTAACTAACACGTTATTTGAAATTTTCTCGTATAAGGTAGCGTTGCGATATAGTCAGTTTCTACAGCAGTCGTCTAAAAAGTAATTTTTTCGTAACTGAAATTGTATGCTTATGCAAATACTTTTGTAGCAAAATGCTTTATTAACCCAGTGTTTATGCTACATTTTTGAAACACTAGTACGTAATTCTGTTGTTTCGATAGGCGTATTGACATACTTATCTGGTAGTTTTACATGTACTCAGTACAAAAATGCATTTTAACACTGCTTGGACACATTATTAAATTACCTTTTTCTCAAAACGGTCCATTGTTATCCAGTTTAACTATTTAATCAAAGGTTCCATCACAAAACAAAAATCGTTAATCTTTCCCGTTGAAATTAGTATTAATTTTTTTTACGTGAAAATCATGCAATGCAGAAATTATTGAAAAATGTGAAAATAAAGTTTACATTAAATCAAGTACAAGCATTACTCAGATTGTCTGTCCCTTTGACATTTATGGCTTCGTGGTACGATGTATGACTACCATCCAGTGGTGAAAAGAACTGGTGGAGTAATACCGATTGTATGTAAAGATCTTGGTAGTAGTGATGCTCATTCTGGCTCAATGATTGGTTTACGGGTGGGGGTGATGCCAATAGTCGGAATTTAAAATGGAAAAAATGAATTTAAATAAATTTATTAAAAATTACTATGGCGGATTTTAATATAAATTAACAATAATTGAAACTTTCTTTAACATTAATAAGAATGACAATCGTGATAAGTACTGAAATAGAAAATTTTGGAGATGGTTAATTAAACGGTCAAATTCAGCACAATCCAATACGTTCAAAGGACTTTATTTGCATGTATTTGCAATAAAAATTTGTACAACAATTACATTTGACTTGATTTATATCATAGACGAATAATTCATTATTTCCACTCATAGATCAAAACAAAATTATCTACTTTTAAGCTTAATTAGTCGTTTTGAACTTATTTTGGAATTGTGAAATGTGTCACATTAAATTTATAAAACGTGACAAAAAGTCTTTACAAAATAAAATTATAAAAGTGTAAAGATATAAAATTTTAAAAAAGAGAGAAAAGTACACATTGAAAAATTTAACAAGACAGGATAATATAAATTATTAAATCCATTATGACTATTGCTTTAGAAAGAGGAAAATTCTCTAATATAAATTCATGCCTTGTTCTTATGTATGTTCATTTTCTTAAGTTCGTTTTTTCTTTCTTACTTTGTTGTTTCTTTTAGCTAAAGGAAAATGTAAGTTTAAGTGGAAGAATCTTTTAAACGACCCATATACCCGACTTACGAAACCGAGTTAGCATATCCCAGTGAACTTTTGGTTTTTCCTATAAACCGCTAAAAATATTCGCAGTTTCATACTTTTAGCAGCGCCACAATGAATTCTTGATGAAGCAACCCTGTTATACGATCGCAATTGCACATTTACATTATGCTAGTTCAAAAAAAAAAAATAATAATAAAAGTTTTATTTTGTTTACCAATTACATTTGAGTTGTATGAATTATTTTTTTCGTTAAATTTGAAATACTACTTTAGAATTAGTTTCTGTCTGAAGATCGGAGTTATTCTTAGTGAATGTTATCAATAAATATAAATGATCCGAATTTAGACGTTCACATAAGTCTCAAAAATTTATTTAGACAGGTATAATATAAATCGATTTATTAAACTCTTAAGAGTTACCCCACAACCCAAATGTGTCTACGTAATAGATGAATAACGTATCAAATTAGAGTGCAAATTCAAATGTAAATTAAGTATAATATTGAAGAAAATAATACATTAGGATTGTAAAATTATGTAAATTCTATATCTCTACGGTTTATTAGCGTTTCTGACGTTTTATTGGCGAATTATATAAGAAACATTAATTTATTTTATTTTGCGTTTAGAATAAGTGCATTATTGCATTAAAATAAAGTCATTGTTTAAGTGGTTTGAGTGATAGAATGGATGGTACTCACGTTGCAAGTTTTACATTTCTCATCTTGATTCAATTGGAGTAGAGTAAAGCTCAGGACTACTGGCTTTTTTTTTGTTTCTGCTTATTAATGGTTAATCCGAACCCAGAAAGTTTCAAGGTACGAAAAATAGTATGCTAGCACGAGATGCGTGAAATGAGCATTAAATCGTCTATTCACTAAGAGTACATTTTGTTTAATTCGTTAATGGCTAGTATGTATCGATTTATTAGCATTACGATTCCTTACAGATGATTCTCATTTTGTGTTAGTATCACTCGTTGGGAAAAGTACTTTGCTTGTTACGGTTTTATTTTCTGAAAATAAAACGTGTGTCGAGAGCAATATGTTACGGGTATGTTGCGATTAATATATTACGACGAAAGTCGTATTTGGCGCGCATTTTGCTAATTTTTGATTGGTTGAAAATAAAATTTGAGTTCGTTTCCTAGACGAAAAACAGACATTTTCTTTTCTACGTTTGCTGCACGGGTGGCTTTGGCGTGCATCTTAAATTAAAATTTACACAAATCATTTATGTGTGTCACAAGATTTCCAATACAAGTATCCTTTTCTGTTTGTATCAATTATAACTGTCACGTGCAATTCCTTTTAGCACGTTTATTGACCTTATGATTTCGCTGCGTGTTACGTCTGGTTAACTCCTGGGGGTGCTGAAGTGGCTGATTAAGACCTTCCTTGTCAATTAAAGACCACACTACGGTTTCGCCTTAGATAAGCTGCAGGCAACTGGTGGCTACCACGTCTAACAGTGATTGGTTATGCTTCATAACTTCAACGAGGGAGCCTAAGGCTAGCATACCTTCCCTAAGAGGAATCCTGGGGTTACCGAACTGTCGATATCGTCGCTAGCAGAAAACTCTTACTCTCGGGACCTCGTTCATCAGATTACAGTTAAGTTTTATTATTTAAGTAACTTATTTATTGTAAATGCGTACGAAGCTTATGTACATACGACATGAAACGGCTTTGATCTTTAGTTCGTAAGTAAAACCTTATTTGGTGGTACTCTCCACAATCGAACGTTTATAACCAGCTTAATACGGGCTTGTGCGCTTTACTTAAAGCGGTTGACGCAAAAACAAAAAGCTTTCTGGGTTTGCAGGAGGTACTTACCCCTTTCAATCTTGGTTTAAGTCAGTGTCGTTGTATGTTTGACCAGATAAATTGCCGTGTGTAAGTAATATATGTACACAGAGTATTCCTATTGACCAATATTCCATTGGAACATTAACATTACTTTTGGTGTGACTAAAGCTTACCAGTGAAACCGGTACATTATTTGTATAAATTACTTTATTATTAAGCGAGGGCTTCTGCTAACGTAAGTGAATACATCCGACAGTCTCTCTTTCTGTCACATTCACCTATTACTATAAGATTTGTTTGTTGTTTTATTAAACTGTTTGTCTTTCTTTTAACACTAATTGTTGTGTTTGATCTAGCGTATTAGGCTTTAAATAAAACCTGTTGATCTCCTGTTGGTCAGTTTTATTTCTTTCCTTTACCCAGTAGGTGGCGTCTTGTTACACAGCAGTTTAATTTCTTAGACCTCTTTAAGGACCCTCCACTCTCCGACGAAGTCGGAAGCTGCTGCTCTACCTATTATAAATAATTAATTCTCCACAAACCTAGTGCGCTACATTGATCCGTATTTTCTTTGTGTTTTTGTTTGTTCCTCTAGAGCCGTCGTCATTTATAAACCTCAACCGTTACACTCTTTAAGCTCTCATTTTAGAATTTCAAATTCGTTCTAAATACCTACTATTAAGTTTACAAAATTACTTTGGTGCAACAAATTGTACAGCAAAAGTAAAGAAGCACATTTCTAATTTTGAGTTGTTCGATCACTCTACTTTGAGGAGAAATAATAGTGACATTTTTTAACTGGTTATCAAGTGTTCATGGAGACATAAGAGAAGTTATACAATTGATTGCTTCTTGTGATTATTTAGCAACACCTTTAAAAAATTGAAACCTCCGTTTCGCTTTACTCCTTATCTTAATTTTTTTTTGACGTCCAAAAGGAATTAGTAGTTTTCCTAATAGATATTTATTTTGTATTGACGTTGTACTACCTCAAGATCTTAAAGATCTATAACCAAAAGTAACTGAAAACTCAAGACTGATACTTACACAAGCAATTACAAACTGGTGTAATTATCTGGAAAAGTTAATACTGAAGTTCCCAGCATTCTATATAGAGCCAACTTATTGCCTACGAAAAATGAAAGAATTAGAGCTATTGCTGCTAGTACGACCCTGAAAAGACTTTTGTTGCAAAACTTAGATGCAAAGTTGATTTCGAGGCCACCAAGTAGGGCTTGGAACCAAAGGAGGATATAAAGCTGTTATACATACGTCTCAATCCTTCATTGAGACAAACATCGACTTTAAAATGCTTTTAATTGTGTGGAAAGAGATTCATTGCTTGAGAAGGTTTACAAAAGAATTCCAAAGTTGTTTAATTAAACTATTCTGTCAACAGGTCGATTAGGTTTTAACTTGATGATGAAGTCAAAAAATAAATCCTTCAAAATGAGAATTTTGTTTACCGCTTCAGTAGACAAAGTAACTTACTTAAAAGATGAAGGCGTTAGCTTACTTGTCAGCTACTGCAAGTATTTTACTTGTTACAAACTTCGCCAGCTTAGAACTTTGAAAAGCTTGATGATCTTGATAATAAAATGAAAATATGAAAAAATAGTTAACTCTTATTTTAACAACCCTCCCGATCAGCTATAAAGATTTAGGTATCTGAAAATTGAAGGGTAACTGTTTCCCTCTACTTCTCTTTTTTGTAAATAGTGTTTTGAGTCTTGTCACTATGATGTTTTCCTTTATCTGGGGCAAGACTATGATTAGCTGTTTTGAAGATGCAAAGAACGGTTAGGACTCATCTTTAATTCTTTAAAATGAATTAGTACACTTTGTGATAACAATATCAAGATATGGCTGTTGCATTTGTAATATCCATACTTGCATTTGCGAAACTTTAGTGGACGAGGTTAGACATCATGCTTTTGTCTTGTTCCCAAATTATTCCGAAGACGGTCAAGTCATAGTATATTAAATGAAGTAATAATTAAGAAGGTTCTTGGATCTGCTCATATTCCATCCCACTTTGGAGCGCCTAGAAGTTTATAGAGGTGATGATAAAGTCTTTTGACTCTTTCGTCAAATGGGAGAAGTTTAGTGTGGGATGCCACTTGGTTTCATACTTTAGATTCATCTTATACTAACATGGACTCAAAGGGACAAGGAAACTTGCAAAACATGTTACTGAGAATAAGTTACGAAAGTATCAACAAGTCACAGATTAATACGTTTTCACTACTATGACATTGAAAATATTGGTTTCAAAAGCTGCTCACAGCTTTATCAATAATCTGGGTAAAAAACCAATTTCTATTTTGGGGGATGATCGCTCTAAACTCAATTTACTGTAACTTTTGGTGATTATTCAGTTAAGAACGTTTAATATTAATTTTGATGACGCATTTTTTATGATCGAAAAAAAAATATTTTTTTCCCAATTCAATTTGCTTCTATAAACAAATGGTTATTTACATTGATAATTATTGTAAAGTACATATTTCAGTAAATTGATTTTTTTTTAGTTGTTTGAACTGTAAAATTAAAAGTGAATGGAAGTATAGTAACTAAAAAAAAATAATGAAACGGATACGTCATTTATTTTATTCTTTAGCGCATTTATCTGCAATGACTTTGGTAACTCTAACTATAACTTTCGATCATACTCGTCTTTTTTAAATTAAGCAAAATCATCTATAAAATACTTATTGGTCACATTGGTGTGCTGGAAAAAAATTTCAAGAAAAATTGAACTCACCTGTCCGAGAATGAAAACATATGTTGCGCAAACGAAGGAGCTATGACTTTTGATGGCTCAGATGATAAAGATGGTGCTGGACTGTGCGGCGAAGACGTTCCTGAAGGTATTGCTTCGGTAGCACTCCTCGAAGGTTCTGGAGATCCTCTACCGCTACTACGACTTGGACATTCGCGTAACATATCGCCGTCGTCACAACCAGCGTCCGACGAACTTCTCGTCAACATGTCGTCCAACTGCTACAAACATTAAACTAAAATGACTAAACGAAAAGTTAAAAACTCGCTTTATCATCCTTGCCGTCAGCGTCTTTCTTGACCCCGCCTTGTTCTTCCCGTTTTCTTTGTTCTTCTTTAAGTCGCTCTGCTTTTCTCCACTTTGCCCTTCGATTTTGAAACCAAACCTGAAAATAAAATATGAGGGTTTTAATGAAATCTTTTTTTGACATACCATGTGAACAGGAATTTGACTCATTTTATTCGGTTTTACATGTTTCTTATTTTTAAACATTAGTAGTAGTATACATCGAACTGTCATACAAAAACTAATGTCAGGGACTGTTGACATCTGTGTAGGTGTGTGTTCAGATGATATTCCAAACTATCAACATAACATTTATTAAAGAAAACTACAATTGAAAGATTTGTAGAAGACACTTCCCTTGAAAGGGTTGAAGTAATAGGAATAAACTTGACTTATTTGGTATGTTTGAGATATTCATGTATTACTTGATCATGGGGAGCAAAGGTTACAAGGATCATTCAACTCATGAATCGATACGTATCAAGTGATGACACTTGACAGAAAATCATGTTCAACGCTAACCAATCGATTCTTATCGGTCACTAGAATTTGAATCGTCGAAAATAAACGATTCATGTGGCGATACCCTGCATAACACCCTGCGCGAGTGTCTTGCAATGCTTGTAATGTCAACAACAACACAAGTACTTCAAAATACCGACACAGAAAACGAGCTCCAAGGAGTACTAAGTTTGTTGGATTATTTACAAACGTCGAATCTATAATTGGATAAATTTCAAACATTACCCGGGACACTTCTTTAATAATTATACTATTAATTATACCAGCACGATCCATTTTTTTATAAATAATTGTTTTCTTACTGCGACAATGAGCAGATGATTAACGAAAATGTTAGGTTGAGTAAAATGACAAGTCGCATTCGTTCAACAGACATGAAATCAGAATCGGTATCTGTATCAGTATCGGTATTGGTATCGGGATCACGATCGGGATCAATATTCCAATTTGAGATACCAAATGGGCGCTGTATTTGAGACTATCTTAAATTAGGCAATCAAATGATGGTTCCATTTTTCATTACAGATGCCAAAAAAAAACACAAGCAATGGGGACCTCAGGCTATGGTTAAAGCTGTAAAGGCAGTGTGTAATAAAGAGATGGGATATTTAAAAACCTCAAAAGTTTTTGGTGTATCTAAGTGCACTGTCGAAAGATATTCGAAGTCAGATAAATGCTTTGAAGAACTTGTCACATTATCGATTGACCGAAAACCGTTTTTTTCTAAGAATTAGAAAACGAATTATTTAAGTATGCTATAGCCATGGAACAACGCTTTTATGGTATAAGGTCAGTTGATATGAAGAGAATAGCATTCCAACTGGCTATCAGGAATAAATTACCTCATCTATTTAACGGAGTCAGTAAATCATCTGAGACAAAATGGCTGAAGTTATTTTTGAAGCGACACTCAGAACTCTCCCCAAGGCATGTCTGCTGCTCGTATTATATCTTGCACTCCCGAAAAAGTCTCAGTGTTTTTTGACTTCTATGAGTCAGAGTATTCCAAGCTTTAAGAACCTTCCCAAAGAGTGTTCAATGTCGACGAAACGGGTATTACAATAGTCCAACATAAGCATAGTAAGGTTTTATCACTGAAGGTAAAAAACAGGTTTCAACGTTAACTTCTGCAGAAAGAGGTAAACTAATCACCGTGATAGTCTGTATGAATGCTGCAGGAGTTTATGTACCGCCATTATTAATTTTTCAACGCAAAAACATGAAATCAGAACTAATGCTTGGAGCTCCTGCTGGAGCGGTAGCTGAGTGTCACGGTTGGATTCAAACCGATATCTTTACGAGATGGTTCAGGCATTTTATCAAATTTACAAGACCCACAGTTGCCGATCTAGTTCTACTTGTGTTGGATGGTCATTACTCACATACGACAACTCATATTCTATCAATGCAGGAGATTTTCCAAATAAACGTCAACCACAAGATGCTTCGTTTGGTAAGTTGTTGGAAATATTTTAAATAGCGGTCAAGTGCAATATCCGAAGAAAGTTTATAACAGTACCATTGATATTGAAAATAACAAGTGTTAGGCGCAGTTGTAGAGAATGCACACGTAAGTATCTATAAAATGAGCCATGTGGGACATTTCAAAATTAATTGTCTCAGAATATTTCGGAAACGTCTGAATCATCCCTATCATGTACAATTACACAGGCGTTAAAAGATGATTTCGAAAGGTGAAGAGTTTTTTTGTCAATAGACTCATAAAAAATTTACTAGTTTTTCTTCGAGACCGTTATGTTCTCCGGCCAAATTTTAAAAATAAATGGATTTTTAAATTTACATCATTTTTATTATTACTCCAATAAACACCCACATTTGTGCCAAACAACGGATCAATAACAACGCTTGTGTTTAAATATTTGGACTAGTCTTTTGGGTGTACATATAATAGAAGTTTTCTTCTAAGATGGTCATCTAACTGGTAGTTGTTGGTCAATGAATTGAACAAATTGTTTATGGAAGTTTTTTTGCCAACACTGAGGTCATTATTACTCCAATGAACACCCACATTTTTGCTAAACAACGGATTAATAACACCGTTGGTGTTTAAATATTTGCGCTGGTCTTTTGGGTGTACAGGGTTATTCACTATAAATTACCCACCCCTTATTATTGTTATTATTGCTTGTAGAAAAAAAAAGTTATACATGATAGTTGTATGGTTCTAACTAAATTTTTTTAAAATGCCATTAATGGTTCAGTTACTTGCCGTTTACAAGAGGCACAACAAAATATAATGTATTTTTTAACACTTTGTATATTATTATATTTTTGAAGAGATCTTTTTTTCTGGTTTCAAAAATATATGTTGTCTTTGTATTGAGCCGTTATTGATGGAGCTAGTGACGGACTTAGTATTGATGAGACCCTAAGTTTAATAATTATTTGTAGCTCCTACTTTTTGGTTATACAGGATGTTCTATAGTTTTGGTCTCGGACGATTGCGCAGTTATGGTAGAAGATTAAGTAAAAAAAAATACATAAATAAAATTATATTGTTACAAAATAGCTGTGTATTCCGTTTTATTTTCATATTCATGATGGAGTTGGTTTTATATTTTAATGATATTCTCATTCTGCTTGATCAAATTGACCATACAAACCCTATATTGTTTGAACGCTTAGAGCAACCGCTAACAAATGACAGTACAATATACAGAGTGTTTCATTAAAAAATTTTGAGATATCCTATGATTAGATTTTGGCTTCACCCTGTACTACAAAAGATACGAGATACCAATCTCACCTATTTTCTAAAAAACCCTCAATACCACCCAAATAAAAAAAAATACAAATTACTAGATTTAGTGAATGGCGGGATGACAGATGAGGGATAATTTTTGTATAGTATTGGCCGTGTCTTATATTATTTTTTATTTTTAATATTTTATTAATTTATCTATTTATTTAATCGTATTGTACATTTTAAATATTGTATTGTGATGTAAGTGTTATGTATGGTGCCCCAGAAAATCAGTATAAACCTGTACCCAGTGTGGTGACGAAACCGTGATGCAATTGTGGATTAGTTCGTCTTAGCCAAAGCATTTACTCAAGCTTTAGGAAATCACTAAAACCTAAACTTATGCCAACTTTACCCACACCTAGTATTCACAGTAATAATATTAATTAAGTGTGTAATGTGATTGTGTTTTTAGTGAAATTGTGTATGTACATTTATTAATTAAGTTAGTGTAATAATACTAATAATTTAAGTTCTATTTACACTAACTTTAATTAATAAAAAATAATAATTCTCACACACATATATAGGTTAATTAATAAATTAGAAATTAAATTCCCAATTCATATTATTATATTTACTATGTTTTTATTATCGGTACTAATAAGAATAACTACGTATATTAAATACTAAATTTTATATTTACGATTATTTTATATTAAATTATATCATCCATAAATTTAATACATAATAACATAATCTATTATTAATAAATTTTACAAATGTATCTTTATCGACGTTGATGTATTTTATGTCAGTGTTAGTTCGTGTTACTTACTTATGTACTGCCTTTTGTATTATACGTTTAAGTGAATTTTTCTATTTATTAAATCTGTTAATTATCGTTACTGATGGGTTCCATAAATTGGATGCAATCAACTTCCAATATCACCATAAACACACATAACCTTAAGTAAAAACTTTATTTTTAATTTTTCAAGTTATACGTTTGTTGACAGATGATATGTAACTGTTTGCTAATTTTATTTTAATTATACGCAGAAATGATCTTTTTCACTTTTTAATAAATAGATGCCCTGAAGAAGCCCACACTAAAGTATGCAAAACGTTGGCGTAAAAAAAAAGACCAATTGATTTTGTTTTCCACTCTTATTGAAAGCCCTTCTCCTGTAAAAGACGTTTACAATTAATTGTCGTTGTTGTGCGTAATGCACCTTACCAAAGTTAACATCTTTTAGGCAATATTATGTTAATTAAAAGTTTACGGGTTAATTATTCCGGTTTTTCGTATTACGTATGTAGTAAAGGCGGAAACAATAACAAACAATTGCAAGTAAGCCCGCCGCCATCGAACGCGTAAGCGTACGCATTCCCCCATTTTGGTTGGAGGACGCGCTCATTGGGTTTCTACAGATTGAAGGACAATTCGCCTTAGCGAGGAATCACCGCAGATGAAACCAAGTATAATTACGTGATCGCCAACATTTACACAAGACACGCCACCGAGGTACGCGACATCCTCCAATCTCCTCCGACCGAAGGAAAATACGACACCCTTAAGAAAGAGCTGGTCTACCGCCTGAGCGTATTTCAGACACAAAAAATACAACAGCTACTTGAAAGAGAAAAACTCAGCGACCGCAAACCGTCGTAATTCTTAAGGCACTTCAAGAACCTTGGCGGAACTACCGTTCCCAACGACTTCTTACGGACCCTATGGTTAGGCCGATTGCCAACAACCATGCAGGCAATCCTGGCAACGCAAGCGCACGACAAATTCGACAACGTGGCGATACTTCCCGACGCCGTTAACAAAACGCTTGCATGCAGAAACGTCCACACATGCGACACGACAATCCCCCATGCGAACGCCGGACATCGCCGCAACACCTCCTCCTTCCGACAATCGCGGCCACCTTCCCGGAACCGATCAAGCTACAAAGACAACCGCCGGGACAAATATAACCCAAAAACACAGCCACTTGCTGGGTATACGTCTTTGAAAACCGGCAAAGAAATGCAGCAAACCATGTAATTTCTCGCCGGAAAACGAGCAGGGCAGTCGATAAACGCATGGCCAACGACAGCATTCCCATAACCCCGCGCCGCCTATTCATATACGAGCAAAACACGTCAAATATTTTTAGTTGACACCGGCGCGGACATATCAGTATTCCCCGTCAAACTAGTTAACGGGCCACGGCGTAAGACATCTTACAAACTAACGGCGGCAAATAGATCGACCATCGCGACGTACGGATTTATTACCCTCAGTATGAACTTGGGTTTACGAAGATCCTTTGCCTGGCGTTTCGTGATTGCAGATGTGACAAAACTCATCGTTGGGGTCGACTTCCTGCATCACTACAAATTATTAGTAGACATCCACAATAACAAAATTACAGACCCGTTAACCAACATCTTGCAAGTCATTCGAGTAACATCAAAGCAAGAAAGGTTTTCTATTCGCGATGTTTCAGGAACAACCCCGTTCCACGAAATCCTGAAGTAATTTCCCAAGATCACAAGACCTACCGGTGCACTGCACGTACGTAAACACGCAACCAAACACTACATTAAAACTACTCCAGGACCACCTATAGCATGCAAACCACGCTGCCTCGCACCCGACAAACTAAGAATCGCCAAACATAAATTCTAGTTTATGGTCGACATGGGCATTGCTTGCCCGTCAGACAGCAGCTGGGCATCGTCGTTGCATATGGCAACCCAAACACGGCCATGACTGGAGGCCTTGCGGAGATTACAAGCCACTCAACGCCCGCACCATCCCCCGACCGCTACCCGTGCCACATCGAGGATTTCTCCGCGCCCTTCGAGGAAAAAACGTATTTTTTAACAATAGATTTGATGAGCATACCACCAAATCCCAGTCGCAAACGAAGACATTCCGAAAACAACAATCACCACACCTTTTGGGATTGTTTGAGTTTCCCCTTCATGTCGTTTTGGACCCAAAACGCCGGTTAAACCTTCCAGGTTCATCAACGCGTATCCGAAGGTTTGATTTTGCTACGCTTACCTCGACGACATCCTCGTAGCATCCACGTCAGTAGAAACGAGCACAAGACTTATTTACGAGCACTCTTCACGCGCCTACAGAGATACGGAATACTCGTTAACCAAGCAAAATGTCACTTAGGCGTCACGACAGCACGCTTCCTCGGATATCAAGTCTCAAGCAAAGGCACCACACCTGTAGCGGACAAGGTGGATGCTGAACTGCAGGCACCGCTGAACGTCCTGCGAAAAGAAATTAAAGGCACAAAACCAATCAATTGGCATGCAGAGACTAACAAAGCCTTCTAGGCCTGCAAAAGGGAAGGACATAGCACATGCACCCTGAACCAGGAGCCCCTCGCCATAGCACCATGCCTCGAACAATGCAATCGGGCCGCACTCCAGCAACGCATTGACGACGACTGGGAACCACTCGCTCTTCTCTAGGAAACTATCCCGCGACGAGAACAGGTACGGGACGTACGACAGAGAATTATTAGCAATCTACCAGCTACTGGCATTTCCAAACACATGGTTGAAGGGGTAGAGAATTGTATGCATGTACGGACCACAAACCGTAATTTCCGCTTTCCGCCAAAAACCAGACAAATGTTCCCCCCGCCAATTCCGCCACTTCGATTACATTGCGGACATCACCTACATTGCAAGCGCAAAAAACGTCGACGCACTATCCCGCATCGAAACTCCATCCACAACAGACCCAATCGATTTCGAAGAACTTGCAAAGCACAGCCACAAGACACGGATTTGCAAACATACCTAAGTCCAGGAAGTTCTACTAAAAGTCAAACGAGTGACACTCCTTAACACGGACATAGCCGTTTACTGCAATCTGTCAACCGCCAACGCCCGACATTTAGTTCTCGCAAATCACCGCCGACACTTCTTCAAACTGCTATGCACCACTCACTCGCGAACAACTGCATATATACCAAATCAAACGGAATGGTGGGAACGTATTTCACTGCTACCGTCAAAACCGTTCATCCGATTTGCTACCAGGAGCACGCAATGGACCCTCACCCTACTGCCCACCATTTTATTAGGATACGAACAGCATGGAGGGAAGGACCTGGAAATGATCTGCAGCCAGGAACCAACATGTCGACATTATTAGAGGGCTGGTGAATTCCTTGAGTACCCAAAACAGGCAACCACAACAGACCCGGTCAATTTCATAAAGGGCCTCAGGCACCATTTAGCTAAGTGGAATGCTTCAACAGCAGGAACCATACCAATCCAAACAAAGCACTTTTATGTTTCAAGGGTCTGCGAACCGCACAAGAGGTATTCGTTCGCCGCATTAAACGCGGAGACAAAACTAACGTTGCAGATCAGAAACCGCGGGAAACCACCGTCTCCATCAGATCGAACCAAATCAGCATACGTAGAGGGAAGCAACAAGCGAAGAAAACCGCCTCAATGAAACCCGTAGCTACGCCATCTAAAGCATGGTGATTAAGCGCCACGTCTTTCTAATAAAGCGGAGTTCATTTCCCGAACACATTAAAATAAATACCAAAGCCAGCAGAAAATGCGCACACAAAAGAAATCGACGCTGTTGCGCGTGTGAAAGCCTAAACCCCTCGACACGTTTGATCGTGCGACTCCATCCACTAAGGAGGGACCCTGTGGGGTTGACGTGCGCAACCCCATTCTCTTCAATTCTACATCCACGTATTACGTATGTAGTAAACGCGGAAACAATAACAAACAATTACCGGTAAGTAATTAAACTCTCAGCTTTCTTAACGGCGCGCGTATTAGAGGACACTAACCTACTTCGCATATATAAAACGAAGTAGGTACAACAACACAATTAAGTACGGTTCAAGCAGTTTGTCTCATCAGTTCAGTTCGGTACATCAATTCCGGTGCAGTTTCGACCGAATAATGAGAGCAGCCGAGACTACAACAAGTCGCCACGCCAACATCAAGTGAAGACCGGTTGAAGCTCGAGTCCACCGGTGCAACTCATTCCAGGCCCCGTCTTCCGCACAGCACACAACACCGGGATATCAGGTGACATCGCATAACACGTAGTACGCCGATTACTACGTGCTGACAACAACGTTTTCATTCATCATTAGAATTAGTATAGCTCGACTACGTTATGTACAATAATAAACGCTGCTAAATTTTAATCGAATGTACCCCTTTTTCTGATCCAAACAAGCGTTTAGAGTAATACACCCTAAACACCACATAAGCATTGTTAGCGTTACGGCTTTTACTTTTGGAAATATTTGCAATTTTCTACTATTAGAGCGTACTCGATATGTTATGTTAACTGTTAATGTGCCGGCATGATTGGAATCACAGCCCACAACAATGATTTAAAAACTTATTGGGTTATGTCAAATTCCCACAATGTTATGTTTCTCAAATAATACTAATCTTGGCCAATTTGATAACAGATCTGGTACGCCCTATTAGTAAAAAATTGTAAATATCTCTAAAGTAGTAGCCGTAATCCTAACAATGCTTAAATGATTTGAAAGAGTATTTCAACCTTCACCCGACAGACTAAAAAAATACAGGGTATTTTGTTTGACTTAAAACAGTTATTGCTATAATCCATTCTCTTCACACAAACCAAAAACTAATCCGATATAGAGTTCCCGCAAAAAGTTACAGATATTTCCGTAAACTTTTGCATCTGTAAAAATTTTACTAAAAAAAATAATATCTCGAAATCTATAACTCCTAGTTACAAAGAATGTCATACAAAATGTTATATAAGATTTGACGTAAAATCCGAAAATGCAATAATATATGGGGTGTTCAATTTAAAATAACAAAGTTGATGAGACTTGTACAACCGGAAGTGTCACAAAAATGAAAATATTTTAGCTGAGTGTGCCCAATTGGGTTTTAATCAATCTCCAAATTTTCAAACTTTTGCCATGTATACTTTTCCGTATACGGCTAATGGCGGTTTCCGGTGAGACACCCTGTATTTATGTTTTCAGGTGGAACATGTAATTTTGGATAAATTTTAATTGTTGATACATTTTTGTCGATTTTTTTCCAACTTCGTCAGATATACTTATATCACTATAAATGATTCTCATTGGTTCATTTTTCTTTTAAATTGATAATTTGTTTAGTCAATATTGGAAGAAAATAATAAAATAATGTCCTACGCATTAACATACTAAGCGTACCGGTCTATCCGCCACTAGATGGAGCTATCGAAAGTTGACATTTACTGACCAGTTTATTTTTTTTTGATTAATTGACATAACATCTTTCCTAAAATTGTGTGATGATTACTTTCAGAGATATTAATCGACGACTATGTATTCTTATTTTGACACCCGGTAATGCTAATTCTACAATGTTTACCGATACCAAGGATACTGTTCTGAGACGTTAGCGGCGGCAGTTAGTGTTAAGGCTACTGTACAAAAATGACAGCATATTTCTTTACATTGAGTAAAGGCATGTATTCGGTTTAGTAAATACTGTAACTTTCTAGAATTGCTCATTTTCCTGTGTGAAAGTACGCCAATTTTAAATGTTTTGCATCTGTAATTATTGCATAAATAAATATCTGGTGTTGCTATCGACCATTTCCTGTGTTTCCTTAATTTTTACCAGTTACCAATAAGCAATTTACGACTGTCATTATATTTTTCATAATCCCAGACTGTTACTTAAATCTAGAAAAAAATACCACCGAAAAAAATATTCCGGTAAAAATACCACCGGAAAAAATGTCCTTCGGAAAAAATGCCCCCAAAAAAATATTCATGGAAGAAATATCTCCGAAACAATTTTTTACAAATAAATGTTAGATAATGTATCAAAATAATTGATATATTGATAATGCAAACAAGTTTTTAATATTACCAAAGAAAAATAATAATATATCTAAGTAAAACACAATGTAATTAATTAATTCATGTAATTAATTAATTAACTATTAAAAAAAAACAATTGTAATAACTGTAACCTACGAATCAACACCGTTTACTCCCGATCACACCTACCAACCAACACCGTGTTACGGTCAGTTGTTAGAAAAGTATGCCCTTCAGCGGAGAGTAGGGTGTGGGTTAGGAAGATCAACGTTATTCCTAGAACCTATAGAAAAAATTAAAATGTAGGGCGCCAGGTTCGAGTAACGCTGTAGAGAAGAATCTGACCCAGAACCAAAGGCCAGCAGCTAACTGTCCGCAGCAAAATATACGGAAAAAGAAAAAAAATCACAAAAGAATTCGACATAAACTCAGAGAAACCTTCACATAAAATTTATTCACCCCAATACTTAAATGAATTGGAATAGGTCACAGCATTCAATAGACACAGATATATTACAAATACACACGAGCTAAAGCGGGTAACGCATAGTATTAAACATTCAGGTAACACGAAAATGACTAAAACTACACGGAATTACAAGTTAAAGTAAAGAGATAAACCCAGAGGGCAATTGTATACCTGATACAAAGCGTCCCCTAGCATGAAGAATGCAGGACGGTGCTTATTAAACGGTTCACGTGGAGCACAATCTTTTAGAGAATTTTAAAATTTGTCTTTATGTGGTATGATATTCTCTATCTACAAAATAAAGTTTTAAAACGTTAAAGTATTTCAGAATCTCTTACCATCAGCTTGATTAACCCCATAAAGTTGAGAAATTTTTCAGATAAGGGTTTATCTTCCCCCTCGTGAACAGTTAATTTAAGAAAAGTTTTCCGGAAGAGTTAAAATGCAGTGGACCAATCGTGAACAGTTTCGAGTTATCAACGCCGGAAACCAATATAAAGTTATGCCCGCGAAATTGGGTTAAGGAAGTGTGTACACAGAAGGAGCGTTTACACTTCAAACGTTACAACCGTATACCCCAAATCACATAAAAACATGTAATTTTTTAAAGGAAAAAATTGTAATAATTGTAACCTACAAACCAATATCTTTTACCCCCGATCACACTAACCAACCAACATCGTTTACCCCAAATCACATAAAAATATGTAATTTTTGTAAGAAGAAATTCGTAATAACTCTAATCACCAACACCGTTGACCCCCAATCACATCTAGCAACTAACACCGTTTACCTTAAACCATATGAAAGCATGTATTTTTTTAAAGAAAAAAATAATAATAACTGTAACCTACCAACCATCACCGTTCACCCCCGACCACATTCGTATGAAAAAAGTACCGGCCCCCTTTGCTTAAATATAACCGAATAACACTTTGTATTGATTTTAATTAAATATAAATAAGTAGCAGTGCATAAATAAAATTAAAATTTATACATTATGGCTTCTTATCTTTTAAAAATTAGAAATATAAAATTGATAAAATATTTTTAAATAATTCATTTTTGGGATAGGTACTATTTTTTCCGAAGACATTTTCCTGAGATTTTTTTTAGTGGAATTTTTTCCGATGGATTTTTTGTCTTTTTTTTCCGTCAGTATTTTTTCCAGTCCCCTTGTTATTTTGATTTAACAGTGTCTAATTGACAACTAAAAGTCACTTATAAGTTAAGATTTCTTAACAGTCGGCGACGGGTTAAAATCACTTTTTAAATACATAATAATAAATTCACAAAAAATTCTATGACAACACAAAGTATAATTTTTTTGTCGAATTATGCGAGACCCGGATTTGTTCCGTTCCCGTTTCAAGAAAGTAATTTTTCGATGGGTTTACTAATAATCATAAACCACACAAGGCCGATATGCAAATAACAGACTATATTTGTTACATATAAGCCTAATATCGTTGTAATAACTACAGGGTATCCCAACGAAAACTTGACCCCCCCTACAACGTGAAAACTAAAAAATATTTCAAAATTCGCCGAAGCACGTTGATTTTTGTTCTTAAGGGGAGCCTTTTTGACAGGCAAGCCAACTCGATATGTTCATCCCCCTAATGCCTAGTTACCCCAACTTTAAAATTTTAAACGAGACTACCCCACTTGTGGCATATCATACCAACTTACGCGTAGTAATTTCTACGGGAATACTCGCCACTCATAAGTTTTTTATCGACTACACACGACCACATTTACCTAATTTTGTTGATGTGTCTATCAGTTCATAATAAAATTCAGAAAGAGGACAAAAAGCTGAAGCAAATAATAAGTCAGATACTAGTTGTTTTTTTGTTTATAATAAGTCTATAGAAAATCAGATCTTCTCTGAATAACAAAAACACTGTCACAAAAAGTCGCCGTTTTTTGTTTGTGACCAAAAAATCGTTAATTTCAGCTTGATCTTGAAAGTTTTAACGTGTTTTAAAAATGGTTAATTTAGTCGCGGAAAGAGTAGAAATTGTTGCAATTTATTATCGAAATAATGATTGCGCTAAAGCTACAGCACGAATTTTTGCACAAATCATCCTGAAAAAATGTAAGCCCCAGTACGTTAAACAACTGATTGACAAGTTCGTTGCAACGGGTTCGCTTTTAAACAAGAAACGTGAAGTAATTGGTCCAGTTCGAAATGAAGCACTTGAAGTGGCAGTTTTGGGTCATGTACAGATGAACAATAAGCAATCGATTACAACTATATCTCAAGCTTCCGGCGTATCCCGTTCCAGTGTTCATCGAATTTTGAAAAAATACAAGTTTCATCCATTTAAGATGATGCTGGTTCAAGAGTTACATGAAGATGACTTTGATCGCCGTAACGAAGTTTGCAAATACTTGAGTGAACAACTTCTACAGAACCCAAATCTTCTCTAGAATACATGTTTTTCCGACGAATGCACATTTATGTTGAATGGCGAAGTAAATAGACACAATTGTCGTTATTGGAGTGATGTTAATACTCATTTAATTAGGGAATTTCATACTCAGACTCCTCAAAAATGAAATGTTTGGGCTAGAATTTTGGGCGACCATATTGTTGGATTATTTTTCATTCACGGTAATCTCAATGGAAACATTTATCTAAAGTTATTAGAAGATACAATTGATCCTAGGATAACAGAGATTTTAGAAAGTGACGACAATTTACTGGAAAATGAAATAACCTTCCAACAAGATGGTGCGCCCCCGCATTATACTGTGGTTGTGCGACAATTTCTGAATAACCATTTCCCAGGACATCTATCCCCTTTAGACTTTTTTTGTGGGGCCATTTAAAATCACGAGTGTACTACACGCAGCCTAAAACATTACAAGTGTTACGTCAGAGAATTGTAGAAGAATGCCAATTAATAACTGCGGATGTCTTCAATAATGTTCGAAAAGGATTTGAAAACAGACTGTATTATTGTTTTGCAAGCTAACGGGGTCATTTGAGTAATTCATCAAATAAATCGACTATTATTTGCTTCCAGCTTTTTCAGACTTTTTGTAAACTGATAGACATTTCAATAAAAATATGTAAGTAATGTGGTCGTGTGTAGCCGTTAAAAAATACGTTTAGTGGCGAGTATTTGGGTTTGTCAACTTTCGCTGGTACCAATAATTCAGTCAAATCTCAACCGATTTATAAAAACGAAGTGTCATTCATATTTAAATAGAAAAGGGTTTTAAAATGATTGACCTTACAAATAGAGTGATCTCATTTAAAATTTTAAAAGTTTAAGTGTTTCTACCGCATTAGGGAGGTGAATATATCAGTTATTGTAAGGCTATTAAAAAGTTTATCTCAAAAACCAAAAAATCGATATCTCAGCGTTCGAAATACTTTATAGTTTTCACATTCTCAGAGGGGTCAAGAAGTTTTCGTTACAAGGATACTCTGTATATTTGCATTACTATAGAAAAATTGATAACATTTAAAAAAAGGCGATTATTTTAGAGTAGAAAAGAAACTACTTCTATGTAGTCAATAATGATGCAGAAATGGAATCAATAAAAGAAACAATTAGGGGCGACAATCTGAAAGCAATTATTAAGGGTGAACTTTAGACACATCCACAGGAATGACATTTCTGTGTGAAAGTTTAGCTAGACGTTCTTGCCATTTTTTAACTTTGAGTGGCTAAATTCATAGCAATGCTTTTACTGAGTCAGACCTATTTTCTTTCCATCAATCTATCCTGAATCAATACAATATTTTATCATTAAGTACACTTTGTAATCAAAGAACACTTTATGAAATTAAGAATTTGTTCGGTAATAAAAAAGATGAAGAAAATAATTTATTTTCATTTGTACATAAGAATCAGAGATTTATTCTTACCTTCTTGGTTGGTCCCCAATTTATATAAGATTCGACAATGATAAAATTCAATTCATGTGTTATTGCACATTTGTGGTGCAATAGCATCCAATAAATTACAAATGCAACATTACTTGAAAAAATAATGGAACAAATTTTTAATAAGGATTCTACTGTTAAATTTGTTTATTGAGAAAAATAAATTTCAATTCTCAACCCACCATCCTTAATTTATGGATTCATGGAAGTAATAAAGTAAAAGGATTATTGAAAATTTTGAAACCAATTACATTATTACAGGTAAGTCCAGTGCCAATAATGAAACAATTTATTAGTCTTTCTTTTACATATCATAAAACATCCAAAATTTTAAAGAAGGACGTTTTTAGTATCACTCAAATTAAAGACATAGAAGAATTATTTTTTGGTTTATGTGGTGTTATAGTATAAATTACGTTGTTGTGCTGTACTATAGTGATACCGATATGTTTTGAAGATTTAAATGATTCATATTTCAAATTTTATTGGTCAAACAATGAATTGTGGTAATAAAGTAGACGTGATTCAATTACAAACATGCGATAGTAACAGTATAATTACATTTTTAAAACAAATCCAACTACATGACATCAATTTTTTTTGGATGGGAAGGAATTGAAGATCAATCACTGTTAACAAAAAACCGTGTTTTTAGCAATATAAGATTAATAATAAAAGAAATAGGTGATATACTAAATGCACTAACCCATAAGTTGCAACTGTAACAGAAGAGGAACACAATAATAGTAAATTACAATTTTAACTATTATTTTTCTTTATGCCATACTATGCCATGACTAGTGAAAGCAAGGACTAATGCATTTTTTGTTGATGACATAATTTGGTTAGGTACAAAACCGGAGAAACGATTTAACACATTTTTTTAATCCGTTTATTACAGAAACTTGGTTCTTATAATTGTGGTGTTTGTAATTTGGTTCTTACTTTTTGGTGGCAAGAGACTTTTGTGCAAAATGATAACACTTGCAAGTTACAAACATTGTTTTAAGATTTTCCAAATAACTAATTTTTTGGGTATCGATAAATGTAATTCAAAATTAAGCTTGTTTGAAAAATTCTTACTTTGTTTTTTATGATTTATACAGATTCACATTCAAACTGCTTATACTTCTGACGCGATTAATAATTTAGTCGTTCCTTCTTATAAAGATTGTATAAAAAATGTTCACGATCTTTCAGATTCAAATTTACCGATATTTGTTAGCAGATATCTTAGTTATTTATTATTTTCTAATGCAGACCCAAGATAATTTTGATACATATAAAAAAAATAAAGACAGATAATCGTATTTGACACCATAGGGAAGTGATATATAAAAACTTTACAAATTTTTTTATAGCTACCCCTTTACGAGCAAATTTTGAGATTTATAAAAAGTTCTTTAAAAAACTCCAATAATATTTTTATTAGTAATGATATTACATTGGAAGTTTTAAAACTGTCAGTTTTTATTAAAAGTAATCACCAAATGGTTTAGTATAAACAAGTAATTACGTTTTAGAGGGGTTGGATTTGAGAAAAAATTGCGTGCCGATTCTTTGCTTTTTGGAAAACAAAATAAATTGCATTAAGTTATTAACCCACACTTTTGATACAGGGAATATTGAATTCGGCTGAACCCTTAACTCTTAATAACTTTGTTGGCATTATGATTGTGATCAGTTTTGGATAGGTTATATCCACCTTATTTTTTCGTAGAGATTTTTAATCAATAGAAAATATCAGTAAAACGCTGCTCTTAATATTCCAGTATATGAATTGTATTGCACCATTATAAATATTTGATTTTGATTGTGGGTCTGAAATTATCTTAAATTATGCCCTAATAGTTCCTAAACTGTAATATTTTATGTGTGTCTTAATAATAAATTGTTATTTTTCTTATAAAATAAATGTTTTAAAAAAGAAAGAGAGAGAGAAAGAAAGAGAAAAGAGACATAATCTTTATAGTTATTTTTGTAACTGAGTGTATGATATAGTTGTTGTGCTACTAGACCAGGAACTGCCTTCTTTGTTTCTGGACGTGTGTCTAAAAATCTTTAGACCCAAACAAATGTTGAAATAAATCATTTGTATGGAAATTTTGACAACTAAGAATTATTTTGGGGTTAATTATTAACCGAATTTGTTTTCCTAATTTAAGTCCAAAAAATCAAGTAGTTACTAATTGCTTTTTATAATTGCCTTTTAATTTCTATAAAAAAAAAAAATACATTGGTACACTTAACTATTTGGTACGCAATGTGGTCGTAACTCAATAACAAATCAGTTTTGTTGGCATATTCAAAAACTTATAGGTGAAGCATCTTCATGAATTTTACCTCCTGATAAAAAAGTATAATATATATTTACCTTTTCTGTATCCAGATAAGTAGTTATAACTAAATTCAAAACTATCTAAATTAATTAAACTAACTGAACCTACAATATAAATAACTTCAGGCACAACAAAGCTACAACGGCTTATTATCGTTAAAATTTGTTGTAAGAAAGGAAGCTGATTAGTGTTGACCCAAGGTGGTACTGGTAAACCAGTGTTAGTTGCAATAAATATTACAAGATTCTGTAGGTGAGTATAATAAAATTGATAATCAATTTAGAAAGTTAACCAACTATCCCTTTCAAAAAGTTCAATTCCTTTCATTGATGTTCAAAATTTTCAAGAAATATTCATCATAAACACCATTCACGCACTAATTATTTATACTTTGTTTCTCATTAAAACTTAGTATACATTGTGAATCATAATATTACAGCCAGTGCTCTAAAATCCAGATGGTATCGTAGTAATATCTATACATGAAGCGTAGAAATATTTTACATGACAATCTTGGAAATTATTAAAACAAAGCTAGCGGAGCCACAAATTCAAGGATGTTTTATTTCCTTTGGGATCTACAAATCAAATTAAATTTATGGGACCTTTAAAACAAAGTTATACTTACTATGAATTTTAATTTTAAATAGGAATCCAAAATCATGTAAAAATTCAGTAGAATTAAGGACTCCAGTAAACTTATCTATGGCTTAAAATATTTAACAGAAATTAAGCAAACCAGAATCTTAGTTGAACAGATGCATTGAACTGAGACACCAACCCATGTCAGTGAATGTCGACAGTAACTACAGTATACACGTTATTACCTGACAATTGTCGAGTTTATTAAAAGATTGCTTGCAATCCGCACCAGTGTGTTTTATTATTTTCAGATGAATAAATTCATTTTGTGCAGATTTCCATTGCATGTCGGATTTAGATTTAATAAGTTACAGAACTTATGTACGTCCAACGCAGTGATAATAACTATGTTTTTAAATAACAGCAGGATTTAATTTTAACCTACAATTTTAAATGTGTATAAATGTACAAATAAATTTTCATGTTACATACAGCCAAAATTTTCAACATCTTGAGCCTTGCGGTTTTTGATTAAGTGCAAACTTTTTGAATTATTGTTTCTGGTTAATTTTGATTCAAAATCTTACATGAAACCAGCTTTAATGATGGTTATCAAAATTATGAATATTATATGACGCCATTCCAAGGATCGACCTGCCCTCTGGATTTTAACAAACTTTTTTCTAAGAATTTTACCGGTATATTTTTTTATTCAACAATTTTCGGCCAATTTTGACAATTATTTTAAAACAAAAGTAAATATTTGAAGTGGTACGTAACCGTGTGATCAATTTAGAGGCAGTCGGCTGGCAACAGAATTGCATTTCACGCTACAACTTCCGGAAAAATAAGTAATCATATGACAAACTACCCCGACAAATTGAATTAAATTATTTTCACGTTACTAAAACCATCGCTAAAGGAAAAGTAACATTTTATTTCCTGACATAATTTTACGATATTTTGATGGCTGGCTTTGAAGTAAAGGTCAAATACTAACACTATTTCGGTTAAACTGAATCAATTTTAACCTAGAACATACATTACCTGTGATGTGTTTTCTTGAAAAATGAGATTCTAGTAATTTTCACAAAAATTCAAATGGAACAGTATACACCATACCTGATAGGAAAGACAACAAAGCTCCCTGATTGGAAATACATTTATAAGATCAAAACTAGTTATTGTTTGTAAGAGAGAAGACCGTTATCATAAAAGCAGCTAGCTAAATTTATTGGTGATGAACTAAAAGTTGACGGCTTTGCTACTATAGGGTGCAACAAGAATTCAAATAGAAAATCCGGTGAGTTTCTTTACGTTATTCCAAACAAAGTTTAGAATTTTTGTGGAGTTTGTAAGCTCACCAATGGATTTATTACTTTATTCACGTTCAAGAATGTAGGAAAAAATTTTCTTAGGAACAGCAAAATTGTTGCCAAAACTAAATTTTCTAGTAATGTGAAGAATACATGACTTATCAAAGGAAAGAACACTAAACTGCAGCGTCTATTTAACCATACAGAAAACCAAAAATTGCACGAAACACTTAGTAAAACAAAAGCATTTATTGAAAGCAATTTACCGTTCTTAATATGTAGAATGCCATTGTGAAAGTAATAACAAAAATGCTTTTCAACCGGAACTCTAATGATTCATCCAGAAAAGGGAGAATCAAATCCTAAAGAGAACCCCATACTTTAAGATTGAATAAACTTTTACAGTATCAGCCCTGACAGAACGTATAATATAATAAGTTCAGAATATACAATTGACAAATTAAATTTGAAAATTTCATTTTTTTAATAAATGAGCTTAGCAACTTTGAGAGACACGGAAAGACCCAACAATCCATTTCATGTTTAGTCGCCAGAAGAATAATGCAAATATTTTTGTATTTTATTTTTAAAACCGTACATCGATGAAGAATTAATCATTAAAAGAATATTGTTATAAATATGCCCCTATATTGTATGAAAAACTTCTTTTGAATAATGAATTAAATGTCTGGGTACGGTTAAAGTTCACGATGCCTAAGATTACCAGGTGATGCACAATCTGTTCGGAATCTAAGCCTCTTGGCCAAGTACGGAGGATCTGAAAGGTTTAGATATTGTGAAAGAACGATAAAAGGTGATGCTTGCGCTTGCTCAACGTATTTAACCATCCTGCAGAAATCAGATCATAGCGACACACGATGAGTCGACGTAGACCATAGACAAAACGAATTTACGAAGTTTTGTGCTTTTGATTCTGAGGCGATGAGTGCTCATCTAAAGGCCGGACCCTTATACTACAACTACTCCAAAACCAGGGCGCCACATAATTTTTTACGTGTCCGTGTAGAAATTAAGTAACGATACGGATATAAACTTTTTGGGCACCAACGACTTACTAATGATTTGCGTAACAAGTTCTTTAAAACGTAGGTTAATGTCTAAGTGAAGGCCAAGGTTTTGTCAACATTAGTAAACTGGAGAATTTTCCCGTGAATTCAAATTGTTAGGTTTAATGTTGCAGATGTTCAGGAGATTGCTTGGAACAGAATAACAAAATAGACGATTTACTAGGATTAACAGTTAGAAAATGAATAGAAGCCTCGTTGATAAAATTAGACAGATCCATCATTAATATTTGACTGAAGTAGTGACCTCATCGTTGGAAAATTTATATAGCAGCTGCGTATCATCAGCGTATAGATAATATTTGCAATATTGTAGACAAGAAAATAAGTTGCTAGTGTAAATTCTAAATAACAAAGGTCCTAGAATTGAAACCTGAGGTACACCATATGAATGACATTTGGATCAGAGAATTGTTATTGAGTTTTACTTTTGAGTTCTGTTAAGTAAATAGTGTTTGAAGAAACTAAGAGTGTTTTGCTGAAACCGAAGTAGTGTAAAATGCAGAAAACAAATCATGACTAATTGTGTTAAATGCCTTTGAAAAATCTAACAAAATCAGAACAACATTCCGATTAACATCAAGTGAAATTAAATTTCCATCAACTACAGCAGATAATACAGTACTTCAACAATGTTCAGGCCAGAACCCAATTGGACTTCAGGTAATATGTTGTAGGTATTCAGATAGACACGCATTTGACGAACGATTAAATTTTCCAGAACTTTAGATACTGCATTAACAATGCTGATAGAACGAATGTCCTTTAGTTCACTAGAATTTTTTAAATTAGGAATGGGTATAGCGTAGATTCCTTCTACTGAGAGGGAAAGTCCCTTCAATTAGAAAAAATTAATTATATGAGTTACCATGGGCAGGTATGGCAGGGAAATAAATCTAAATCATTTATATGGATATACTAATCTCACCAATGAACTTTTGATGTTATGTCAAAAAACATATACCGTTCACCGCTTCAACTGGGGTAGGCATTAAAGTTAAAATCATCATTTAATTTATCACTTACATTGTTTGAATAAAAATGCAATGTGTTTAAACAAATGGGATTGAAATTGTTAGAAAAGAAGAAAAATGGTTATTGATTAAGTTTACATCCTGAATATGAGCTGAGTAAGCACAGAGGTCTTTTTACAGTTGATGTTTAACCTTTTAAATCTTTCCAGATCTGCCTATTATTGGATGGAAACATTAGATGGCCACCAAAAAGACGAACTTATGAAAAACATAAAATGACAAAGATACTAAATTACACATAAAAATTTAGAGGTATTACAAACGTAGATGGTTTACGATTACGCCTAAATTTGATAATTGCAGAGTAAATAATTTCCTTAAAAAGTTTGTATGTTATGTGTAATCCAAGCCAGATACTTCTTATGTGGCAGTAGAAATGTACCAATGGTGAGCTTGTATTTCCAAAAGTTGATTATATGATGATTAAAAAATCAACTTTTTCAAAATGTGCCACTGCATATGATATGCCAAAGGGATTGACACTAAATCTCGTTGAATTAGAAAGATTCCGAAAGCTTTAAAGCAAACAATGATCATTAGATCTTCAAAATCTGTTTTAAAATGTTTAACAACTACAGATTCTTGTGTACTTATAACATGATCTATCAAAGAAGATGTAGTTCGCCGTTATTTCAATAGGGTTATTGATGATTTGCACTAAATTTAAAAATTTCAGTATAGATAGATACCGTTCTGAATAATTGGTATTTTCTAACAAATTAAAGAGATTCTATATCTCCTAAACAAAAATTTCATCATGTTCAATTAATAAATCCGGAAATGATCTTCAATGTAGTCCAAAATTAGTAGATGTAAGAACAAGGAAGGCTATACTTTATTTTCTACTCTGTCATTTTCTGTCCCTTAAAATCCATAGAAATCCATAATTGTTCAATAGAAGAATTAATTACCAGTACTCTTTATTTATAGTATTAAAAGTTCTAAACTATTTTTATAAACAAAGCCACCCTTTCTGCCTAACGTAGTCCTAATCAACCTTTACAAAATTGAAACCTGAGATATAAACTAAATTGTCAGGAGTACATTCATGAAATTTAAAACTTGGACACCACAATTTCTGTAAACAAAAGTTTGCCCATTGTGAAGCAGGCTTAAGAGGGTATCAATTACAATTCTAACAGCGGGTAGTCGGACTCAAAAGGTGTTATCTTATAGAACGACTGTAGAATGAATTATTACTCTAAGCACGTTTTAGAAAATAGGTAATTTACATTGCTTACTTAATTTTTACTTTAAAAAAATATGATTGAAAATATTGCTAATTAAACAAATAGCTCGATTAATTATCGAATCAAAAATTTTGTTTAGGAAATTTTTACAAAATAAAATTGAAAAATAATTTTGATTTAAAAAAACGTCTACAAGCAATAACTTTTTTTTTAAATCAAAAAACTAAACATGGTTATTTCTTTTGACTGATTATTACTTATTTTTAAATAAATCTAACCTACAAATTATTGTAAAGTTGATTAAAAAAAAATTTTCAATTCTCTATTCGCAATATTTAGTCCTTACAAAATGTATATTTTAGGCGTTTCATTTTTCTGTAATTAACATATAAGTGAAAATAAAAGCTAAAACAATTTTTATTGTCAACGTATATATTTTGATTTTTGATAAAAATTTATTTCATAATTATAATTAAGATACCAAGTTATTTTTTAAAATTAAATGAAATTTTTTTTTAAATAAAGGTAATATTATATAAATAAATAGCAGAAATCAATAATGGAATTTTGAATTGCATTATTATTGATAGATACTTGGATGCGTCTGCTCATTGACGCTTTCAATGTATCAATATTATTAATAAGAATCGTTTCCCATGCAGTGTCAATGGCCGCAATTAGTGCGTTACAGTTTACTGGTATCAAATTTGACCCTTGTTGTCTTCACGATAACATTAAGTATTCGAGCCCAAACATTTACAATAATGTTAAAATCTGGGTATTTTGCTGTATTGTGTTTATCCCTTATATTTATTTAGATAACATACCTTTACTTAAAAAAAAAAGTTTTCATTTAATTTTAAACTATAACTTAGTATCTTAGTATAATTTCTATGTAATAAATTCTTGTCAAACTAAATATACGTTACAATAAGTAACAACTATTTTCCTACTTTTATATTAACTACAGAAAAATGACAAGCGATCACATAAAATATACATTTGTATGACTAAATATTGTGAATAAGAGAGTTTAATACACTGCTGTAACTTACGTACAGTAGTAGTTAGATTTATTTCAAAAATAGTAATGTCAGTTAGCAAATATTACAATCTGTACTTAGACTTTTAATTTAATTATTTAAATGAATAACTAATTTTTTGTAAGCATTTCTAAACAAGCCACGAATGATAATTAATCAGGCTATATTTAGTGCGGCTACCTTCAAGCTGTTATCTTTAAGAAAAGGTTAGTAAGCATCATCAAGTAGAAACTACAAGAAGCATTAACATGTAATGACTTACCTACGATCGCTTCCATAAGATAATTTCTGCTGAGACTTACCTACTGTTAGAGTGTAAATGATCCCCATAAGCATGTGCAAACTTTGTTTACAAAAGTATGTTAATCAATACTATTAAAGAATGTACATTTGTTTTTTAAACCAATTCTCCCCTACAGCCACAATATAATACGATGATTATTCCGTGTACTCTCCAAAAGGGAAGAATTTTAACACGCAAAGAATAATATTAATATTATCTAAATTTAGTTTATTCAACATGAATTAAATAAATTAAAATAATAAATATAATTACTACGTAAGAATAAAATATATGCAAAGAATAGTATATAGTAATCTTTTTATTATGTTTACATAAAAGTACAAAAATTAACTTTTATACTTAATGGTAACTTATAACGATAAGTAAAAATTAATTTACTAATAGTTATAATTATTTTCCAATAGGTATAACAAATGGATAAATTGAATAAAAACGTAGTTGAAATGTAGTTATAATTTAGTACTAACAAATTAAAAAGATAATGCAAGTAATACAAACGAACATTTTTAGTGATACTAATAAAATAAACAAGTTCAAGCGTATTTAGAAATATCCAATGAAATAATTTTGTAGGTTATTTCTAGAATGAGATTGCCGAACTTATATCAACAATTTTCCTAAATCCGGTTTTATTAGTTACTTTAAAAATTTTATTATTATGTTTAATTTTTTATAACACCCAGATTGGTCCAGACATTTTGAAACCAAATTTTCCGTCTGTTTCTTTCAATAACGTTCCTTTTCCTTTGATAAGATTTTTAGCACCAAGCTCCCATCTTCTTAAGGTGTTTCAGTACTCCCAGTATACGTAAAGTTTCTTCAAATTGACGCTATAAATGTTTTAGATCATCATTGTTGTTAGATAATTCCCCGATTTTATTTTCTAATACACACAAGTTTATTTTCAAGAATTCAACTTTATCTTGCAACACTTGTGTAATTTGGCTAAGCGATTTTCTTTGAGTTATTGATAAATAACAATTTTGATCGCATTTATGGTTTATCACTCCCTCTTGCAAATATCAGTTTCTATTTTATGACAGCACCTGTTTTAGATATTTTGATTAAAAATGTTGGTTAGAGAATTTAGATTAAATTATTATAAGCGACGCAAATCTTTACATCTAATTTCACATACGGCTCCGAAACTTGAACATGAGTAATAGTTCTGTAAATTGCCGCCTACCTATTAAATTTTCACATATGGAGCTTTCCCTTAGTTAAATGAATAGTTCTTTTTCAATTTCTTTTTTATGTCAAAATAAGTAGCATTTTTATATTTCTCTTTCATTTTAAACCTTATCAGGCCTGGATTGAAAAACTAGATCATTTAGCTTGCCTCATACATAGAAATCTATGAAAGTAGAGATCGAATGATCGCTTGGCCATTACAATAAACTCAATCAACTTGTCAAGAATGGTAGATCCAGAAATTGTAGTACGATTCCAGAAAAATACAATGGATAACTATTATGCTGAAATACCTTCTGGTTTCTAATTCTAATTACTAGTAAAAATTTTATATGAAATGAAATAATGTAAAAAAGTATTGGTCGACAAAAATTTAAATTTCGTTTTAGAATGAGCCCCTTGGAGCAAAAGAACCAAACAAAATGATAATAATTTAGAAACTGACAACGAGAAATAAGATGTATTGGATCGATAATAAAAAAAAAATTTGAGATGACTATCAAACTTGTAAAACATAAAAAGAATTGACTATTCTAGCATAAATTAAATAAGAACATCTTCATCTTAAAAGCTCTCAATACTACATAATTCGTTAGTATTATTAATTCTACGGCTACCTACTTTGCAAAACATAATAATAAAATTGATGTAAACGCTAAGTATATAAATATTATATAAAACAGGAACTATAAAATTTAAGTTTTCTATTCGAGGATTTAAATCTAATGTTTATGAAGTGAAGAATAAACACCATAGATTGATACACCTACGAATTAACAAAATTCAACATTTTTTAACATTTAAATCTTTTTAAAGGTTAGATAAACTAAAGCTGGGTTGGCCGTACAGTGAATTGATTCAATTAATTTTCCCTGTGTACAAAAAGTATAGCAAAATAACGATGTAGTCGAGTGAAATTCTGAATTAAAAACATGTATTAATATAACCTAAAAATGGACAAAAATTTGAATGTATTTTTAGATACCTTGAATTCTAACCTAAACTGTTTCACTGACCATTTTGTTAAAAAATTACATAGTACAGTTTTTGTAACTCTAAAGTGAATTTGTCTAGACATATAAAAACAGTTATAAAAGTAATTTCATCGCTTATAATTGCCAAAACCGTAATCATCAAGTTTCAATCTTTGTAACTGCTTACTGATCTGTAGACAAAGTTGCTTTAGTAGATACCACTATCATTTAAACGCGCTTTACAAACCACTAGTCGGTACTAGATGTTGTTACTGACATGTTATATAACCCATTCTTAGCATTAATGATTAAAAAGTTTGATTTTTGTAAGTACATCTGTCGACCACAGTTGCTTCCGGTGCAAATTATTCTTCAAGATAATATTATGAATCACTTGGCGGTACTAGATGCCAGACACTTATGAGATGTTATGTAATTCCTTAATTAGCTGTAATGATAAAAAGTTTTCGGCTTTTGTAAGTACTTAAACTATTTAGTAGAATAGATACCCTAGACGTAGCAATAACTTATTAGTCGACTGTTGCATCTTGTACAATTGTAAATTGTAGCATCAAAAAAAATATTCTCTAACACGTGTTTTAATAGATAAGCTATCATCAACTTATTAAAACACACCGTTATTTTAAGTTGTGCAATTTTTGAGCAAAGTATGTGCTAACCTGTGGTATCTTATTTAAACTTTCGTGTGCAAACATAAAACATTTAAAAATTTTTTTATTGGAATGTTGAGGATTTTCTTCGAACCCTTCTGATTCAAAACTTCAATAGACCTGTTATTGAATGTTTGGTAACTTGTCATTTTAGTTCTGCTAGCCTGTGCTAGTTTGGCTTTTTAATGTTCAATATTCTCCAATAAATAAATTGTCAATAGTACTTGTTATTTTTATGGTAATATTTCGGCCTTTAAAGTAATTCATTAAAATAGTCAATTCTTTTATCTTCTTTTTTTCATTTACAATAATGTTATCTAATTAAGTTTCCATTTCTATCGCTTCAGTTTGTTGCCCAGTACTAAGTCTTTTTTTCAGTTTTTAATTTGATTTTCTTTTAGAGTGTTCATTCTTATTTATAATTGTAGAATATTTTCTATTGTGTAACGTTAGGTTTAACAAGTCCTCTTATCGTTAATTTGTAAATACTTACTGCAGTGTTATTAATTTCTCACAAGAATTACGCTATTATAATTAATGTAGAACAAGATAATCATGCATTACAAACAAATGTTCGTTAATAAATGTTAGATTAATCTAACCTTTAAGCGTTTACGGTAAGTTTCCTTTCTTAGTACACTCATGAAATTTAAAACTTGGACACCACAATTTCTGTAAACAAAAGTTTGCACATTGTGAAGCAGGCTTAAGGGTATCATTTACAATTCTAACAGCAGGTAGTCTCAGCAGGGGTTATCTTATAGAAGGACTGTAGAATGAATCATTACACTAAGCACGTTTTAGAAAATAGGTAATTTACGTTGCTTACTTAATTTTTTCTTTAAAGAATATATTTGAAGGTATCGCTAATTAAACACCATAGCTCGATTAATTATCGAATCAAAATTTTGTTTAGGAAATGTTTACAAAATAAAATTAGAAATAATTTTGATTTAAAAAACGTCTACAAGCAATAACTTTTAAATTAAATCAAAAAACTAAACATGGTTATTTGGGTTGACTGATTATTACTTATTTTTAAATAAATCTAACCTACTAATTATTGTAAGTTATTAAAAAAAATCATTAAACTCTCTATTCATAATATTTAGTCCTTACAAAATGTATATTTTATGACGTTTCATTTTTTCTGTAGTTAATATAAAAAGTGAAAATAAAAACTAAGGCAATTCTTATTGTCAACGTATATATTTAGTTTTTGACAAGAATTTATTACATAATTATAATTAAGATACCAAGTTATAGTTTAAAATTAAATGAAAACTTTTTTTTAAATAAAGGTATTACTATATAAATAAATATAAGAAATCAATAATGGGTGTGACCTCCATTATTATTGATACATTCTTGGAGGCGTCTGCTCATTGACGCTATCAAGGTATCAATATAATTAATATTAATCGTTTCCCATGCGGTATCAATGGCTGCAATTAGTGCATTACGGTTTACTGGTATAAAATTTGGCCCTTGTTGTCTTCGGATAACAGCAAGTATTCGAGCCCAAACATTTTCGATAATGTTAAAATCTGGGCTTTTTGCTGGCCAGGGTAACAGCTCAAGTTATTTTCTCGTATCCAATTGCGCACAACCCGCGAAGTATGAATAGGGGCGTTGTCCTTTAACAACAAAAATACATTATGAAAATGTTAATTCAACAGATCCCGAACTATTTTTTGGAGAAAGTATAGTGAAATAAGAATACTTACTTGTTGGAAAATATAATCTTCGTCTGGATAAAACACTTCGACTGAAGGTTTCATAATAGTTTCCAAAATATCTAAATACGCAGCAGAATCAAGACGTCCATCGATAGCCCAACAAACTCCTGGACCCCGCGCGCTAACCCAACCCCACATTCACAGAAAAATAACCACTTCGTTTTTAGGACATATGTGATTATTTTCGTAACGAGTTCCTTCCATTCTAAAAACTTTTAGTGGTCCATCGTTGCGGCTATTGAACGTTTTTCGTCGCTAAAATCACTCGATTCCAAAATTCCAAGGTTCGTTCACATATCGCCTTGCAAATTCCAGACGACGTCTCATATTTTCGTCACTGAGAACTTCTTTCGCAGCAGCATTATACTTCTTTATTCCCATCTCCTTTAATCTTTTTGTGCAGTTATACGGCATCCGGGAAAATGTGTATCTGCTATAGCCCTGGGTATGTAGCAAATGGTTGTTCTGTTACGTAATGAAACAACTCGAGATCTTGAGCACGTGTAGATACTTTAGGTCTACCACTTCCGATGGCTCTTTCCCAAAGTGTGTTCAAGATTCCATTTTACTCGGTAATGCCCTACGGTGCTTTTGGTATATCTAACATACGTGAAATTTCACGCACGCTACGGCCGCCGCTAATTCCGAAACAATCCGCGCTTTCAAATCAGCACCGAGATGAGGTGGCATTTTCACAACACTTGAAATTTTAAACTAAAATGGAATTTACATTTCTTACTTTATTTATTGGTTCACACTACCCCTTCTCAAACAGTAGGTAATTGTTTATTTATTACATACTTCTAATGACCAATGTAACAACCCTTAGAGCAATATGACTCAAAGGAAGTAAATTAAACAAGCAAGGATATTCTATTGTTATTGAAACTTATTCATAAAGTAAAAGCCATTTCCTTATAATGCTAATGGACAGGATTTTCTTTTAAGTATTAAGATTACAATAGAGGACTTATAAACTTTCGAAAATATCTAATTATAAATATTTACACTGCAATTGCGCTTTTCCTTAATAATTTCTTAGCAATAACATACACGTTCTTGGTTTTTAAGTTGTCATAAATTTGATATGATATAAATTTGTGTTTCTAATATTACATCACAAACTAATCTTTATTCGCCAAAAATTGTTGCTTAAGTTGTAAAGCTTCGTACACACCTGAACAACAAACCGAGCAACAAACATAACAACGAACCGAAAGTCAAACAGAACGACAAACGATCTTTTATGATTTCCACAATCCGAACAACAAACGGAACGTTTGTGCTGTTCCATAATTATTTTCAGTAGTTTTCAGTTCATATATATTTATTATTGAGAAGAGAAAATTGCGGAAAACAAGAAGATAGTGCCAACCAAATTTTTACGCACAAAGAAGAGTAAAAATTATAATTTACTTCGCTTTTTTATTTTTGGAAATTTCCGCCCAAATGATGCTAATAGGGACATCATTTTTTCTTGCATTCTTAAACACTGATTAATTTAAAACATTTTTCTTCTGTCAACTCCATAATATTACCTAAAACACAACAAACCCACAAAGGGAGGACAAAAATAAATAATTTAATTCTCCCGCATAAGTTTGTTCGCCGTTTTGTTTAGATTCGTCCAAACCTGCAAACGCATTCGCGCGCATTTTCTTTGATGTCGGAGAAAAACCGACAAGTTGCGGGAACGCCGCAAACCGTTCGTGGAACAATCAGGACTTGCGAATCTGTTCTAAAATTCGTACGTAGCACCGTCCAAATTAATGTTCCGATTGCCGTTCGGTTCGTTGTTCTGTTTGTTCCTCGGTTTGTTGTTCAGGTGTGTACGAAGCTTTACAATAAGCATATTAATATGAACTATATCTTATGAAAGGAGAGTTATGTAACTATAATTAACGACTTAACGTTACGTTAGTAGATTCCATTTACTATTTACACATATTTTCTTGGAACATTCGATAATTAACTATCGGGATATGATGACCCTATACTTCGCAGGTTGTGCGCAACTGGATACAAGCAAATAACTTGGAGCTGTTACCCTGGCCAGCAAAAGCCCAGATTTTAACATTATCGAAAATGTTTGGGCTCGAATACTTGCTGTTATCCGAAGACAACAAGGGCCAAATTTTATACCAGTAAACCGTAATGCACTAATTGCAGCCATTGATACCGCATGGAAACGATTAATATTAATTATATTGATACCTTGATAGCGTCAATGAGCAGACGCCTCCAAGAATGTATCAATAATAATGGAGGTCACACCCATTATTGATTTCTTATATTTATTTATATAGTAATACCTTTATTTAAAAAAAAGTTTTCATTTAATTTTAAACTATAACTTGGTATCTTAATTATAATTATGTAATAAATTCTTGTCAAAAACTAAATATATACGTTGACAATAAGAATTGCCTTAGTTTTTATTTTCACTTTTTTTTTTTTTTTTTTTATATTAACTACAGAAAAAATGAAACGTCATAAAATATACATTTTGTAAGGACTAAATATTATGAATAGAGAGTTTAATGATTTTTTTAATAACTTACAATAATTAGTAGGTTAGATTTATTTAAAAATAAGTAATAATCAGTCAACCCAAATAACCATGTTTAGTTTTTGATTTAATTTAAAAGTTATTGCTTGTAGACGTTTTTAAATCAAAATTATTTCTAATTTTATTTTGTAAACATTTCCTAAACAAAATTTTGATTCGATAATTAATCGAGCTATGGTGTTTAATTAGCGATACCTTCAAATATATTCTTTAAAGAAAAAAATTAAGTAAGCAACGTAAATTACCTATTTTCTAAAACGTGCTTAGTGTAATGATTCATTCTACAGTCCTTCTATAAGATAACCCCTGCTGAGACTACCTGCTGTTAGAATTGTAAATGATACCCTTAAGCCCGCTTCACAATGTGCAAACTTTTGTTTACAGAAATTGTGGCGTCCAAGTTTTAAATTTCATGAGTGTACTAAGCTAATTTTACTCATTACAGTATGGTGCCCCAGAAGATTTGTATAAACCTGTAAAGTGTGGTAACAAAACCGTGTGCAATTGTGGATTGGCATTTGCTTCAACATTTATGAAAACCACTAAAACTTAAACATGCCAACCCTTACCCACCTAGTAACACCTGTTGTATAAGTTTTGAAAACATATTTAATGATTGTATTTAAACATAAACAACTTTTATTTAATCAACGTGGCATAATAATAATTTTCATTATACCTTTTAAGCTGAAAATTGTAAGTACCACAAATTCGTGTTCAAAAACCATCATCAGGTGCCTATATTTAAATGTGATTATAAGTTTTTTGTTAAAAAATATCAGTGTTTTACACATTGTAAAGCCATTACTGAATTTAAAACAAGCCATGAATTACTTGCAATGCTTTAGAAAATTCTTTCAGCATTTGCTAAAAAATTATTTAGGAAAATCAGCACAGTTAGGGCACCAAAAAGCTCAAAAACTATCAAAAATCTAGCAATGTATTCTGATGTTTGGAAACTGTTATCGTAATTCAGCTGCAACAAGCAACTTCATTCTCTTAGAGAGGTAATGGTTGGCTATGTCACATTTAAAAATTGTATTTATGTTATAATGACGAAAAATAAAATATTTCAAGACAATTTGCTAAGCGTCCGTGCATCTTACATTATTTTTTATTCGATTGTATAAAATTTAAAAAAATCCAAGAATATTCATTAAATGATGCTCCAAAATTAATCAAGTTGGCGTTATTCATTTAATTATAATCAAGATGCCATGAATTTTTAAATATAGATTCTAATTCACATAATTAGTAATTTTATTTTAAGTTTGGATGGTTAGTTAATTATTATCACCATATTTGTTAAAATTGGTATTTGTTGAATCCCTTGGCTCTTCTTGTTAATTGGTTATTGTTTATAATACTAAATTCAAATAAACAAATTCAGTTATTTTTATAATTTTTGTCGATCAAATGATATTTTTTCCTACTAGGACGAAAATTGCCGTTGCTCTAGCTACCACAATATTTAATAAAAGATCGAGTTTTAGTTTAGAGGTTTAAAAACAGAGAAAGATTTGTTAATGATACAATCCAATAAAAAACTATTTTTGGTCCTTCGTCCATAATCACTAATTTTGTATCACTCGAAAGCCGGGCAGAAGCACCTCTTTTCTTAATCTAGGCCGGCAAAAAAAATTACTGAATGTTGGCAATATCACATTATACTCATGACTATGAAATCAGTACAATCTTTCATACTGGAATACGTAAATAATAAGTTGCAGTACTCTTTACATCTTAGTTTAAAGTTTTTTATAGGCTTTTGAACACAAACAATTGAAAAAAAAAAAGCCAAAATGACACAGTTTGCTGACAGCTGCCAAATGGCATTACGTTATAACCAAAATTATTTTGGCATATAGTAATATTTAAAATTTTAAGTTTGAACAAATTTGACTATTTGTCGGTTAAAAAAAATCGTGTGTATCACGTGGCCAGAAACATCTTTGTTCGAACTTGCAATTCAGAAAACCTTTTCTAACTACTCTTGCACCACTGGTTTACCGCTTTACGCCTACATTGACGCCTCTTTATGCACAGTCTACTCAATTTGATTCAAAATGAAGTCAATGACCTTTCATCAAATGACCTTTATGTAAAATTCTGTGACCAAACTGGTTTGTAACCGGTGTTGATTAATTCGGTCACCAACTTATGATCATTTTTCTAAACTTCCATTTTTGTGAAACTACGACCTTCTGTTTAGTAATTGAGGCTACTTTTTTACTTTCTCTGCAGTATGTTTATTTGAGGTTCATTGCTTACAATTTCTTGATATGTGCCATTTCTGGTTGCATTTGAAATTTGAAACAGATAATCTTGCCTTCTGTCGGAGTCATTTCTCAACTTTGCTTTTGTGTGTCCTTGCTTTCGACACAGCTTTATCTTAATAGTTTCTTATCATAAGACAGAATTCCACCGACGCCCTAAAGGTTACCCCTTTATGATAATATTCTTCAAATTGCTTGCCACGTTTGCATTTTATTTATACCATTTTTTTCGAAAATTAGGCAACATTGTTATTACTAGACATTGCTTCTAAAGCCTTCTTTAATTTTTCGGTCTAAGTTTTATTAACGATTATCTTCTTACATAGCCTTTCTAATCTAACACTAACTAAAATTTTGAGTTTTTCACCTAACCCGATACAGCACTCTTACTCTACAACATCATCTGTTTTACCCAAAACAGCAGTATTTAGGAAGAATTTTCATTGTTAATTTCAGAGCGATCTTCTGCATCTTATTTTCCCCTTTTGCGTAACATGGAAATCTTGTTTTAACAATTCCATAGATAACATTGCGTCATCATCTGATTTAAAAAAATCTTAAAATATCGCAAGAACTATAATATATGGTACAGATTTGCAAAAGTGTTTTGCTTCTGAAGATGTTTCAAAATAAAGATTCTATTTCAATTCACGTTTAGTTGTTTTAAAGAATTTTTTGAACACAGTTTTCCGAAACAATGGTTTGGTCAAAGAAACGCTCACCACATTTAAATCCTCTAGAGTTCTTTTACTTGGAGGTTTATCTGAAGAGTGACGGAACTAAGATCTCTGGAAAAGTTGAGTCTACATAAACAATGAATTGATAAACTCAAAAACAAACATATAAATTTGAAATTTTTGGCAGTTTGATGTTCAGGACAGAAAGAACGTATAAATTTGTGGCGGTCATTTTTTTATTAAATTTCTCCTGTTGACACCACTGGAGCAAGTGTTGGAATTTTGGTTGTTTTTATAAATTTTTTGTCCGCAACGCAATTCACGCCCTATTTTCTTTTCTTTTTATATATGCTTATGTGAAATGGTAGAAATTGTAAAACTGCATTTTCCGCGGAGGACTTGCTTAACGTCCGTTATTTTCCTAATTGGTCGTTTTGGAAGTTACTGCTTTTGAATGAGGTTTTTGTAGAAATAACGTGGCGTTAATTATTTTCTTGTAGGCAAATCAATGTATTGCATTTGCAATACCATCGTCAACAACTAATTCATAGAAAAATATCCGCTATAGATTATTTTTATTTTTTGAAAACTGAAAGTAACGACATGGCCGTTTACTTTTGTAAACTATTACTGCCGGTTTCGACTGTGATTATCCAAATACCTGCGAACTCTCGCCTATTCTTAGAAAATTAACCGATCATAAGATCAAAGTCACTGCTCGCGTTACAATTTAGGCCTGTATCTAGCAGTTAATGTATTATTCCTCTAGCCCATACAATAACCTTCATCATTGACACCGCCAAGATACCGTTTTTTATTATTGACCAACAACCTTTAGTAAATCACGTCGTTTATATAGGGATGAATATTTAACATGTAAACTTTCTCTGAATCATTTCTTTCAACGCTACTTTAAAAATTTTCCAATTTGTACGTATACTTAATTTTATGATCGAATAATTTGTATTCTCGTTCAATTGAAATTCGCGTTTCACCTATTTGCCGGTCGTGTTATGTGTACAATTTAGAAATTTTGTCGGTAATTCCATTTGCTTATTGCTGACGGTTACGTTTTTTTTCAGTAAAGAAACCGTCGCAGATCTCAAAGATACTTATTCATATTTAATTACGTGTTGTTATTATTGTTAATGTTATCAATATCCGACTGATAACGTAAAGGTTAATTAGCTAATTTTATGTTACTGTAGACTTATTTGGCGCGCTAAATACGTTTGTTTACTATTGTTCTATTGTGTATTACCATATTGTATTATATCATATTTAGAAACCGTTCACAAGTGGTCCGAACGAGTTCTATAAATATATTTCTCTAGTTTCTCCTGTTACCAGTTTATTTAATTTCTGGTCTCTGTTATCCAACGTTTACTGTCTAAGAGTGTAGGTGGCGTCGGTTTTAAATCTGTTTCAAAAGCATCTTTACCGTATATCGTGTCTACAAAAAATTCTTCCACGACCCTCGTGACCCCTATATGACGTAAAACTTTTCGATAAAACAATTAAACAGCTTTGCCATTTATAATAATTTTCTGTTTGTAGTCAAAAAAACTGAAATTAACAAAACCAAAATTTTGGAATTTTGGAAAAATGGTATTTTCAACAAAAAATGAAAGTTACTGTATTCTTTTTTCGGTGTAGAATAAATGAAGAGTTTTAATCTACACGTATAAATTTTGTTTACAATAAAAATGTTTTATACATGATATTCTGGAGATATAACCAAAGTTCCATTTAGTTCATAACAATTGATTTTACAGTCCGACCCTAATTTGTTTTTTATTAATCTTTCGTCATCCAAATCAATAACCATATTTTTATATTATGCGTACACCTTGTAATCACAGAACACTTCAGTTGAAATCAAACTTGTTTCAAGTAACAAAAATGAAAGAAAATGAATTTATTCATTTTTACCTAAAATTAAGCCCTTACTTACTTACTTGTGGTCGAATATGTAAAATTTAAAAAGTTATTCATTCCAGATTCATAAATAGTTCTTTTAAAAAATTAGTAATGTATGTTGTTAGTAATGATGTTACTTAAAATTTAAAAATGTCGTTTTCTATTAATCCTCCCTAGCCGTATGGTCCCCGTTTAAACAGACGCTCATTTAAACGGTAGCGTGCGCTTATAATAAACATAACCTACAAATATACAGTTGCACGAGTGTTTACTCTGATATGTGTTTGAATACAAAAAAAATAGTGTATACCTTTATTACGATTTATGTGTAATTAGAGAACGATTTTTCGTCAAAATGGACCCATCACTTTACACCCGCAGGGGTAACAGAGGTAAGTTATAAATCAAATTTTTCTGTCTAAAATATTTTTGCAATATTATAAATATCATATTTTTAAGTTTATGGTTACGCAATTAACTGTGCTGACTAATTTGTTTAATAATAACAATTAATTTGTTTATACTTGTTTATATGTGACGTCCGTTATAACGGCCATTATGCAGTGCGTTACGATGTGATTTTAGTAACTACGTAGTAATAACGCAGATTGTCTAACTTGAAGAACTATACAAGCGTTAGACGAAAATGATATTGATGCTCCACTTGCATATATATGCCATTCTCAGAAGATGGCAATGATACCGATATGGACAAAGATTTGAGTGACGACGAACATGTTGCAGATCTCAATTACCTCGGTCCGAAAATGCTTAAAACTACTTGTGAAGTCCGAAACAAGAAAGACTGCTAAAGCTGGCCTGAAGAACCTACACCCCTCTTGTTTCTATTGGGATTCCAGTGACGAAAGCCCCTATCGAGACAAGCAGAGTCAACCCCAAAAACAGGTAAACCAAAGAAGAGTAAAACAAATTATACCTGGTCACACAAAAAAGCCATCATTTAGTTTAAATGTAAACTGCAGAAGAAGTTCTTCCATCAAGAGGCAGCAAAGGCATGTAAAACACCTCTTGATTTTTTTTAAATTATTTTTACTGATACTACGCTACAACACTTCATAGAAGGCAAATTTATTTATATGCCGGACAGAAAAATAAAATTTTGAATGTGACACCGGACAGAAATGAACGTTTTTATTGGAGCTCTATTGTTTACTGGATATTCCAAATATCCAAATAAAAAGACAATTGGTCCAAAATTCTCCAGATATACCTGTTGTATTACAAAACAGTATTCAACTAAACAGGATTAAAGAAATTCTACGAAACTTTCACCTAAATGATAATAGCATTATGCTAAGCAGTATATTAAAGAAAAACCGATAAAGTTCGGTTTAAAGTTTGGGCTTGTTGCACGAGTTTTGGGTACTTGCTAGCTTTTGATATATACACTGGAAAAGGTAATAATGACAACAAAGTTTTTGGCATAAGAGGTGAATACGGTGGTTTCAGCTATCAGTGCAACAAAAATTCCTCCTCATATCGGATTCAAGATTTTTTGATAATTATTTTTACATCAGTGATCTTTTCAAAACATCTTTTGATGTGTGCAACAGGAACCATTCAAGATTCACGAACCAGAAATGTCCTCTAACTGATAATCAAAACAATGGATAAAAAGCCACAGGGTAGCTATGATTATCGAACAGATACTGATAATAAATTATCACTAATGAGTGGAAAGATAATAAAACAGTTACATGCATAACTAATTATGATCCAGTTGAAGAAAAGGAACCTGTAACAGATATTCGCGCGACAATAGTAGGACTAAGATTGCTGTTGTCCAACCAAAATCGATAGTCCATTACAACAGGGAATGGGAGGAGTAGACAAAATGGACCAAAAGCAGTAGCAACTTATCGCACCCGAATGAGACAGAGAAAATGGTGGTGGCCTATTTTTGTCTATTTGTTAGATGTTTAATATTTCAAACGCTTGGCTTCTTTATGAGAAGATTCGACAAAATGATAATTTAGCGTCAAGTCTTTTGATCTTCAGAAGGTCTAGTGCCTTGATTTACTAACAACATACGGGACACCATCATCAGAGGAAAGTTGGTCCGACCACCTAAGCAGAATATACGTTACGATAGAACGGAACCATCTGATAGTGTACAACAAAACCGAACGCAGATGCAAACTTTGTGGTAAAAAAGCACATTTCATATATGAGAAATGCAACTGTGCACTCCATCAAAAGCAGTGTTTTAAAATATGTCATACAAAATAGTTCTTAGTTTTCTTTAAATAAACTTTATTATCGGAACTGTATGCATAGTGTCCGTTAAAACGGGAACATTTTTTCTGGAGAAATGTCAAAAAAAAAAATGTTGTAAATGGAGAAACTATCACATCGGCTTGTGTAAATCTACACAACTTTTTAAGAAGAAGCAACACTTTAAGATCTCTTCATGCACCTTATGGAACCTTTAACATTGATATACAAGATGGATGTGTTATTCCAGGATCATGAAGGAAAGTAGTCGAAGATGATACTGGTATAATGAATTTAAAAGCGCAAACCACGTATATCAGGCGATGATGCAAGAGACGTCCGAGAAGAATTCGCAAAGTATTTTTTATGCCTCCGGTCATTATTGACAGTTTAGTAGGATTTAAAATCGACCGGGAACATCAAATTTCCGACCTAGACCTTACAAAAGTGACATTTGGTAAAATTCCCCAGAGAGCGGGGTGGCACCGTTGTTACTTAATTTTCTAAATGTCAACGCAAAAGAGAACAACATCCAATGCTTAATAAACAAATAAACGTTGATTTTTATGGAATACTCAAGCAGATGAAACTGTAACGTTAATGTAAGTACCAATTAATACTTATACATAAACCTCAACTAATGTGATTACTTTTTAGGTTATGTGTGGTGAGTTGTGAAGCAATTAATTTTGAATATTTTTCAATGTTGATGTCTCTAATATTCAGAGTTGATTTTAACATTGAAAATATGGACCAAAAAGTTGCAGAATTGTTTTTTTTTATTTCTCATCAAAATATGCAAGAAGAACAATACTCGTTGTAAATGTTAGTGGTACTATTACTATCGCACAATTTTTTTAAATTCTTCATACGCTTTCCAGTATCGAGTTACAGATTTTACTGGTAATAAATTATTAATCACTGCTTCCGCTGTATCTTTTATGTGAGTTGGTGTTTCATACTTTGTTTTCCATTAAATTCTTCACCACAAAGTGTCATTTTATTAAAATTTAAATTTGAAAATCAAGTAAGTATGCAGTGACAAGTGGGTACCAACAGAAAAAATAAATCCTTAGAAATAAATTGTTGAACTAAATCATAATTTTGTAAGTATTTTGAGATTTGTCGGCATAAAAAATTTTATGGATTACACGTCCAGAAAATGTTTTGCGAGTGCACGTGTTGCTCCGCCTCGGTTAGGCGCCCCGCTACGCAATATCACTCACACTCGCAAAATATCACTAGTGATCTAAATAACTATTGTGTTAAACGAAGGAAAAGTATTTTGGCAAAACCAATACTAAGAGGCACAATGTAAACTTTACACTATATAGTTGTCAAATTAAATTTAGGTAAAATAAATGTGTTGAGGTGTTCAGAGTTTATAACTTTATAATCAAAACATTTATATGTATTCATAATTTAGAAGAGGCGGTATAGTCATAGTTCTGTTACGTGACTGGTCAAATTATAGATGTCAAATACGAGAAAAAACTGTCAGGGTTACACTTCTTGATTGGCGCGTAATAAACTACACTTAAGACATGGATTTGACTCTAAAAATAAACAAATCATACACGCTGCGCCGCGCATAAATATAGGTGTACGAGGATATATTGAAAAATTCTTAGCCTACTATAGAACCATACAAAATTTCAATGTCAAAATATTTTATTACTCAACATATTCTCCTCTTAATTGGATACATTTATTACAGCGAACCTGCAACGTCTCTAAACCTTTCAAAAAAAATGTTTCTTCTTGCTCTGCAAACCAGACCTCCACAGCTTCTATTACCTCCTTGTTGGAAGAAAATGTACGACCTTTTAAACTTTTTTCAGTTGAGGAAAGAGGTGATAGTCGGACGGAGCCAAATCGGGTGAATAAGGGGGGTGTTCTAGTAATTCAAACCCTAAATCACGAATTTTTTGCATGGCAACATGAGATTTGTGTGCAGGGGCGTTGTCCTGCAAAAACAAAACACCTTTGGATAGCTTTCCGCGTCTTTTCTCTTTAATATTTTCCGTAGAGTGGTCAGTAATGTCGAATAGTAATCTCCAGTTATTGTTCTACCCTTATCCAAAAATCAATCATGATTACTCCATGGCAATCCCAAAAACTGAAGCAAGAACTTTTCAGCAGATTTTGGACACGAAACTTCTTAGGTCTTGGAGAACCAGAGTGTCGCCATTCCATCGATTGTTGCTTTGTTTCTGGATCGTAGAAATGTACCCAAGTCTCATCCATAGTAACAATTCGGTTTAAGAAGTCTACATCGTTTTCAAATCGAGCACAGATCGAACGCGATGCTTCTACCCTTGCACGCTTTTGGTCAACATTCAAACATTTGGGGATCCATTTTGCAGCAATTTTTCTCATGTCCAAATTGACGTGAACCATATGATGAACGCGTTCGTATGAAATATTCAGTGCTTCAGATATCCGTTTTAGCCCAATTCGACGGTCTGATAAAATCATGTCATGAACTGCATCGATATTTTCGGGGACTGACACAGAAACTGGCCTTCCCGATCGGTCATCATCTTCAATGGAAAATTTACCTCTTTTGAAGCTTGCATTCCAATTTTTGACGGTCGCATACGAAGGACATTGATCACCAAGGGTATTAAGCATATCTTCGTAAATCTGCTTACCTCTTAACCCTTTTAAATACAGGTACTTGATGATGGCTGAGTAACTCTGGTTTACTTTTTTTGATTTCAAACTTTACACTGACACTTCTAATAAGTAATTGTTCGTTGCTATGGTAACGCAATATTTTGTTTATGCAAGGAACTGGTTTAGGCTAACTAGATATCAATACATCCTCGTACTAATAAAAAAGTTAAAGTAAACCCGATAAGCAGTTTATTCATGAAAAAAAAAATAAAGTAGTAGATAGAAATTTATTTTTAACAAATGTTACCTCTTTTATTTTTTCTAAATTGGTTTTAAATGATTGACAAAACAAATTAAGGAAATGTGGAATAGCAATTTGGAAGCAAAATGAAGTTTTAGGTAACAATCACGTATTGGACAGCAATTTCCAGAAGAACTTACAAATACTAAATTACTGAGATATGTTAATTTAACTTACCTCTGACTTTTCTACTGTTGAAAAAGTTAGTCTTGGGATATGAACATCTTTCAAAAATATCAAGAGTTGGTAAGTAAACCATTTCTTTTTTGTAGGAGATGAGCCACTCTTCGGTTTCGTAATTTTTTTATGTTTTCGATGAAATGCTGAACTCAAATTTTTTATTTGTCCATGGAACAGTTATACTTGGCAGCAAGTAGTCATCACTTTTTACATTCCTAATTTTATAGGATGCACATTTATTGTTTCACAATTTCTGTGAATTGTGATAATCTTCAATAAATGTTGTAATTTTGTGATTATTCCACTCCATTTCACACGCTTAATGTCGCACAAATCCACTGTTGCTCTTGGATACTTGTAATATTGTGCTTTTTGTCGTACGGTAGCTCATATGTCGGCCAACATGCCCGACATTTTATTTGCTACATGTTGCACTTGTTCCTTCGCTTGAAATATTTCCTGCCGCATGCGACACTACCGCAGCATGCCACATGTTGCCTCAATGGAAACGTACCTTTTAGATAACAATTTTGAAATACCGAAAGTAAATTTACAACATTTTGCTGGACTTGCTTTACTATTTTTAACTATTTTAAAGAATTAATAAGTCTTGACGCTCTGCGAACACACCCTGTGAACTGTAGCAGTATCTAAAAGATCGTCTTAATTAAAATTTAGTCGAAAATTTCTTGCTTAATGCATTCAAACTACAATTTATTTTTGTTCCTTTATGCGTGATAATGTTATCATAAGCCCAAGCAACACAAATATTATGTAAATATTAGTCAATAATATTAATGAAACATTTAAACGTAACACTTTTATATATTACAAAAATATCTTAGAAAATATTTGTTAAATATTTTAGGTAAACATATACCAATAATTTGAAATAAATCTTACGTAAATATTTCAAGGAAATATTTATCAAACATTTAAAATGGCCTTATAAAAAATATTTAAAACAAATATGTAATTCAGTTTATTTATCAAAAGCTAATAATTGTGTTCACAATCACGACCAGTAAAAAGTACTTTTTTACGTCGTCAAGGATTTTGTTACTGTAAACAAATGTATTCCATATGCCAAAAACATGATATTAAAGCGGTCCAGTATTTAACACACCAAAAAAAGAATGGGTTTTGTGAAAAGAGAGATATAAAAACGCTAACTAAATGGTACCATTTGATACAATTATGATGCAAAGTTTGACAAATTACATAAAAAAATTGAAACAAATCATTATTACATTACTGTTTGTCCTGCTACTGCAATTGTACTTGACCTCATTCGATTTATTTCACACAAACAAAAAACACCCACGTTAGGGATCATATACATACTGACCTATGGTAAGATACAAAATAGTTAAAAAACAAATACAACTTAAAGTTTGATACATTCATGTAATTTCTTTATGAATCTAAGAAGATTTGCAAAACAAAGATTTTCTAGCCCTCGACTACGAACTATGAGTAACATCAGAACAAACGCTTTTATTATTATACCTGCTTTGGTGAAAACACCAAAGACTAATATATATGCTTAATATTTACCAAATATTTTTTTTTATATATTTTCCCAAATGTTTAGATAAATATTTATTAAATATTTCCTCAACATGTTTGTTTTTCACTAATTTTTAAATTAAAAATCCCAAGAACCGCTAAAGTACGACTCATAACCAAACTTACAGCCAAAGATTCTCTTAATCAGCATCGACAAATACATATAGTCCGACATATAATCCTAGTAACCAAACTGTAAGTTTGGTTGATAATATTTCTTAAATGCTGTGGAATAAATATTTTTAAATAATCGTACATAAATATTTATATTCACATAATTTGTGTAACTAAATTATAAATATTGATATACCAATTATTTCTTAAATATGAATCTTCACGTAGAAATATTTAACACAGATTTACAACAGACAAATATTAGATTTATATTCAAACAGGGTGGGACACTACCAATGAATTATTCTATGAAATTAAAACGACAAATAATGTTAGAATTTTTAAGGCATACATATGTCAAGATTATTCGAAACCACATTTTAAAAATAATTTGAATTATACAGGGTTCTCTAGAAAGACGTACCATATCAAAGTTGGGTTATTTTAAATGTCTTCTTGTATTTCTTTCTATTAAATAGAATTTTTTTGAATTGTAATGATAAAAAATAACGTTTGTTCTTTAACATATCTCTATACCTAATTACTTCCGTTTTAAAGATAAATCGATTTTATCTGATTTGCAGACCCTCAAAAAAATACAATAACTTCAAGATAAATAAGTACAAGCAACTTTGGTTTACACCACCTTACTAAGAACCTTCAACATCTCTTTTGCAATATTTACTATTATGTTATGATATACAGGGTGTTTTTAATACTACCGCATAACACTAACGACTTAAAACTTAAATAACTTGCTTAACTTAAATGGAACACCCTAAATTTCTGTAGTTCGTTGAAAGCTAGAACTAATTACCTTTAGTAGCTATTACGGTTACCAACTCCTAACTCTGATAGTTTTGAGATATTTTAAAATTCGATAGTTTAACAATTTACAATGTACTGGAATCTAAGTTACCTGTAAAATATCCGCAATTAGACATTATCTTGCAACTTTCAGTATTAAATATTTACCTGAAAATACTTATTTTTTTCAGAAAAAATAAACAGAAATGTGCTTATGACTAGTATCCCGGGCTAAGAGTCAGTCGAATTACGCACACCAGTCACAATTTACTGATGTTTAACAACAGCAATCGTTATTTGGTACCTACATAAAAAATTGATCATACTGTAAACACCTACAAACTTTAATCTGTTAACTAAGAATGTAATACAAATCGCTTTAATAGTAGTACGATAATTTCGAAAACCATTATTTTTAGATTTTTTTTAACAAAGTTCTAATGTTTACAGTGTCATCGATTTTTGCTGAAACTAATTAGGGTTGCTTTGTTTGTGACAGGTGGGCGTGATTCGACTGACTCTTAGAGCCCGGCATAAGTCATGAACACATTTCAGTTATCTCACAGGTAACTTAAGTTCCAGTAAATTGCAAATTGTTAAACTAGCAAATATTAAAATATCTCGAAAACAATCAGAGTTAGAGGTTGGTAACCCTAATACCGATTGAAAAGTAACTAGTTCCTAATTTCAACAGGTTACAGAAATGCAGGGTGTTCCATTTAAGTTAAGCAAGTTTAAGTCGTTAGCGTTATGCGGTAGTATTTAAAACACTCTGTACATCATAACATAACAGTAAATATTGCAAAAAAATGTAGAAGGCTCTTAGTAAGGTGGTGTAAACCAAAATTGTTTGTTTTTATTTACCTTGGAGTTATTGCATTTTTTTGGAGGGTCTGCAAATCAGGTAAAATTGATTATCTCAGAAACGGATGTAAATTGGTATAGAGACATGTTAAAAACATACATTAATTTTTATCTTAAAATTCAAAAATAGAAAAAAATACAGGGTGTTTCATTTAAAATAACCCAACTTTGATATAGTACGTGTTTCTGGAACACCCTGTACAATGGAAAATAATTTTAAAATGTGGTTTCAAATAATCTTGATATATGTATGCCTTAATATTTCTTAAATTATTTGTTGTTTAAGTGCTACAGAAGTAATTCGTTGATAGTGCCCCCACCCTGTATAATGTTATTGAAATATTTGATGTTGCTTAGGTAGTAATGCGGTGTTTTGCTCACATTAATTAAGCAAACTAATAAAATCGTAAGTGTATGCATCCAAGCGATTACACTTTGCAATGTACAGAACATATTTTATTATCGTAAGTGAACCTAATTGTTAATCGTTGGCACAATAAAGTCAAAATAATAAAGACAGGTAGAAAGTCAAACGTTGCAAGAAAGTATCAGATTAAAACCTAATATCGCCTCTTTAACTATAATAAACCAGATAAGTTTAGTGTTAGTAAAATTAAAATCAGAAAATTAAAGATTTAATTAGGTAAGTGATTGTTATTAATGTGTGTTTTATAATTTCTAAGCCACATCCATTAAAAGCAAAAAATTATTTAAATAAATTCGAACGGTTTGCTTTAAAAAAGTTGAAAATTAGAAACGCATCAAAAATTGAAACTGTAAATTTGCGTCAAACACTTCACTCAAGTTCATCAATTTTCACTCCCTTACATACATAGCAGGTCACTGATATAAATGACGTTCGATTGACATGAGAAATATCTTTTGGGGCAAGTTATAACAAAGTTGATTCGATTTTATGTAACCCGATATTTTAATAGTAATTGGGAGTTGTGTTTAAATTAGATTTTCTATTTTGTTCCTGTCGTTCGTTGCAGATTTTATTAGATTTTCATCGCAATTCTAATTTTATTCAAATAATTAACAATAATTACGCTTTCATCGAATTACATTAACTTTTTAATAGAATTTTGCTGCAGCAATTAATAATGCTCGCTCCAAATTCTTAAGAAAATAAAGGAAAAAATTGAGGAGGGAAGGGCTTTATTTAAGGTTAATTCAAAGTAGCTGCAGGTAACAACCTCAAGGTACATTAAACATCTCCAACTGCACTTAACATTGAGTTTTGTAACGTGTGCATTAGATTGTACCGTCAATTAAAGCTTACTAATGAGTCTCTACGGACGCAATTACACTCATCACAACACTCATGAACCTACGCCCTTTGTTTTACCTGACAGATGCCCCAAGCGTCCAGTGTTAATATTTTATATTGTATTATACGCAACTCGCCAGTTTTGCTCTAATGCACACAAAACATTGTTGAAAATGTATTTAAGATTATTTTTTGCTCATTAACAATCCAAAAAATTTTCTTGTTTTCTTTGAGAATGAATAATTACTATTACGAAACTTTGAGTTTCATATGTATGTAAAACATAAAATTTCATCCTTATACGTTCTTATTCAGAAATAAAAAAATTAAATTAACAACGCAATATTGAGACTATTTTTTATAATAACAAAATTGGTATCGGTACCTTGTAGTAATAATTAATAATTCACTGTTTTCAGTTTATTTAATTATTTATATCACGTACATAATAAAGTTAAATCGATATCACATAATGTTATACACATTCTAGGTGTAAAATACTAAACTAAATACAAATAATAATGAAAATGTCAATTAGATTCCAAAAAACTAACATTATTGTCAACAACGATTTTGAACAACCTAAAATCTAAAATTTAATAAAATTGTTTAATACAGGTGAGGTTTCTTCTAAAATTTTTTTTGTATAAATTAATAGTACAAAAACCAACTCAAATTGTAGAAATTGCCGACGTTTTGCTCTCTAAGTGGGAGCTTTATCAAGGCTTATTTAAAAACGAATAATCAGGCTTATTCAATAATGAATAATTAAGACTTATTTAATGTTAAATAATCATTATTGAATAAGCCTTGAAAAGGCTCATAACGATAAAATTTGACGTTTACTAGCTTTTACTTTTCTAAAATTAAAATTTTCCTGTATACGTGTTACTTTGCTTATTACGACCCTGTCTACTTTTACTGCTCAGTTTAATAGGACAAGGTCAACGTCTAAATCCAATTGCGCTTGTTTTACGTTCTTTCTTTTTGGGTTGGACTGGCAACGAGGACAGTCGTGTTTCGTAAAAAAAAGGAACTGCGAATCCGAAGTTGTTATAAGCATCCGCTTGTTGTGAAACGTAAATTACACCGGATATGTAATCAGAAATAAACCGGATTGTTGTTTAGAATGAACGTTTGCAAGTGAGCTTACTGACCTATATTTCACCGCGTGGCGAATAGTCGCTGCATTGGGTTTCTCTAATTATTACAGTTTCTTTGTCCGTTTGTATTTTCTGGGATTACTTTGCTTGATGTCTGCTGAGATTTGATTACGTCCAGAAATTGTGGGTTGTCTTCTGGAAATATTACCTAAATCGCCATCAGTGCTTTGCTTTGCAGCTATTTCAATTTTAGGGTGTGTATCCGAACAATCCAATTACCAATACCAAATCATTTCTTAACTATAACTAAACTATAACTAAATCCAAGACCTACCTAGTCCAATTTTTTATTTGAATACCGCTTATTCTATCAATTAATTTTCCGAAAGAGTCTTGGTTCAGACTAAATAATTTGGAAATTCATTTTGCTTACATCTTATTAATTCCCAAATCTTTGTAAAAAATTTCCACATTCTCTAGTGGATATCTTTGGGTCCAATTGTTTTCTTAGTTAATGATTACGTTTCTATGTTGTCGTTGAATTTCTCCCGTTTTTTCTTGGTTACACTTTATAGATATCACAAAACTGCTTAGAAGTGAACCAAATTTTTTCACTGTATTAAAGTGGCACTGTTAATTGACATCAAAAATCTACAATGCCACTTATTCTCTTATGTAAAAATTTACCTTTATAATTGAATACACTGTTATATAGTTACCATCTTGTGCCGAATTTACAACCCCCACAAAAATCTTCACTATTGATTAGTATATAGAGAAAGATTTAAAATACGAAATCCATGCAGAAAAATTAATGCAAAAAATTGCGTACTAAACTAAGCAAACAAAGTCAAACTTAACTTACACCCCAAGCCTGATTACAGACTGAAAGATACCTGGGTAATTAAAGATATACCTCCGTTTGTATAGTTAAGTAGTTTGTGTGTTCGGGAACAACACCAAAGTAGCTAAAATTTAAATCACTAAATTGTTCATTCGCTTGCAAAATGCGTTATTTTTGTCTATACCAAGTTTTCCAAACCAATATTTATGGACAAACTAGAAGTTTGTGGGTTGAGCAACGGAAGAGCAAGCTAACCCTGCGAACCCAGTGAAGATTAATTACAAAGTTTTATTTTCACTTTAATTATTTTCACTAAAAAGCCTTTTTATTTCAAACAAATGTAAATAACACCTAATCGTTAGTAGTATTATTTGATTTATCTATCTTTATTTAAGTCACATTGTTTGATAAAAAAATTAATCAATATAAAATGAAGACTAAACTAAGTCTAGTTGCTTTACTCTTAGAAGTTTACTGGAATAATAATATTGGCAAGTCTATTATTTTTATAATATCATTTTGTGATGGTATTATTTACGAACAAACGAAAATTTGTAATTAAAAATTGATTTATGACCCAAAATCTCCCTAGCGTACAGACAACTGTGTTTACACTTATGCGATGGAGACGAGTTTTGTGTTGTGATTTTTTTGGGGACTTTTATTAATTTGAGATTGCCGGCTCCAAAAATTTCTCTGTATTAGCCGGTCGAAAAGACGCTTTTCCTTTCTATTTGGTGACTCGTCTGTGAAAGGTGCTACATTGAACATCATCTGAAATTCGAACAGCTACAGATGTATTAATTATTTAGTATAAAATCATCCCGTACAACAAAGGAATGCGTTTTCACCTCCTGTTCGTGTGTGAGTACACTTTTACTTCTTTTTAAAGGAAGTATTCGCTATCCCTGTTTTCTATAAATTACAGACACCTTTTTTGTTCTCTTAGCTTTTTCCTGTGGGTCTTTCTCGATTGTTACTATGCTGACGTATGGATAATAATCCGAAAATCACTTAACATAACGAAGCTGAGTCTGGATATTATTAGAAAGGTCACCAGCGTTGGAATTTATATCTTCGTTGGAGCCCCTTTTTGTTGTCAAGGACACTACCCACGATAATCCTGTTATCTGGTTCTTTGTGAGCAGGCCAGCAACTGTTATCAATTCGGAGTCCATCTTGTCTTTCCTTTCTTCGCTGGAAACTGAATACTGTCTGATTTGGATACAAGAGCTGCCACTCCTATCTATTAACCTTTGAACACCGAAACTTCCTATGTACAGGGTGAACAAATAGAATGCAAAGTGTTATATCTCAGGAACTACTCATCGTAGAGACTTGCGGTAAAAATTCCATAACAAAAGTGGCCATAAGAAAAAGCCGAAATTATTTTCAAATTATTGAGATGGCCGCTAGAGGGCGTAACCAACATCTTGAATTTAAAAATTTGGATTTAGTCGGGTTTTCGCTATATTAACACAGTAAATAAATAAATGCTTTTTATATTAAATGAAAAGATAAGGATTTTATAAAAGCATTTATTTATTTGTTGTGTTAATATAGCAAAAACCGACTAAATCAATTTTTAAATTCAAGATGTCGGCTACGCTCTAGCGACCATCTTTATAATTTGAAAATAATTACCAGCGTTTTCTTATGACCACTTTTGTTATGAAATTTTTTACCGCATGTCTCTACGATGAGTAGTTCCTGAGATATAACACTTTGCATTCTTATTTGTTCACCCTGTACAAGCTAAGTTGATTACTTTTATTCATGTTATTCATTATTTTTATGGCGTTTTATGTACTCATACTACGGCTGTAAATTTAACAACATACTTTTGCGCTTTGTAAAGAATCTTTGTAAACTAAAAAGATCTTTCGAAGTATTTGGTAAATCGTGTTGCGCTTTGAAACTATTTAGATAATCGGCCAAGGTCCGGTACCTCACGTTATTTGTTTTTTCTTTAAGCGACAATAAAACGGCATATTATTGAACTACTGGCATACGCTAAAAACGCTTTTTACTGTCTAAACATCAAAAGCAACAGTTCTTTTGTTTTCACCACTATTTAGAGGTTGGTACCTCGGTTATGTTATATTATGAATGTAACAGGAAAGTACCAACTTAATACGTCAAGAATAAAACGTCACTATAACACTCAAGAATCTCGAAAATTGGAAAATAACACATGAAAACTAGTAATAAACGCTTAAAGAAAAAATAATATATTTTACTTGGAGTAAAAATATAATTGTTTTGTTTAATTTTTTGGCGAGGTGTCGCTTTCCCTTATCTTTCTCTGTAAGTGATAAATGGTTTTGTCAATATTGTCAATTAACTATTCCAAGTATGGTAGGTTTTGCTGCATGGATAGAAATCTAAAACCATTTAAAAAAAATATGTAGATATGCTGTTGTTTTTTTCTCTGTTTTTGCCGGATAAATTAAAAAAAAAATAAACTTAAATATTACAGCCGCAAATCTTACTGGATCCACTTTTGGAATTGACTAGTAGTCTCAATAAATATTGGTAAGGGTTTTGTCGCACAATCTATAACCACTCTAAAAATTGGCCAATCGAATAAACTATTTAAGTTTTACTTTATTTTGTTGGTGCGTATTAATTTGACTTCCAAACAAGATGTATCGAGTTACATATGCGATTTCTTTAACAAGTAATGCATGTTAAATTAGGAGGGCGTCTATTTTGTGAAACAAGGCGCCGTTGGTTTAATAATAAGTACTTCGACTAAAAGATGTCAAATAGATCCGATATTAATTCGTTTGTTTGCTACTGAGTTGAAATCCCAAAACAAAAACTACATTTGGCCTTTGTTACAGATAACCGTTTTTCGTTCTTAAAATTTTGTTTACGTCATCACACATGTACTTAATTATCTGGCCGTGTACGTTATTTAAATTTTACTCGAATTGTAATATTCTGCTCAGACATATTGTTTTATTATTGTCCATATTTGTCTTCTACTACAATATAAAATTTACTTTATTTATCAGTTCCATGCATTTTCTATCAGCTGTGCGTCAAATTAGTACTTTTAAATTAAGGACTTTCATTACTGCGCCTAACAGTTTTTGGTATAAAGAAGACAGCGTATTAAACAGTTTCATTTCGTTATTTTTATCTAAAAGCTGATGATAACGAAGGTAACGGCTACTTTGTCAAACTTAAGTTTTTTTGGTTGTTTACTGAATTCGTCTTAATTTGCTTGTTATTCGGAAAAACTACTTAAATTTATTATCTGTTGTGTCCCATACCGGTTGTTAAATGGATTAATTAAGATAATTGATTGATTAAAATCAGTACTTCCTGTTTTTAGTAGTACTAATACAGTTTGCACTACTTGTTAAAATTATTGGTGATTTTTGTATATTCAGTACTCGTCTGTACTGTAGGTCAGTGGTCTAAGTGTCAAAGAAAATTTTATTTAGTTGGTTATTTACAAATCTATGAGATTTTGTTGACCTTTGTTCGATATTTGATCATATTTTTAGAATAATTGCCGTAAGCACCTATATAAGCAGTTACAATTGCAGATTGTGATTAACGACATTTTAGGATTTACGCTAGTTTTATTTTGTTTTCATAAGTTACTATTTTGTAATTTTCTTTATAATTTATAATGATAATTTGGAATTAACTTCTCTGTCCGGAATGTATGTTGTAATTTATAGTTTGCCGCTTTAAATTATTGTAATAATCAACTTTTTGTACGAATTTACTATAACGGATCACTCTGTTAGAAACAAATAAAAAAAAATAAAATAAGATTCATTTGAGCAAACTACTTTACAGTAACAACCATCAGATTCCCAACACTTTGTAATCTGAATACAACCTAAATCTAAATTTTACGTAAACTTGTTTTTCTGGGCGTTAGTTTACCGCGCTAAACTCAAGTAGTTCCTACAAATTTTATTTGTGTTGAAGTAACTCAATTATTATATAACCAACATTTAGTAATGTGTATATAATCTAAGTCTGATTTAATTTTGTGGGTTTCGTTTACCGAGATAAACTTAAGTGGTTCCGATTAATCGTTTTTAGAACCGAAAAAACCAATAAATCAGTTACTTCTCGAAAACCGTTTATAAAAATAAATTTTAAAACAAATTTTTAAATTCAGCTTTTAAAATCGGTTTATTATTTGAAAAGGATTTACATATAATTATCTATCAAAATCTGCAGTAATATTTCGCCATTAACTTATATATACAAGCCTAATAAAATATGGATTTTTAATTAAAACTTCAATAAATATGTTGCACTTCCGGTAGTACCGGAAACAACGATTAACGTTCTTATTTTAAGTAGAAACCCTATTTTTATTTGATTCTAGCTTAACTTTTAATCCAAGTTTATTAAGATCTTAGGAAATTTTATCTACTTAGGCCGTTTTAATTTAAATCCAGGTCCATTTAGTTTTAAAATGTCTGAAAATAATTTAACCACTACCCTGATGGTGGGTGTTAAAAGAATATATTGCACAATTTAGGAGACATGTAGTCTAAGTCTTGCCAAAAAAAGTCTGTCAGCATGGCCCAGTAACGATGACCGTCGACAGTCACGGCGGCACCTTCATCATTTTAAAAAAAGTACGGTCCAATTATCCCTCCTGCCCACATGGCACACCAAACTGTCACTTTTTTGAGGATGTAACGGAAGTTCTTGAATGACATGTGGATTTTCATCTCCCCAGATACGAGAATTCTGTTTGTTAACGAAGCCGTTGAGGTGAAAATGAGCCTCGTCACTAAAGATGATTTTGTTGTGAAATTCATCGCCAGTTTGCAGGTGTTCCAAGATCCAGCTGGTAAAGTTCCTGCGCTGTCTATAATCGTTAGGCTGCGACTGTTGAGTCAGCTGGATTTTGTAAGCATAAAGGTGTAAATCTTTTTTCAAAATCCGTTGAAGAGTGCTGCGATGAATGTTTAGTTTCTGGCTACGATGTCGAATAGAGGTACTTGGTCGTGCTCCACCCTCACAGCTGCTATGTTTTCCCCCGATCTTTTCGGCTGATGACGGGTAAGGTCTCTGTCATCTTTCAATGAAAACGTCCGCTAAAATTTTTTGATTAAATTCTCAGTAGTAGGCCGCGACGGTCGATTATGCACGTCGAAATAATCACGTAACTTGCGAAAGGAAAATTTTCTCCATTTTTATAATGGGTTTTCACTATTATCAAACGTTCTTCCAAATTTCGTAAATGTTTATATTTTAATTAAACAAACAACAAATATAGCTGAATCAACAATTGACAGTCAAAAATGGCGTGCAATTCAAAATTCAAGTTCTTCCTGAGACACCCTTTACTTGCAGATTGTGACTGTCAAAAATTATTTTCTTCAATCACTTTGCCCAATTCGTTGCGTAAAACATGTCAAATGTTTATGTTCTTTGGAATCAGTTGTAAAATCTTGTTTTGGTAACGATTTGGTTGATAATTTTGAAAATCTCATTGAACAATTTCAGAAGGATTTTAATGGACTGGTATTAATGTAATTCCGAAAATGCACACAATTCTACACCATATTGCTCAGTTTTGCAAAAATGAAAATTGTGAACAAGCCTCAGAAGCAGTATATGCTGATTTTATAAAAATATGGCAAAGATATCCGAAACAAATCCCGAATTTTCTTCCAAATATTTAAATTCCGTCAGATTTTACAATAGTATTCATTTGTAAGATTTATTGAAAGTTGAGTTATTATGAATGTTTTATTTTACAGTCTGTATACAAATCTGCCACGTTTGTGACCGAGGAAGTGAATTATGATAATTGAAAACAAAAATGTAATTTCTTTAAAAAAATGTTGGTAGTGCATTTTCGTGAAAAGGGAGCTAACTGTGGAATACTAATCCTAGAACAATCTTTGAAACGGTATCGTAACGTCGATCTATACCGTGGCGTAACATATACGATATCACAACAATTGATGCTCTCTCGTATATCTAAAAATTTGCTCCGTGGGTAACGTTGATTATCAACGGCAGTGAAGAAAGAAAGAGATAAGACATTTTCTTTTAAGAAGTCCAAGCTTGAGAGGGACTGTAACTTTATAAACAACTAAGAAATACTGTCACCTCCGCAATATCTACTTCGGGAAAAAGGCATTATTTCAGAATTGGTATAGAAAAAAATCTAAAAAAAGTGAGAAACTACTCATAGGTTAGCTTTGGTATTCTCCAAAATTTACCTAACCTGAACATCTTTCTTGTGCTGAAGATATCAATAATCAGTTTATTAATATAGTAGATATAGCAACAAACAGAGTATATTGAACATAAGTGAAATGTTTGTCTTACGACATCTCGTGTAATAGGACACGTGTAAATAGTACAAACTTCGAATGCATAACACACTCAGGGCCGATAAAGCCAAGAGTATATTGATATTAATATTTTCACTTATTTTAGGTATTAAAGAAAAATGTAATTAATCATTTGGTAAAATTGTTACTAATGTACATTTTATTGGATTATGAATATTCAAAATAGATTCTAAACAAAATAGTTATTCAAAAATCGTACGATCTTTCTATACGGCAACCCTCTATTTTCGCCCAAACGTTTGATTATTAGAAGTAGTCAATAGAGAACCTACCGTAAGAAATATCCCCCATACAGGCTCAAGATAAGCATTTAATAATGCAATAGAAGTCAGAATTATTGGACCGGACTTATGTGCTAAGTTATTAAAAGTTGTATCGTTTGGTCGTTTAAAATGACATTTTAGACAATGACCTCAGACCAACCAAAATCAGTTAATAATATTAACAGCTTTTAGATCGCCATTGCAATTGATAAAGAACGCCATTTCAAGAAATGATTTAAAAATCGACACAAGAAAACCATTTATAAAGTCGACTCATAAAGTCGAGTTTAAAATTAAAATTAAGATTGACTTTAAAAAGCGATTTCAGAAATCGACTTTAAAATGAAATTTTAGAAATCAACTTAAAAACCGATTTTAAAAAATCAGCTTAAAACCAATTTTAAAATCAGCTTAAAACCCGATTTTACAAATCTATTTCGTAAGTCGACTACAAAAATCGATTAATCGGTTTTGGATTTTTTGGAAAACCGCGATTAATCGAAAATCGATTATCCGTTTAATCAAATTTTGTTGCCACCACTAGTTCCTACAAATTCCATTCATTTTAAAGTTTTCGTCGTTGCTTTAAATGTTATTACTTGTTTGTAAAATATCTTTATTAAAGATTTTAAAAGTTATTCACATTATAGCCGAATACGTGCGGAGGTTTTTATTTCCTCCTCCACGTTCTCCGCTTCAGAATCGCCAAAAGTTTTATAATAATTTAATGTTTTTGCGTTAATAATTCTGTTGTTTGATGATCTTTCTATTATTTGTGAACCAAATCAACACGTATTTTTTTTATTTTCAATTTTTCGTTTGTCATTGCTGAGTTAGCACAGATTTTTGGTTCAGGCATGATTCTGGAAACAAGGGATGAGTGTTAATAATTTCTTATGATTGTGTTTAGATAAGTTTTTGTAGTAGTTATAGCTGATTGTATACGGCAGGGTACAGTTGTTGATCATTTATATTATAGGGGTTGGATAAATATTATCTCTAACTGGTTGGTCAACTTATGGTCAACATTCAACACTAGTTTATGGTGCAAAAGTCGACCACGACTTTTATCAAGCTAAAAAACCATAAAGCAATAACAAATTTAGATTCACAGTTTCGAATTCTTTATGTAACATTTTAAACTATCAAGTTTCCTCGATGAACGCTCTATGGTTATTAGTAATGGTTAGTTTCCACGCAGTGAACCTTCTCGTAGAGAGAATGTAATGGGGTTGAAATGAAACTAGTATTTTATTATTACGACGTTTGACCAGTGAAGAAGCTGGTCTTTCTCAAGGCTCCTTTAATTGAAAAGAAAACAAGAATTTGTAGTTAGTTGGTTCACATTCGGTAAAAAGATTAATTATAAACAAACTTATCACAGATAATTATCGCAACGTTAATTAATATATCACTAGGTTAACATTTGGTGTCTCACCTGAAAAATAGTTGCTGTAAAACCAAGTGTGAATCCACTAACTACAAATTCTTTTGTTTCTTTTTTTCAATTAAAGAGCCTTAGATAAAGACCAGCCTTCACTGGTCGAAACGTAACGTGGGCAATAATGAAATACTCAGTTTCATTTCAACCCCATTACATTCTCCTACGAGGTCCACTGTGTGGAAACTAACCATTACTAACTGTCAAGTTTGTTTATAGGGCAAAGTTTTTGAATTTAATTTAAAAAACTCTATGCTACAAATAATCGCTTAATCTTTATTAATTTATCAATATTTTTATTTGATTCTATCTTAACTTTTAACCGAGTTTATTAAAATCTTTACGAATTGTATCTACTTAAGCCGTTTTAATTTCAATCCAGGTCCATTTAGTTTTAAATGTTTGAAAATAATTTAAACACTACCCTGATGGCTGACGTTAAGAGAATATACTGCAATACTTAGGAGACATGTAGTCCGTTCGTAAGGTTTATATTGTTCTAAAGAAAAGTACCTTAATAAACTGAAAATTGTTTCACAAGAAGAAAAATATATTTTCATAGAAAATTTTTCGATATTTTTATATTTTTTTACATTTTCACTTACAATGGATCATAACAGCTTAAAATTAAGTTGCAAAGTGAAAGTTTCCTAGATGTACGTATACAGGGTGTGGCGCGAAGAGTTTTGATTAAAAGTAATGGCGGATAGAGTTATGTTAAAAATCTGAAATTACGAAGCTATAGGTTTTCAATGACGCCGAGTTCAAATATAATATTGTCCTTAATGTGACACTTCCGGTTATACCGGAAGTAGACGTCAACTTTGTTATTTTAAATGGAACCTAGTATTTTTATTTTATTTTCGGATTCTACATGAAATTTTAGATTAAATTTGTGAACAATGTCCTATACCAAAAATGAAGTATTTTCGAGATATTTCGATTTTTTTAAAATTTTGAAAAAATCCTAGTCTACATTGAATACCGATATCTCCATTAATTACGAAGCTAGTGACGTGAAATTGTAACTAATAAACAACAAGCGCTTGCCCGTTAACTCCATGTGTCCAACTCATTGATATTTCATACAGAGTGTTTAAAACTTAGCTGCCACCGTGGCCAATTTAAATCATTTATAAGCTGCTTACTTTAAATAGAACACCCTGTATTTTATTACATTTTTCGCTGTATTTTTAAAGCCAATTCGTTTGGTATTAGTATTTCCTATACCTAAATCCAACCAGTTTTGAGATATTTCATTATCTTTGTTAAAACATAACAACACTTAATTATTTCAACATTAGTAAAGGGTAGGCCATGGCTGTCAAAGATTTGATAGTTAGAACGTTAATGTTTATGTTGTTTTGACAGTTTTCTTTACCAGTTTGTATTTCATAGTAAATAATGGCAAATGTAGGGTTTACTAATGATGATTTCCTAAATCTTATTATTATTTACGGCGAGTGTAATAGAATTGTTGAAAGGACTCGTGTTTTTGCAGAAAGATATCCAAATCGACCAAATGCAACTGGTGATATTGTAAGAAGATTGCTTAAAAACTGCCGTCAGTTTGGTCAATTTAAGACACAAATTAATAAAAATAAACCACTAGTGGACAATGACATAAACGAAATTAATGTTTTGGGTTATTTTACGGCCTCTCCAAATGCCTCTATTAGAGATTGTGAAAGAGATCTTACTTTGTCGACGAGAACAATTCATCGCATTTTAAAAAACACAAATGGAAACCATTTTCGTATCATTTGGTGCAGCACTTAAAATTAGATGATCCTCCTCGAAGGGTGCAATTCTGTGAATGGTTTTTAATGAAGACCACAAGAGGATGAAAACTTCATAAAAAAAGTTATATGGTGTGATGAAGCAAAGTTTAGCAAAAATGGATTATTTAATCGACATAATTCCCATTTTTGGTCTAATGAAAATCCACATGTTATTAAAGAACGTTCTTTCCAAGATAGTTGGAGTTTTAATGTTTTTTGTGCAATAAAAGACGATAAAATTTTAGCAATAAAATTTTATGATGAAAATTTAAACGGTGAAAGATATTTTAGAAGAAGTCATACGACCCGCGTTACATACTTTAAGAAATGGAGAGGCGACTTCAGCTTGGTATCAGCAAGATGGAGCACCTCCTCATAACTTTGGGCGTGTTGCTGACCATCTTTACGACATGTTTGATGATAGATGGATTGCCAATCAAGGTCCGTTTCGTTGGCCAGCTCGCTCTCCTGATTTGGCTCTCTAGATTTTGGTATTTGGGGTTACATTAAAATCAGGTATTTTCCAAACCTGTTACGACAAAGGAAGATATGATGCAAAGAGTCTTACTTGCTTTTAATTCTCTAACACCCGACCATATTTCCAGAATTACAAGACGTAGCTTAATGAAAAGGATTCATAAATGTTTAGAAGTAGATGGAGCTAATTTTGAACACTTATTATAAAACTTTATTTGTTTAATATTACATTTAGTTATTTTTGTTTGTAAGTTATCTAATTAAATTAATACAAAATACCTAGTCAACGTTTTTAATGATATCCATAATTAATAATCCTTTCAGGCTATTGGTTACTTTTCAGAATTAATAACTTATGAAAAAATATCAAAATATCACCTTAAATAATGGAAATCATGGCCTACCCTTTACTAATGTTGAAATAATTAAGTGTTGTTATGTTTTAACAAAGATAATGAAATATCTCAAAACTGGTTGGATTTAGGTATAGGGAATACTGATACCAAACGAATTGGCTTAAAAAATACAGCGAAAAATGTAATAAAATACAGGGTGTTCTATTTAAAGTAAGCAACTTATAAATGATTTAAATTGGCCACGGTGGCAGCTAAGTTTTAAACACTCTGTATGAAATATCAATGAGTTGGACACATGGAGTTAACGGGCAAGCGCTTGTTGTTTATTAGTTACAATTTCACGTCACTAGCTTCGTAATTAATGGAGATATCGGTATTCAATGTAGACTAGGATTTTTCAAAATTTTAAAAAAATCGAAATATCTCGAAAATACTTCATTTTTGGTATAGGACATTGTTCACAAATTTAATCTAAAATTTCATGTAGAATCCGAAAATAAAATAAAAATACTAGGTTCCATTTAAAATAACAAAGTTGACGTCTACTTCCGGTATAACCGGAAGTGCCACATTAAGGACAATATTATATTTGAACTCGGCGTCATCGAAAACCTATAGCTTCGTAATTTCAGATTTTTAACATAACTCTATCCGCCATTACTTTTAATCAAAACTCTTCGCGCCACACCCTGTATATTCAGATGGGTTTAGTATTGTACCTACACATCACAATTTACCAGTTACCAGTACTTTAAAAGTTAAAAATACTTGAAGGTCAAGAATCTTAAAAAAATATTCTAGAAAAAAATCAGTGCAGTTTGCAATTTTCATGTAGATGGGTGAAAAGATTTAATGCCATTTTCACTTATTTTAGGTATTAAAGAAAAATGTAATTAATCATTTGGTAAAATTGTTACTAACGTACATTTTATTGAATTATGAACATTGAAAATAGATTCTAAGCGAAATCGAACGATCTTTCCTTACGGTGACCCTGCATTTTTGCTCCAAACCTTTGATTAATTGAAGTAGTCAATAGAGAACCAACCCTAAGAAATGGCTCCCATACAGGCTCAAGATGAGCATTCATTTTCTCAAATAATGCCCTAGAAGTTAGAATTATTCGAGTCGGGTCTCTGTGCTTAGTTATCAAAAGTTATCGTTTGGTCGCTTAAAATGACATTTTAGACATTGACTTCAGATTAACCAAAATCAATTAATATTTGTAACAGCATTTAAATTCACTATCACAACTGAGAAAGAACACCATTTTAAGAACCGATTTAAAAAATTGAGTAAAACCATTTATAAAGTCGATTCATAAAATCGAGTTTAAAATGAGATTTTTAAAAATCAACTTAAAACAGGGGATTTAAATATCCACTTCAAAACCGATTTTACAAATCTAATTCGACTATAGAAATCGATTAATCTGATTTTGATTTTTGGAAAACTGCGATTAATCGAAATTCGATTAACCGATTATTTCCTCCTCCACGTTCACCGTTTCAGAATCGCCGAAAGTTTTATAATAATTTAAAGTTTTTGAGTTAATAATTCAGTTGATTGATGATCTTTCTGTTATTTGTGAACCAAATCAATACGTATTTTTTATTTTTAATTTTTCGTTTGTCATTGCTGAGTTTGCATAGATTCTTGGTTCAGGCATGATTCAGGAAACGAGGATAAGTGTTAATAATTTCCTATGACTGTGTTTAGATAGGTTTTTGTAGTAATTATAGCTGATGGTATTCATCGATTGTATATGGCATTTATATTATAGGGTTGGATAAATATTATCTCAACCGGTTGGTCAACTTATAGTCAACATTTAACACTAGTTTATTGTCAAAAATCAAACTTTGACTTCCCAAACTAAACAACCATAAAACAATAACAATTTTAGATTTACAATCTCGAATTCTTCTAGCAACAACTGTCCGGTTTGTTTAGGTGGCGAAGTTTCTGAATTTAATTTGATATTCTCTAGACAATTTGAGCAAATACTTTCAAGTCTAAAAATCACTTTCTCTTCAACATTAACATACTCTTGTCCCTGCCAAGTGCATGCAAGGTTCTAATAAACACAAAACCAAATCGTACTGAATGAATGAGGAATAAATTGATCAATCCTCCTATTTTCACTAAAAATATTAAGGTAAATATTAAAACTTTACAATAAATTTAAAAATTAATTTTGTCGAATAATAATGTAACACCCGCATATATTTCTTTCAAACTTAAACTTCAACGATTTAATGAGAATTTTAACAAAATCAATACAATGTTTATTTCTCTTAAATTCCCAATCCATTTAAAACCCTCTGTAGTATAAGGGTTCGGTAGGGCGGATCGCAATGTACCGCGTTATGATGATTGCTTGTGATTGTAGGGTGCATTGAAACTTGATACCGCCTACTGACGGAACATTTATGAAAGATTTCTTAAGTCATTAAAAACTCTTAGAGTTATAAACGTAAAATAGACAAAAATCTTATGAAACAATACGTTTACATCTGACATGCGGTTATATCGATAAAATTCATTGACAAGAAAACGACGTAAAACCCGTAGTATAAATATAAAATAGGCAACAATAAAATATAATGCCAATAACATAGTGTAATATGACACCAGACATGTAAGGCCCAAAAGGGACTTCATACCGTAGTGGCCATAAGAAGCGCAGCACCGTTTACAATGCTTATACACGCGTTACATCCGACTTTATTTTTTGTCTCGTGGGTTTCTGGTTTTGACCACAAATTCAATTTAATATCTGCAACTGAGAAAGATATTATTTCAGCTTCGTTCAACTTGATGGATTTAGAATTGAATGTACGTAGTGGCCATTTTATTATATATATTTTCTGTCGGAACAAATAAAAATTAAAGCGCGAATTACCTAACATCGCTCCAATTCAAATTTGTTTCAATTAAATTACAGTCTTACTGATACTATCCTGTTTTGCAATTAGTTAATAAAGCAATTACGTATTCCTTTTATATAGTAATCACATCAAAGGTTGAGCTTCACAGCTTACATTATACTTAATTACAGTAATGCAATGGAAATCACTATGCATCGCTTTCGGATAATTATTAGACGTATCTTATTTAAAATGCACGGTAATCGTGTAGCAGCAATTATTTAAAAATGCAAAGCGTTAATAATAAATTACAAAAAGGAAGGGGGAATGTTATTATTCAAACGTCCTTTTTCAAAATGCGATGCGCTTCGACTTTTATATAGTGAGTAATAGTTGGGTTCAGCCCCAAATGGTTAAATTGCAGTAGCCCTCAAATACTGAAAAATCAAATCCCACCAGAGCCTTTAGACGTATGAAGCGTCTTACTTAATACGACATGTCGGACAGGAACCAATAACTACAATAATATAGACTTTCAGTCACTTCGATAACTTTCACATTCTTCAACGAAAATAGGGGAGATTCGAATAAATTCTTTATTTAATTTTTATGTTCAAACTAAAATTTATATGACCATTACAAGAGATTCTTGGTAAAAATATATTTAACCGAATAACAATAATTTTTGTGATTTGATGGGTTCATCAAGTATGGTTTTTGTACATAATTTTTTTCCATCCATATTCATTAACAAATTTTTTTTTGAATTTTTGGAATTATACCAACCAATTTTTGTAGTTATTTAACAAACGAGTTTATTAATAAGGGCGATTAATAATCGAGATATTTTAACGCGTGAGCGAAGCGAGCGCGTTATTGTTTGAGATTGTTAATCGCCGTTTAATTCAAGAGTTTGTTACACAACTTTTCCGTCTACCGTACTTTGTAATTTTAATTAAATTATAATTTAATAATTTTAGAAAAGATATACAATTGTGAACGCACCTTTAGAAAGTACCGTTTGTGAACTCACCACAATTTTTTAATTGTATAACGTAAATTGTTTTTACTTTTTGTGAGCTTTGTATCTGATTATTCTTTGTCTTTTCGTCTTTTGTATGGCATTTCACAACAGTATTTTAATTAAGGTCCCTAAGTTGATAAAGAATTGACGTACTAAATTCAATTTTTGTGTCAAAAAACACAATAGTTTTCATCACAGCGAAACAAAGTGCATAAATCTTTTTGTGAGAACGGATTGGTGCTTATTCAAAATAGTGATGCATCTACAAAGACCGAACCAGAAATGGTTGACAATGTTTAATAAATGATACAAAAAAGCCCAAGTACATCTCTACGTTGCCTGTAAACAAGTTGAACTTTTGATAATGACTTGTCACATCATATCTAACAAAGATATTTATTCATGTCGCTATTGTGTATTCCAGCTTAAGATTCTTTAACGATGAAGCTTGATTTTCCTTTTAATGTTATTTCACGCAACATGCTCATGTAGAGTTTATAAAAAAAACATTTTCTTAAAGTGGTTTCGCTACACCTCCAAAAGATATTTTTTAAGAGTCGGAATGTTTATTGGGCTATTCCTTTTTTTGAACAATGAGTAAACAATATTGAAAAAACTAAGAAAAATGCCAACAGTTAATTGTAACAACATGTGTGCGATTAAAGTGCATAGCGCTATCTAAGCGACAGCTTTAATGCTGAAACACACGTGTGTCGACAAATCAAGTAAAACTTGTACAGAAGCATAACACGCAACGAAAGAACACCTGATGCAGCATTTCGCTCTTATTATGAGCTCATCAGAGGTGTATACTTAAGTGCGGTATACAACTGTACAAGACGGCGGTTGGTCTTTTAAACTCTTGTGGAGCAATGAACATTTTACTTAATATTGAAGAACTGTGTGAGACAATAGATTCTAAAATAGATGAGCTAAACATCCTTAAATGTTATTAAGTGTTATCATCGGAATGTTGTATGCAGTACAAAAATGTCTCAAAGTTAGTGTGAACAAATTGAAGATTTATTACAACTGTAAATTAATGTTGATTCGTTATTATTAAAATTTGCTTTGGTAAAAATTATGACAGACTTTTTATTTACATTTTCAAATTGTATTTGATTGACAGATAAAATGGCAACTTTAGGTATACACATGTATGCTTAGTTGCCTATACTCAAATCGTTCATTAATAGAAAATCGTTCATTAATAGGGGTCATTAATGAACGATTTTGTTTACGTTAATGTAAGTCATAAATGCACGGTCGACGGAAAAATAATATAAGGTTGCGTATGACCATTGTTTAAGTATATAAAAACAATAGTATGACTCATACTGAATAACTGCCTGAATTAATTTTCATAAACGTATGTCGACGTTGGTATGATTTTTTTATACAGGTTTTTGTATTACCGACAACATATAATTATCGTAGAGGTCGCTCATTTTATTTTATTTCTTGTAGGGATATTAAACTAACGATCAAAACAAAACGTCAAAATGGAAAATAATATTAATATTAATTAAGTGTCGATATACAATTATTACAGCCGCATATATTAACACGGTAAACTAAATTTTTTTGATTCTGTTTTTTCTAGCACACATGAATAAAAAAACAGAACATTGTAACTAAAATTATTAAACTTAACTTATTTTAACTATAGTTAGTCAGCAAATACTTAATGAAAAATAATTTGTTGTAGGCGTGCATAATGCTATATTAAATTACTTTAATCAACGATTATACATTAGATAGTTTACCGGTTTTGTTTGAAATTGTACAAATTGCTTGCGTTTATGAATTTTTTATGCGGTTGTGGCACTAGATGTAGGTCGTAGGTGGTTACTATGTCGACTTTATGCAATTGTGAATTCACTCTTGGAATAGTCTCAAAAGGACGAAACAGCGGTCGAGCGATTCTCGACGTTTTTTGCAATTGTACAAATCTCTTGCGAAATTTACAGTAGTATTAAGATTGTTTTTAAAATTCTCGTTAACATTAACGACCAAAAATAGATTTTTATAAACTGCTTACACGATCTGCCGCAAATTTTTCAGTATGATATTATAATAAGAAAAAGTTGGAACATATTGAAACAATAATCTTCGGGAATTTGCTGCGTTGAAATAGAAAAGTTTTACTTTAGCACTTTACGAAAACTGCCAGAATTGCGTTTAAACAAATGACGTTCTGGTTAAACTTTTGAAAACATTATCAACAAACTAGGGACCAATAGATCATTCAGCTTACAATTATCTGTTTACTGTTTCTTGTCGTAGAACCTGGTATTGTCAAATTACTGTGTTGTTTATAGGCCGCCATCCATTCTGGATCAGGATACCCTCAAGGATTCATTCAATTAAAACGTTGTGAAATCCCTTGTGACGGTTTTTTGCTATTAATGAAAATTTGCTTTTTAGCGCCATAAAAGTTGAAAAATTCGCATGTAGTTTAGACAATTTAGTGCAATCTTGTAGCAATCACTTTAGGTACGAATTTAAGTAGGGAAGTTTACAATTTCACTGGTTGGCTTTACTAGAAAATGGGTGCAGTCCTCCTGACAAAAATTGCCGGTCACGTTCCTTTCTTCACTTAAACGTTGGCGTACGAAGTTGTCGTACTTTTTAAAAATTAAGAATTGGGGAATCTTGACAATTAGTAATTAACAACTGTTGGATATAAGACCCTAGAAGAAATTCCTAATAAATTGAGGCCTAAGCAAGTGACATTCTTCGACGTCGTAAGTAACATTTCTGGATGTAATCTTATTTTTTGTAAATATTTATTTAACCACCATTTTCTTGGCCACGTTGCTATCCGGATATGGATAATGGAATTATATTAATATATAATATAATTATAATAAAATAAATAAAATAATAATAATAATAATAAAAAATAAAATGTCAATTTATAACGTCAAATAATTATTTTGGGCATTTGGTACCCATAATGGGCGGTTATTTTGAAAATCCTGGCAGAAAGGTATAAAATGCAAAACTAATACCTAAAATGATCACTAGAAAACAAGCCTCAGATACAAATTCACCAGAAACACGGACTGACCCTGGTGAATTAAGATTGCAGTTTACTTCAAGAGCTGGGAATAGCAGCAGCTCTAGGATTTACGGAAATAGGAGTCGTAGGCAGTCAGTATCGGCCTCCTCTGCTAATTCACAAGAGTCTGCACAAGAACCACAGATTCAAACCAGAAGTAACGCCGCAACACAACTTAGTGTAGCTGCTGTACCTGGTACACTGACTAACAAACGTACAAAATGGACTGATGAAATGAATAGAACCGTTGTACATGCATACATGACAGTAACTAATCTAGAGATAGATAAAACAGGATTTAGGAAGAAACTTCATGAACTTTTCAAAGCAAAATATCCCACTTTAAATTTTACTGAACAAAAATAGCTGGACAGCTTAGGGCAATTATAAATAACAAACATGTACCAGATTTAATAATACAACAAATCAAAAAACCAAGTCGAAATAGAAATTACTGGAACATGGAATGACAAGAATGATACACAACATGATTGTTCTACCGACAATCACATTCAAACTGAAAACCTAAAGAGGAAATCAAATCAATGAAAATAATGAAACAGAACTGGAAGACACTCTGAAAGATAAACTACAAGAGACATTGACAAAATACATAGGAACAGAACCAACCTATAGACCCAGTTTACCCAAACACAACTCGTCAAAAAAGCTCTATAACATAACGAACATACTAAATAAAGTCATGCCTCAGTTTTTGTCTGAATCCATGACATTTGAAGAACTACAGACTGTGTTATATTGTGGCGCATACACAGTAACTAAAGCAATGGGGAAGAAGATAATCGAAGATACATCAACACCGACACAAAACACACAAAGAAAAGCTGCATGGATGATTCGTCTTGAGAAAAGAATTGAGAATATAAGATCAGATTTAAACAGAATGACTAACTACCAAAATGGGAAAAGATCCAGAAGACTAAATAATCATGTAAACCAAATCAGACATAAATACAAAATTCATACAAAACATGAAGCAGACAACAACACCATACCAGAAGTGATCGATACAATCAAACAAAAGTTGTCATCATTGAACAAACGCTTAAAAAGATACAGGGAAACAACAACAAGAAAACAGCACAATAACCAATTCACTAACAACCAAAAACGGTTTTATGACAACTTAACAAAAACAAGTCTAATGAAGGCAATGGCGTGCCAAATAAAAGTGAAATGAAAAACTACTGGAAAGCGTTATGGTCAAAAGAAGAGAAACATAATGCCACAGCAAGATGGATTAGAGAAGAAGAGGACAACGTAGTCAATACAACAACAAAAGATCAAGGAAGCATCAAGAAGCAGCCACGAAAAAAACACATAACTGCAAGTTGCTGGAAATGATAACATCCACAATTTCTACCTCAAATACTTTACTTGCACACACAAGGCAGCGGCATTTAATAAATTCATCAAACACCCTAACACAATACCATCATACATGACAACTGGCATAACATATCTAAAGCCTAAAGACAACGACACTAAAAACCCCTCAAAATACAGACCCATAACATGTTTACCAACACTTTATAAATGCTTTACATCCATCATTGGCAACAGAATTTAAGAACATTGCACAGATAACCAAATTCTAACAGATGAACAAAAAGGGTGTATTAAACAATCAAGATGGTGCAAAGAACAACTAATCACAGACATGGTAGTAACTGAACAAAGCATAAAAAAAAAAATCTGTACACAGTATACATTGACTATAGAAAAGCATATGACTCGGTACCTCATAGCTGGCTGGCAAAAATATTAGATATCTATAAGATAGACCCTAAGATAAAATACGTACTAAAAAAATTACTCACTAAATGGAAAACAAAATTGGTCACCAACGAAAACAATAAAACAGTGGAAACAAACTACATTGATATTAAACGCGGAATATTTCAAGGAGATGCGTTGAGCCCGTTGTGGTTTTGTCTAGCAATCAATCCTCTATCAAACATCTTAAAAGAACAACATTAGGAGCACAGATAATACACCAGAAGAAAGTTAAATACACTCTATCACACCTTCTGTATATGGATGGTATTAAACTTTATGCAAGAAATGAGAGAGACCTGACTCACCCTCTAGAACTAACTCACATTCTCCAAAAACATAGAAATGGAATTTGGACTAGATAAATGTAAAACACAAACCATACAGAAAGCAGAGTAGAAAGTAACAATATACCACCAATAGAACCTATGGATGAAAATGATGTATACAAATATTTAGGAGTGTTACAAAAGAAAAATACCGATCACAAAACAATGAAAAAGAACATAAAGAAAAAATACGTAAGTAGAATAAAGGAAATACTAAAAACCAAATCTCATAAAAGGAATTAACACTTATGCCATGGCCCTGTCAACATACACATTTGGAATCCTTAAATGGTGTCAAACAAAACTAAAAGACCTTCAAATAGAAACAAATGTACTAATGACAAGATATCGAAACCACCATCCTAAGTCTGCCATAGAACGATTAACACTAAAGAGAAAGGATAGGAAGGAGTATAATAGACATTGTCAACTTACATAATAGGAGCGTCACAAACCTGAGAGAATATTTCTATCAGAAAAAAGAACAATTGGCATACCATAAAGCAATCACAGAGGCAGATAAATACACAACACTACAATTAAGTAACACCAAAAAGAAACAATCTACACAGATGAACAGAAAATCACAAAATGGAAACAAAAAGCCCTACATGGAAGGTACCCCCATGAAGTGGACAAAGTAGCGTCTTACAACTGGCTAATTCATGGGGATCTATATCCGGAAACGGAAGGTTTTATGTTAGCCATACAAGATCAAGTGATTAAAACGAATAACTATAAGAAATATATTCTAAAAGAGAACATCGTGACAGACCTCTGTAGAAAATGTACAAAAGCTAATGAGACGATCCATCATGTAATAGAAGGCTGTCAGACAATAGCACAAAAGAATATAAACATAGGCATGAGAATGTGGGTAAGATCCTCCACCAAGAATTGGCTCTCAAATACAACCTGACAAAAAGAAGAAAAGATACTTCCAATATGAATCCAACAACATCCCTTGAAAGTGATGATTATGAAATATATTGAGACAGAAGCATAATAACTGATAAGAACATTACACACATTACCTGACATTACCCTTTGGAAGAAAAAAGAAAAGAAGTAATACTGATAGATATAGCAGTGACAAACGATACCAATTTGGAAAAAAGCATATAATGAAAAGATTAGTAAATATATAGATCTAAGCTTCAAGTCAAAGACTAATGGAAAGTTGAAAAAGTTAGAATCATCCCCATTATAATATCCAACATGGGAACAATCCCCAAATCTCTATTTAGATCACTAAAAAAAACTAGAGGTGAAGCCGTACATTTTCAAACAATGCAAAGACAGTAATCCTTAACACCTATCATGTAGTACGTAGATTCCTATATTTGAAACGAAAAAAAAAAATATATAAACATAAAATAATTCTAGTGCGATTTAAACAAATTAAAAGAGAAAAAAATAAATAAATAAAAAGAAAATTAATAGTTGCCAACAAATCAACATTGAAGATAACAATTAATACTAAAAATATCAATATCTAACTACAACATAATCTATTACAAATACTATATAATAATCTACATTAATGTCATTCAACTTGATCTGTTATATTGTTATACGCTCTGCACATTGCCGAAATCAAAGTTGCATTAGCTAGGTATATAAAATGAAAA